>CM034298.1:53478305-53848899 GCA_019925795.1 Dendrobium chrysotoxum | reverse complement strand
GGTGTTGGATGACCCCTTCTCTTTGTTTATTTTGTTTATTTTTACGTAATCCTACTTTTTAGCTCTATATATACAAGTATCATGGAACCTTGAATATTATTAAAAATTTAATCAAAGTTTTAATGCTTATTTACGGCTTGTTTATGTGTTTGATTGTTTATTTTCTCTTCCCTCTCTCTCTCTCTCTCTCTCTCTCTCTCTCTCTCTCTCTCTCTCTCTCTCTCTCTCTGCCCCCCCCCCCCCCCCCCCCCCCAGCCTTGAAATCCTTGAACCCTAAGCTTGAACAACCAATTCAACCATAATTCCAACTTATTAGCCTCCTCATAATACAAGACACTCATACTTCAACTCAATCCAGCTTCAAGAGCTTACCCACCTTCAGCCATCAATTATTCTTAGATTTTAGATAAGCATGCTTAAATAGAGGCTTCTGTTTAAAGAAGGGGACAACCAGAGTTTCTTATATATTTAAAAAAAGATAATCACTTTCTTTCTTATAGCTTCCCCCCACCTCACCATATATATATTATATATATAACAAATCTATTTTCACTATTATTATAGAATTAATATTCTTTCAAGGAATTATTTCATCAACATATGAAAGAGGACATGATTTTGCTCTAAAATTTATTTATAGTGAATTTTATTATCATTGTTAGGCCTTATAGCATTTTTCTCTTAGATTTTTTATGTAAAAATATATATATAACAAATCTATTTTCACTATTATTATAGAATTAATATTCTTTCAAGGAATTATTTCATCAACATATGAAAGAGGACATGATTTTGCTCTAAAATTTATTTATAGTGAATTTTATTATCATTGTTAGGCCTTATAGCATTTTTCTCTTAGATTTTTTATGTAAAAACTCATTGTCTACCTTATTGTATGTATTCCTAAAAATTATAGATTTGAGATGAGCATAACTTTCTCATACTCTTCAAGTTTGTAATAAGCATTCCGACATGTCCCTCGACAAATCAAACTTGTCCAATGATAAAGCCAATTTGGAAAATCACTCATTATCGGCGGAATTTCTGGCAAATTTCCGACGGAGAAATTTCCAACGGATTTTCTGGCATATTTCTGACGAAATAATAAAAAATATTTCTGACAAATTTTTAAGCAGATTTTTCGGCGGATTCTAAAAATATCTAAAAATATCATTTATTCCTAATTTAAATTAATAATTTTATATTTTAATTTAATTAACTATTAATTTAATAAATTATTTTAATTAATTATTAATTTAATAACATAGTTTAATTAATTGTTACTTAAATAACTTATTTTAATTATTAATTAAAATAATAAATATAAATAAATTAGTTTTAATTATAATATTCTGTCAGTTTTAATATAAATAAAAAAATTTATCTGTATAAATAATTTTGCAGCAACGGCGAGGTGGTCGGACTGACGCGCGGGCGGGTGGGGGAGGCCCTCGGTTCGAATCCTGGCGTTGGCGCTGATGGGTGCATGCCTGGGCGCAGGATGCGGGCTCGTTGGGGAGGGCGGGCCTGGGCGATGGAGCGGACAGGCGCATGCTGGCTCCCTTGGGAGTGGGATGCTTGCCCGCTGGGCCGGGCTGGGGTGCATCTGGATGCAGGAGCAGGCTGGGGTCATCCCCGGGGGATGCAGTGGGGGGGAGCGGACAGGGGATGTAGCGGGCTAGAGCGAAATTTTGTTTTTTTTTAAATCATTTTATTAATTCTGACGGATCTTTTCCGCCAAAAAAGTTCCAGCAGAATTATTCCGCCGGAAATACGCGACTTTCCTGTAGTGTTATGCTACATCACACATATAATTGATGTGGACCTACGTACACTTTTTATCTTTTCTGACTATACTAGGGGTGTAAACGGGTTGAGCCAAGTTCGAGCCACCCCTAGTTTGAGCTTAAGCTTAATAAATTAACAAAGTTTGAGCTCGAGTTTTATTCAATGAGTTCAAGCCTGCTCATGAGCCGACTTATTTATTATGAAAGAGAGAAAATGATTATTATTTAAATAATTATTATAATAAATTGATAAAAAGAATGAGAAATAATTTTAAAAATAATAAAGAATCACTAAATATAAGGAAATGAATATAATTTTCAAATTTTTTCAATAATTTTGTACTTAAAATTACGAATCATATATATTTTAAGTAGATTTTATTTTAATATTTTTTAGATGAGCTGGCATGAGAGCTAACGAGTCAAGTCAGGGCTGGCCCAAGCTTGACTCGTTAGCTCATCGAGTTAGGCTCATGAGTCATTTATAAAGTCGAGCCTAAGCAGGCTCATGAGTCGGCGTGACTCACTTACACCCGTAGACTATACCAATTTTTTTAGTACTATAATAGCTTTGATATCCTTCATTTATTTTGGATAGGTGCTAGATTTGAATTATTTGTGAATAAATGAAAATTTTATGCTAGGATATTTTGATTAAAAAATCAATCATAATAGACTTTAAAATTTATAAATTTGCTTTAAAATTAGCGTAATATATAATAATTTATATTATATTTATCTCAAAATAAATTTAACAATTCTAAAGTTTATCATATAAAAAATAATAATCAGGATACTTGAACACCTTTTCTTAAATAAATTAGTTCACTATAATTTTATAAATAGACATAAAATAAATTCTACAAATTGTCGTGACAAGTTTTTGCTTCACAACCATTATCTTCAAGGCTTCATTTGGGACAACTTTCTTACTATTTTTTAAAATAATTTTTTAGTACAAAAATTTTTTGAAATTAAAATTTTTTTGCGAAAGAGCTATTTTAGAAAGCAATAAGAAAGCTGTCCCAAACGAAGCCTAAATCTTGGTTCCGCCGCTACGTTTGATTAACCAATTTAAATCAAAAAGGGAATCAAATCAAATGAGACAAGTTTCTCTTATACAAGAAAGTAAAGACTCTTTGAGTTTAGAGTCCAGGATTTTAGGTTTTAACACTCTACATCTAACACTTGGTTTTTTATTTAAGAAGTTAACAAGAAAGAAGAGCAATATGAAATTTAGACTAACATTGAATAACTAGTATATGGATGGTTGCAAAATGTGTTGTGGTCGAGAAGTTGAATCCTTTTGTTATAAGAAATGTGCATGAGTTTCATTGAGAAGGACTAGCTTATCTTGTCAAGGTATTTAGTGGGTGAGAATTGTGACAAGTTTTTCTAGTTATCCTTATGCTAAGTTGTCATGTCACAACCTATTCCGATAAGATCAGCAGATCGAACATGTCATATCGTGTTGGCCTGCAACAGGCCAAATAAAGATCAAAGTTTTAGGGAAATTATTCAAATTTCTTCCTTCATTTAAACTTAAACAAACAATAGAACACAGAGCTTCTAATAACTTTCAGTATCAAAAAAATAACTCATCTACAATTTTTTTTTTCATTACTCATAAAAATTCATATACAACATCTGCATTATAGTATATGACTACAGAGTGAAACACCGAACAGAGCAATCTATATAGCTAGTCATGATTGTACAAAAATTTAAAAAACATGCCTATATAGACTCAGACAGATCAGATCCTGACTCAGCTACTCAACTGACTCCTTCCATTTCCCAAACCTTGAAACAAAATACATATAAATTGTGAGCCAACACAGCACAGCATGCCACACTTACCGATCTAAGTTTTTAAATAAATTGTTTATTATACATTTAGCTGGATTTTAAAGTAGTTCATAAGAAATGTAACTGACTTCTGTGCATGATATCACTTGTAAATATTTGAATTTAAAATAGATTATGCGCTGAAAGTAAATAAACATGCACTTCATATATCAAAATAGAAAATAACATATTTTCCTCAAGCCCTTATACCTCCCATCATAATAAAATTCAGAGAATTCTACCTCTTATGACTCCCGTGCTGTCATAATCATTAAAATATGCATTTAACACAAGAATAAAACTTCCTCCACACCCATCAGATCTCCTGAAAATCACACATTTCAAGTAGATAATCAAGTAATTTATTACATTGCAGTGAATAAAATATAAATAAACTCATTTCAGAATTTAACAAAATGCTTTAACGATAAGCAATGGAATATACTACTGAGCAGAAATTCACTAGTTCAGAATATAACCAGATTACCAGAAATTGTTCAAAGCATCATTATGAAGCTTTCATTATACTATAACAATATTTTATAAGAGTAAGAAATTTTTTTTATTTACTAAAAACTTCACATTTTCCATTTTACCCACTAAAAATTTCCTAGAAAAATACCTAAATATTCAAAATTATATATATATTTATATATAAAGTAAGCTATGAAAGTTTTATAGATATCATGTTATCCTCGTTTTTTGCTAACAAAATTATAAATTAAATAAAAAAATTCTCAAAATTTCTATATTTTTGAAAATTGAGATAGTTAAAATACAACGTACCTCGAGCTAGACAAATTTTAGAACTGGGCCGACAGCTGAAAGACAGACAGAAATAGTCCAAGGATTCCTCTTCTCTCTCTAGCCTGCTCTCTTGATTTGGTGGAAATGATTAGAATAGTAAAAAATAATATTTTTAATATAAAAATTTGGCACAGTGCAACACTGCCCAATCACGCACATTGTAGTGCTCCCTCTGGGAGCCCACAATGTTGCAGCGCCACCACTAGTGCCACAACATGAATTTAGTACCTAAATTCCAAAGAGTGCAAAGCCGCGACGCCCCAGTGAAAATTTCCCAAATTTTCAAAATAGGCATATAGGCTCTTGAGACTCACTTCAAAATAAATGCAAACTTTCACATGCATACAAAATATTCCTAGACACATGTAAAATGATTCAAATACCAAAATTAAGTGGATTGTCATGAATAAGATTAGGTCAAAACAAGTGAAATAGTACACTGATCTGTGAGTGTTATAATTCTCCCCTCCTCAGAAAAGTGTTTCCATTAACATTTTAGAATTCATATCACTGAAATAGATCGGGATATAATTACCACTTCTCATATTCTTTCTTCCAAGTAGCTTCTCTTTCTATTTTATTCTTCCATTGAATCTTACTATTTAACACTGCCGTTGCCAGGTCCCAAGTCCTGGATGAGAAAAGTGAAGGGTTGCGTTAGGTAGTCGACAGCCAGCGTAAAACTTGTCGAATAATAATGATATGAATCCTTTAAGAAATTGTGTTAATGCTAGGGCGTCCCCTGAAAGCGACGCGTTGTATGGCCTGAATACAGCGACAAGTGTGCAAGGGCCGCTGCACCGCCGCCCGGGTGCAGTGTTAAATAGGCAAGGGTTACCACATCAAGGACGGATGTGGGCAAAGAAGCTAGTCCATGAAACTAAAATTAGGATATGAACTTGGAATATAGGTTCCCTTACAGGAAAATTAATGGAATTAATAGATATTATGATTCATAGGAAGATAAATATTCTGTGCATTCAGGAAACTAAATGGGTTGGAGAGAAGGCTAAGGAGATTGATAGTTTAGGATTTAAACTTTGGTATTCGGGTAGGAGTCGTATTAGAAATGGTGTATGTGTGATTTTAGATAAGAGTTTGAAGGATAATGTTATAAATATTAATAGAATTGGAGATAGAATTATAGCTTTAAAGATTGTTGTTGATGCTAAGATTGTTAATATGATAAGTGCTTATGCTCCTCAAGTGGGTTTGGATATGGATTCAAAATTAAAATTTTGGAATGACTTAGAAGAATTAATACAAAAGATACCTCTTGAAGAAAGAGTTTTTATTGGAGGAGATTTAAATGGACATGTTGGTAGAGAGGTAGAAGATTTTAAAAGCATTCATGGTGGCTATGGGTTTGGAACGACAAATGAAGGTGGTAAGTCCATATTAGATTTTTGTTTAGCTTATGATTTTTTAATTGCTAATACATTATTTAAGAAAAGGAATGAGCATCTCATTACTTATAAAAATGGATATAGTACAACTCAGATTGATTATTTTTCTTATAAGGAAATTAGATCGTTTAGATTGCAAAGATTGTAAAGTTATTCCGAGTGAAAACTTATGTACCCAACATCGTTTATTAGTTTTGAACTTGAAGATAATGGGGAAGAAATTAAAAAATAAAGTAAAACGTTTTCCTAGGATTAGATGGGGGCATTTAAAGAATATTAACAAAAATATTTTTGAGAGTAAGATTTTAGATCTTAAGATTTTGTCTGTGCATGAGGATGCTAATGTTATGTGGGAAAAAGTGGC
This sequence comes from Dendrobium chrysotoxum, assembly GCA_019925795.1. Classification (NCBI taxonomy): domain Eukaryota; kingdom Viridiplantae; phylum Streptophyta; class Magnoliopsida; order Asparagales; family Orchidaceae; genus Dendrobium; species Dendrobium chrysotoxum. The sequence continues at coordinate 53,842,687 of CM034298.1, read as the reverse complement.
TAGTAATATTAAGAATATTGCAAAAGATGTGCTTGGAGTTTCAAAGGGAAAAGCTCCTAATAGTAAAAATAGTTGGTGGTGGAATCCAAATGTGCAAGAAAAGATTAAAAATAAAAAGATTTGTTATAAAAATTGGTTTAATTGTAAAAATTCTGATAATTAAAAATTATATAAAGAGGCACGTAAGGAATCTAAGAAAGCAATATGTGATGCAAAGAGTTTAGCTTTTAGTGATTTATATAATAGATTAGATACTAAGGAGGGAGAAAGATATATGTATAAGCTAGCCAAACAAAGAGATAGGAGTAGTAAGGATTTAGTTCAAGTGAAGTGTATTAAGGATGAAGATCAAAAAGTACTTTTTTTAGAAGATGATATTCAACAAAGGTGGATGAGATATTTTGCTAAACTTTTTAATGAAGAATGTGAAAATAAAATTGACTGTAGTGACCTTAGCACCTTAAATGAAAATAAAGATTTCTATTTTTATCGGCGTATTAGTAAAACCGAAGTTAGAGAGGCTTTAAAGAAAATGAAGGGTGGAAAAGCTGTTGGACCTGATGATATTCCAATAGAGGTGTGGAAATGCTTAGGAGATGAAGGAATTTCTTGGCTTACTAAACTTTTTAATACTGTTTGAAGACTAAAAAGATGCCAGATGAGTGGAGAATGAGTGTGTTAATCCCTATTTTTAAGAATAAAGGTGATGCACAAGATTGTGCGAATTATAGAGGAATTAAGTTAATGTGTCATACTTTAAAACTATGGGAACGAGTTATGGAGCATAGGTTGCGGCGTGATACTAATGTTTCTCAAAATCAATTTGGATTTATGCCGGGTAGGTCTACTATGGAAGCCATACATTTATTAAGAGGTTTGATGGAGAAATATAGAGAGAATAAGGAGGATTTACATATGATATTTATTGATTTAGAAAAAGCATATGATAAAGTTCCAAGAGAAGTGCTATGGAGAGTTCTTGAAAAGAAAGAAGTTAATAACGCTTATATTCAAATCATTAAAGATATGTATGCAGGAGCTATTACTTGTGTTCAAACACAAGGTGGTTTGACTAAGTATTTTCCTATTTCGGTTGGATTACACCAAGGATCAGCCTTAAGCCCATATCTTTTTGCTTTAGTCATCGATGTTCTCACTAGACATTTGCAAGAGGATGTACCTTGGTGTATGCTTTTTGCTGATGATATTCTTCTTGTTGATAAGACTAGAGAGGGAGTTGAAGGTAAACTAGAATTGTGGAGGTCAACCTTAGAGTCTAAAGGTTTTCGCTTGAGTAGATCTAAAACGGAATATATGGAGTGTAATTTTAGTAATAATAGACCTAGTGAGGGCATTGTGACTTTGGCCGATCAAGTCATTAATAAGAGTACACGTTTTAGATATCTTGGATATATTGTTCAGAGTGATGGTGATATAGATGGGGATATTATCAGCAGAATCCAAGTTGGATGTTGAAGTGGAGGAATGCATCGGGCTTATTGTGTGATAGAAAAGTACCCCTCAAACTTAAGGGAAAATTCTATAAGATGGTGGTGAGACCTGCAATGCGTTATGGTGCTGAATGTTGGCCATTAAAAGAGAAGCATAATTCTAAGTTAAGTGTTGCAGAGATGAGGATGCTCAGGTGGATGAGTGGCTTTACCCTTAGAGATAGGATACGAAATGAGCATATTCGTGAAAAGGTTGGAGTAGCTCCAGTGGAAGATAAGATTAGAGAGAGTCGCCTTAGATGGTTTGGTCACGTAAAACGGCGGCCTCCCGATGGACCCGGTTAGGAAAAGTAGAGGTCTTAGATTTGACTTATGTTAGAAAGGTAGAGGTAGACCTAAAAAGACTTGGTTAGAAAATATTAGAAAGGATCTTTCTTTATTAGATTTATAACGAGAATTTGACTTTTAATAGGACACAATGGAGAAAAAGGATCATGTAGCCGACCCCACGTAGTGGGATAAAGGGTTGATGTTGTTGTTGTTGTTGTATTGAATCTTACTATTTGAATCTGTTTATTTCATAACATATTTATGTCATAAGCCAGAATCCTTTATGGTTCCTCTCTCTACAGGAAAATCGGTCATTCACCGATGGACATAATTCATCGAATAAACATTGAAATTCCCCTGATAAAACCCGGTTTCTAGCGAACTTCAGGCAAAAAGTTATCCGACGATAATTCATGCATCAAAAATTTTATTCCGTAGAAAAAAATTCGTCGAAAATAATTTCGACAGAATGTCGGCAGAAAAACCGTAACCAAGATGTCATTTTCCTGGAAGGAATTCCAGCGTTTTATCCGTCGGATGGTTTCGCCGAATAGTTACCGACGAAACATCCAGCAGATAATCCATCGAAAATACCGATGAAAATTTTTTGCCGAAAATACGATACCATTTCATTATGTGTCTATTTTTGGCGTATAATCTGCTGGAAACCTCTAGCAAAAAAAAACAACTTTTTCTATTAGAAAAATGATTTCTACAACACAACCTGCATAGAAACATTCTAAAACTATATTCATTCAAACTTCAACATCTACATAAACATAACATCATAATCATCACTAAACATTGGACATAAACATATAAATATAAACATACATTTCAAATTAATTGATCATTCATTAAACAGTTCAAAATGAAATTTAAAGTTCGTTCGTTTAAAACTACACAAATATCCAAAACAAATAATAAATGTCCAGAAATAAGAACATAATATCTACTCAGAATAAGTCTCATCCTCTGTTGAAGCTACTTGCTTTCCATACAGCTCCTACCTCATTTTAAGTAGTCCATCCAACAACTGAGTTTGCTGCATCTGCATCTGTACTTGCCAGTCAGCTTGTAATTTTCTGACTTGCTCTAGCTCTGCTTGAAGGGCAGCTACTTGTGTGATATATAACGACTCCTGGGTACTTGCTGACAAGTTGGATCCACTAGATGTCTACCCCTCGTATGCGTAGGCTTGCAATCCTACACCATAATCCTATCGTGCTGCATTCCTCGTATCACTTGCAACTAAGTGTGGTAGTCAGAATATTTTGTTGATCCACCAGAAGAATCCTCACCTTTTCTTGCCTGTCTCTCTCGAAGTCATGTATTACCCGTCCTATAAAATTTAATTAAAATTTAAATAATTTACACATGACATAAAAAATATTAAACTTAAATCCTTACGTAGGCTCTTTTTGCTCGCTCATTAATCTAGTACTGGTCCTCTTGTTGCCTGTGGGTATGACTATGCAATTCAACAGCGGTCGGCTCTCTACCCAGCACCTCTTTCAGTAATAGACTTACATTAATATTCATATTTAGGTAAATTATTTAAAACTTTTAAAATTTTTTATCAGACATTATGTGTGCTCAATATGTAGAACTGAGCCCCCTAGTATGAAGAGAACTATTTATTCCCCCAATATCAGAAGCTATGTTCTGTCTATTATGGTCCCCCCTCTTAGTATAATCTGGGCTACCCCAAGTATTGGTCAGCTCAACCCATACAGTCTCACCAATCCAGAGTGGTCATTCGCTTGATTTTTTAATATTTATAAATATGTCTCGCATGTGAGTCAACCCACGCTTCTCAAAATTCTATCTAATTTTATCATTGTGCTAGGGTAGCCAATAAAAATATTTCTGTATTTAAAAGCATACAATACAATATATATATTTTTATTAGCTTAAGTAAAAAGATATAATATAAAATATATTTGTATAATAACTAACATTAAACTCTCTAAACCACAAGTCTCGCACTTCTTTTGAGACTTTCTTCCAAGAAATATAAGGAGCATCATGCATGCTCCGTATTATGTTCTATATTTTATGCATCGACTATTTTGACAGGTGAAACCTATACAAAATATATTATGTGAGAAAAAAATCTATTCAATTTTAATTTGCATGTTAATAATATAATAAGAACATATGTATCACCATCAGGTTCAATCAATATGTGACCCTCTATCGTCTGCTTTGTTATAGTTGGGGTGAAAGGTCCACCTGTAGCGGGTTAAGGGGGGTGGTGGGGGATAGTATGGCGGGGAATATGGTGGATATGGATAAGTGGGAGGGCCTCCATGAGAAGGTGGCGGTGTTAGTATTTTAATGTATATGATTATTAGTTACTTCCACTAGACTGATTTATACTAATGGGTTGTTAGTAGCCTATAGATTAATTAAGGCATTAAAATATATAATTCATCAAAACTTAATCTTAGGGCATGACAGGAAGGATCATAGTAGGAGAACGATGATGGTCATAGGAGGGATCATAGTCAACCAACGATGGTGGTCGGAGGGATCGTAGTCGACGAGTGATAGAGGATGGATAGACGGTAATCAAGTGATAGTGGTCAAAGGGATATTAGTCAATGAGCGATAGAGGTCAGAATGATTATAACCAGCTGGCGATGGAGGTATGAGGGACCATAGCCGGATGATAGAGGTCAGAGGAGTTATACTTAGTGGGTGATGGAGGTCAGAATGAGCATAAACGGGCGATGATGGTTAGAGGGATCATAATTAAACTACAGAGGTCGGAGGGATTATAGATAAGCAATGGAGGTCAGAGAGATCATAGCCGTGCGATACTAGTTAGAGGGATATTAGCCAAGTGACGGTGGTTAGAGGGATTATAATCAGGTGATAGATGTCAGAGGGATAGTAGTTCAATGATGGAGATCAGTGGGACCATAGTAGAGAGAAGAAGATTTAAGGGAGAAGAAGGTTCGAGGAGAAAGAGGTTCGAGAGACCTTAGTCGAGCAATAGTGGTCAGGGACTTTAGTCAGGAGATGAAGGTCAGAGGAATCATAGTGGAGTGATGGTGATCCAAGGGACTGTGATCGGGTAATAAAGGTCAGAGGGATGGTAGTCGGGCAACGATAGTCTTAAGGATCAAAGTATGATGATACTGATTCGAGGGATGTATTCAAGTAATGGTGGTTGTAGGGATATTAATTCGATGATGGTGATCAAAGGTGTAGTGGTTAGGCGACATAATCCATAGAGACCATAGTCGGGTGACGGAGGTCAAAGGGACAGTGGTCGAGCGATGGACATCAAAGAGACCGTAATCGAGCGATGGTGGTCAGAGGGATGTAGTCGGGCGATGATGTTAGAGAGACTATAGTCCAACAATGGTGGTCAGAGGGACCGTAGTCAGGCGATGGTGGCCCAATGGACTATAGTTGGGCAATGAGGATTGAAGGGATAATAGTCAGTCAATTATGATTGGATGGATCATAATCGGTCGATGATTATCCAAGAGACTATAGTCTGATGATGATAGTTAGACAATAGTGGTCTGAGGGGCTGTAGTGAGGCAACAGAGGCTAGAGGGATTGTACTTATTCTACGGAGATTGAAGAGACCATAGTCAAGCCATGGAGATCAGAGAGACTATAGTTGGGCCACGGAGGTCAGAGGGACCATAGTTGAGAAATAGTGGTCAGAGGGACCATAGTCAAGCGATGGTGGTCGGATAGACCCTAAACAGGCGATAGAAGTCAAAGGGACTGTACTTCAACAACATAGGTTGCTACTACTATTATAATATTATGATAATAATGGGTGTCATATAAAAGATAAGTAAAGACTGGTTGACCAGTTGGTTGGAGACTGATTGACCTGTACAAGATGGTGGGCCGACGGGCTTTCCTTTAAATAAAGTGATTTGGTGTTATCCTCTATTAATTCACATAATATACTGGTTGTGAGTTATAAGGAGATTATTACTATGCCGATAGGCAAAGAGTGACGGCTCTATTTATTGAGCCAATGATTTACTAATTTTGATACTAACACTGAAAAATATTATGATAGCTAAGACTTCTTACTTATTTAGTGTGACTACTGAAATGTATATTTTGAGATATTATTCTTATTATTATATAGATTTATTAGTACTGCACCGATTTACTGTTATTGTATTATTCTACTACTTCTGCCACTAGATTATTATTATTACCGATCTGGATATCGATACTATTTGATAATATTAATTTAATTTACTCATACTAAGCATGTGATATACTAAGCACGTGATATAGGAGACCTAGATAGTATGTGTATATTCTTATATTATTTTATAATATTAATTTGATTCTGAAAGTCTTTATCGATATTTTGATTTAATATTTTATCCGATTACGGATACATGATTAACTTATAGATTTGACACTCGTGATGGATTACTACTTTACTAGTTATTGTACCGTATTATTTTACTATTTATAAACTTTACTGCTACTGCATTTGAGTTTTACTATTCTTGCACTTATTCAATGATCATATGATTGCTGCTATTATGATTTGATCTTTAACATGCATATTGCTCTTTTACAGTGATTTGAATTTATTTATAAGTTTTGGTGACCTGTTGGGCTTTTAGCTCATTTATGGTTAAATGATTTCATGTTAGAGCAGAGGAGCAGGAGTGTAAGGTTGGTCAGGATTCTTCAGGTTCTGCTTCTTTTTTATTTTTCTTTTATACTCAAGATAGAGTAATGATATGATTGTGTAGATCCTTAGTAGAGTATATAATTTTTGAGAATGAATACTAATATATACAGTAATATTTTGAATTATAGAATCTATTTTTATTATTATTACTGATAGATGATATTAGATAGTTCTGGTTATTATTTATTAAAAGATTAAAAGAATAATTCTTCTAATTTAGATTCTGGGGCATCACAGGTCAGTGGGATAGTAGTTGGGAAAATAATTTTGGTGAGACCGTAGTCGAACAAAGGAGGTCAGTGAGATGATAGTCAAGTGATGGAGATCGATAAGACCATAATGAGACAACGATGGTCGTAGAGATCATAGTTCGACGATAGTGTTCCAAGTTGTCGTAGTTAGGCAACGGAGGTTGGCGTGATTGTAGTCGGGTGATGGAGGCCAATAGGATCATAGTAAGGCGACAATGATCGAAGATACCCTAATCAAGTGATGAAGGTTAGAGGGATTGTAGTTCATTGACATATAGGGGCGGAGCAAGAAACTTTTATTTATGGATGATTTTGAAAGTTCTCTCAATTATTTTTTATGATTTTTTTCATTTCTATTTAATAGTTCATAATGAAGTAATTTTTAATTTTTTAGAAATATTAATATTTATTTGTAATAATTTATTAAATTTTATATTATATTAGTTGTATTAAACATAAACATATAATTATTTTATTTACCTTAAATATTTAAGTATTAAATACAAACCTATGTTACGAGTTTTACTATTAGTTTTGGTTGTTATGAGCTTTACTGTTAGATGTTTTCTTAATGGGCTAGTGGGAAACCATGCCCCCAAGGCCCTCACTATGGATCCGCCCCTATTGAGATAGATCGATGAGACCGTAATCGAGGAAAGGAGGTCAGTGGGGCAATAATCAAGTGATGGAAATCGACGGGACCTTAGTCGGGTAATGAAAGTCAGAGGGACCATAGTTTGACGACGATGTTTGGAGGGATCATATACGACAAAAGTGGTCTAAGGGACCATAGTCGCTCTTGTCACGACCTGGCCCGGCTAGCCAGAATTAATAGGGAAAGAACGGATAGTTGTACGGTAAATAGTAAAAATTAACATTCATCCAACATAAACATATAATAAAGTTCATTCCAAAATGACATAAAAGAGCCACTGAGCCACAATTAAACTTATATTGTTCTTCACTCTTGCAAGTTTTCCAAAACATCAAAAACTAAACAAGTCCAATACATCAAAACCCGAAGTTCTTAAAACATACAATCTATGCCTTACACACACAAGATATAAATTGAAAAAAAAACCTGTCACTCCTTCGTCCAGTCCTACGATGGTAAGTAAACTGTTTCTTTGCCATCAGTTCCAAGATGGTTCTCCTGAAAAAGAATCCCACAACAAGGGGTGAGCTTACTCGCTCAGCAGGTAATTCATATATCCCATAAAATTTTCATAAAACCATAATAAAATATTTTCATGAAAATAAACCTCATATGAAAACTTTAAATACCATCAATTCTAAATAATTTCAAAACCTTTTTGAAAGAAAGCATTTTTATAACCTTTCCTCAAACAATAAAAGTCTTTTTCATAACTTTTTCCTCAAACATAAACCTTTAATGTGCTTAGAAAAACATGTATGAACCTAATATGCATAATATTTACTATAACACCCGTCTCGGAGGTACCCATAAAGTTGTACTGATCATGTACATATTTTCATTGGCCATTCCTTTACCATTTGGTTCCGAAGAACCCCTTTACCATTTGGTTCCAAAGAACCCCTTTATCATTTACTCCGTAGAGCCCTTTACCATTTTTTGGGTACTCCACATCAACATGCACAGTTTCATATCATAAACTTATCATGATTCATAAATCATTTGCTTAAATATAAAAACCACAAATTAAACTATAACATATAAGAAATACAGAAATTCTACTAACATGCTATTTGTAAAATAAAAATTATAAATCATATAACTTTGAAAATTCTAAAGATTTGCATTAAGTAAAAAGAGCAAAGCAATATGTATAAAATTTTTATAAGAGATATGAGTACCTACCTTAACACACACACAGAAATTTCTTATAGAGTCATTTTGACACGCGTCGTTCCCCTTATTAAACACAACCTAACAATAACATAAAGAAGTGTCAACGATAATTTTTCCTTAAAGTTTTAATCATTTTCAATTTGTCTAAACTCTTCGCTTCTTATTATACGATCCTTACTACACCTAATGAAATTAACATAATTTAATTTCAATTTTCAGATTTATTAAAATCCCTAATTTTTGGAAACCCTAAATCATCAATTTCATTAAATCATCAATCCCAACATTCTCCTAAACCTAATTAAAAATTAGGTTAATTAATTTTTGAATTTATTTAATTAAAAAAATAAAGAAAATACAAATTCTTACAAAAAAACTCAAAATTTTGTTTTAGAAATATTTCTAGGACCCATAGAAATCACTTTAAGAAATTTTGATTTTGAGGAAAAATCCTAATTTTTCAAATCTCAATAAAATTTAGGGAAACTTCGTTTCTACCATTAAAACATCTTATTAAACCTTCCCTATTAATTTTGTAAAGAAATATTGAGTTTTGCAAAACCCTACATCTTTCTCATCCAAAAATCTAGAGAACAAGGGGGGAAATGTGGATTCTAATGCATACCTTAGTCTCCCTTTATCCTCCTCTACGATTTCCCCAAATTTCCTCGTCGGAGCCGCCGTCGAAGCCTTCCTGTCTGCCTCTCTTGCGTCCGCCCTCTCCCCTTCAGTTTGGCCGAACAAAATAGCGATTCAAATGAAGAGGCTTTGGTCTCTTCATGATTTAGGGAGTTAGGGATAGTCTAAATGACCATTTTTCCCTCACTTAAACCATTTCCGTTTTAATACTTATTAAGGATAATTTGGGTATATTTAAATTTCTATTAATTTTAACTTTAAAATTAAGCAAAATTGGCTATAGGTTTTATATACCGAATCGTTCAGAATTTTGCGTAGAATTTTATAAAATTAATTCCATCAAAATTCGTTAACTTTGAAATTTCACTTAAATCTCATCGCATCGCATCGAAATGCGTGCAACACTTAGGATCATCAATTTTGGATTTTACAGTCGGGCGATGGAGGTTGGAGGGACAGTAGTCGGGTAATGGAGGTTAAAGGGATCGCAGTCGGGTGACAGTGGTCAGAGAGACCATAATTTGGCGACGGTGGTCTAAGGGATCGTAGTCCGGCGATGGTGGTTGTAGGGAACGTAGTTTGATGATAATGGTCCGAGGGGCTATAGTTAGGAGATAAAGGTCAAAGAGATCGAAGTCTAGTGATGGAGGTCGGCGAGATCATAGTCAGGTGACAATGATCAGGACTATAGTTAAGCGTTAATGGTCTGAGGGACTATAATCGGGAGAAGGAGGTCATAGTGATGGTAATCAGGTGATGGTGGTTGCAGGGACTATAGTTCGACAATAATGTTTAAAGGGTTGTAGTTTGGTGACAGTGGTTGTAGGGACAATAGTTTGACAATAATGGTCCTAGTGACAATAATTAGGCGACGGAGGTTGGAGGGACTTTAGTCGGGAGATGGAGGTCGGAGGGACCATAATTAGGCGATGGAGGTAGGAGGGACCGTAATCAGGCAAAGAAGGACAGTGAGACCATAATCGATAGTGCGATAGATGTCAGACCAAGATAGTCTGATAATAATGGTTAGCTCGCGAATGTCCTATGCTGGCAGCCCTGTGAAGTTCTTACGACAATGGTGGCTATGAGAAAGTTAGATGGTGGTGGTTGATAGAGTCCATGTGCCGATGACTATACAAAGGTATGACAACGATGGTAGGGCGGTGGTCTGGCAATGATGATGGCCAGGACGTCTGGTGAAAGCGGCTCAGTGGACATCCGGAGATGGCGGCTGGGTGGACGTCCGGAGATAGCGTCATGGCAACGATTGGTTGTTGAAAGTCCGATGTTGTTTAGGAGAGTTCTGGTGGTGGTCAAAAGGAGATTCAACAGTGGCCAAGTAGAGGTTCGGCAAATGCAGGGTGGGGGGGTGCAGCGCATGGGTTTACAGGCGGTAGTGCTCGGATGGAGCTTCAGGATTCTTCAAACTTCAATGCACTCTTGAATCTCTTGCCCAAGGTCCTAGCCTCCCCTTTATGTAGGGAGTAAAGGGCTATTTATAAAATTTTTGGAGTAGCATGCTCTGTAAGTAAGGAGAAAATCTAAAGCAAATTCAGATTGTTCAATGAGACAACCCATATTGATTCACTTGATCTTAGAACATTTATTCAACATTTATGTGCCTTAATGATGTCTGAATTGAGCGATATTGGGCTCATTAGATTTATCTCGTCTAGCTAATTGATTTGATTATAAGCATGCTATATTTGGAGATCATTTGGTTGTCCAATTAAAGTCCTAAATCTTGGGGGGGGGGGGGGGGGGGGGGGGGGGGGGGGGGGTTTACAGGCGGTGGTGCTCGGGTGGAGCTTCAGGATTCTTCAAACTTAAAAGCACTCTTAAATCTCTTGCCTAAGGTCTTAGCCTCCCCTTCATGTAGGGAGTAAAGGCCTATTTATAAATTTTTTGGAGTAGCATGCTCTGTAAGTATGGAGAAAATCTGAAGCAAATTCAGATTGTTCAATGAGACGACCCATATTGATCCACTCGATCTTAGAACATTTATTCAACATTTATGTGTCTTAATGATGTCGGAATTGAGCGATATTTGGCTCATTAGATTTGTCCCGTCTAGCTAATTGATTTGATTATAAGCATGCTATATTTAGAGATCATTTGGTTGTACAATTAAAATCCTAAATCTTTCAAATATGCTTCAAGCCCTTGATTTGAGCTCATTTAGGTTCAAATGGGACCGATTTTGGTGTCATTAAGTTAGTCTCATCAAGACGTTCAATTTGACTAGAAGTTTGCTAATATCGGAGTACGGATGGTCCCAAATTTAATTTTTCTTGTTTCCAATTTAAATATTACTCGAGATTCGAGCCTGATCAAGACTATTTTTGATGACATATCAGCATCTAACATATTTTATTGAAAATGAATATGCTAACAAATAATATGATAAGATTATCTAGAAAAGCTTTACAATGACAGGAACCTTTAAAAAAATAATTCATTTTATATGCCAAATTTTCTCATAAAGCTTGAATGGATTCAGTCTCTGAAATATTCACCCAGTCTCAAAAAAAAAAAAAAAAAACAGAGATTCAGGTTTTGAAAGTTATGACCAAATTTCCAATTCCCAACATCGCCACAGTTGGAGTGTTCCAAACTTTATGGTATATAAACTGTTACACATCACTATGACCTTCAATTATCTGTACAGTTTTGTTTTTTTGTTTTTTTTAAGTCAGTTAAGTCAAATTTACACACACGTCATATACTTAAATTTCAAACACAAAACCTCTTAGCGAGTAGCGAAAGCTCCCAACGAATAGATCAAGGTGAGTTGCGTAAATGGCTATAAAGTGAAATCAGATTTAGGCTTCGTTTGGGACGACTTTCTTACTGCTTCTTAAAACAACTTTTTAGCATAAAAATTTTATTTGTTGTACTAGAAAACTGCTTTAAGAAGCAATAAGAAAGCCGTCCCGAACGAAGCCTTAATTTTGAGGGTCGGCAATTGCCCATACTCAACTGATCGTCAATCCGCCAGTGCTCATAATATTTTTTTTATAACACATAATATAATTACTAATTTTAATTCTTATATTTTGTTAGTAAAATAAATTACAACCAACCATTCGATCAACAAGATAATAAAAAATATTTTGCATTTAAATTGAAAAATATTTTAGTAGTTTAGTACCAAATGATATTTATAAAACAATAAAAATAAATAAATTAAGTAATTCAAATTTAACAAAAGCTTCATTTTGGACAGTTTTTTCTACTTTCTTAAAAAAATATTTAGCACAAATTTTTTTTGAACTGAGGTACTAAAATTTAATTTTAAAAAACAATAAGAAAGTTGTTCCAAACGAAACATAAGCCTTCATTTGGGACAACTTTTGTCTACTATTTTTTGCTGCTTTTAAAAAACTTTTATGTTAGAAAGCTACTGTAAAAAATAGTAAAAGAATATCTCAAACGAAAATTAAATATGAAATAAAAAAATATTTAGTTGATATTGGGAGAAAAAACCTTAGCTTATTAAGACAATACTAAGGCTTCATTTGAGACGGCTTTCTTACTGCTTCTTAAAATAATTTTTTAATACAAAAATTTAGGTTACGTTCGGGACAGCTTTAGAACAAAAAATTTTGTCCTAGAAAGCACCTTTAGAAAACAATAAAAAAATTGTCTCAAATGAAATCAAAAATTTTTGTACTAAAAACCTATTTTAAAAAATAATAAAAAAATCGTCCCAAACGAAATCTTAAATGGTTAGAATAACGCCAAACAAATTTGAAATTTTTTTCTAATAATTTGTCTTATTTGTGGTGCCATTTATAGTGCTGGAAATGAGCACTCAAACAATTTTACATTTTTGCTTCTTTTAAAATTATCTTTTAATTAAAATCCTATTACTTAATAACACTTAAGTTGTGTTTCTTTTAAAAAATTATCATTGTAATTTTTTTATATAGCCTTACGGTTAGGCTTCGTTTGGGACGGCTTTCTTACTGCTTCTTAAATCAATTTTTTTGGTACAAATCTATTTTCGCTATTATTATAGAATTAATATTCTTTCAAGGAATTATTTCATCAACATATGAAAGAGGACATGATTTTGCTCTAAAATTTATTTATATGGAACTTTATTATTGTTGCGGGCTACAATATACGCGGCGGTAGAGATTGAATTTTAGGTCTTAGTATTGCATGAATATCTAGCTCACACATAGGGAACACAATATTTTTACGTGAAAAATCCTGAAAAAGGGAAAAACCACGAGGCCTGGCCCAGTTGAAATGATTCCACTAGAACTTGAGTAGATTACAGGGGGCTGACTCGCCTCCAAGGGCAATCAGATTACAAGTATCAACCGTAGGGTTGTGAAAGCCTGATGTCGCACTGGCGGAACTTCGGGGTCTCCCGCTGATTTAGCAGAACTTCGGGCCCTAGGCGGTAGTCTGGTAGAACTCCGGGTCTTAAATGGTGGTTTGGTGGAGTTGAAGACGTCAGGTGGTCGTTGTGGGTCTCCGAAAGGATTCTGCTTATGTGGAACAGAATACAAAGGGTACGACCGCACTATCCCGTAGGACAAAACGATCGTAGGCCTTTACACTCTACCCAAGCAGGCCAATGGAAGAGCAGATGGAGTCATACATACGATTAGCCATAGAGGATAGGGGCTTTCGCCTACACACCTTGATGGATAATAATATATATGACCCAAAATATCACGAGATTTCCCCCATTCGATACATCAGCTCGAATGGGGTTTATTTGATGTGGGGATCAGTCTCCCACGGGCGCAAGCCCCCGTGGTTAATTACATCTTAGGCCTTGGCCTAAGAAAACTCTCGATTAGGGACGCTGTATTATTCTCTTCTTAATTTGGCGTACAGAAAAAGTTCCTAAGTTATATTCCAAAGGTGATAAACTCTTCTATTTATCCTTAGTGGTGATTAAATATTTTTAAATGTATAAAGATATGATTAAAATTTTGAGTTTAAAAGATCAAAAATCAGATTACTATCCTAAGAGAAATAACAGACTCAGAATTCATCAAAGATGAAAAGAAACACATTGAGGGGTGTACAATCTGGGCTTATGCTTGCCTGGAGTGAGCTGCCAGCTAACATCCTAAACACAATCAATCGTCCTACATGTATGCAAGATAGGGAGGCTCTATCCTAAGGAATCAAGAATTTTTAGTTCAGAGATTTAAATCAGGGACTCCATAATATGCAACAGAATATACCTAATGCTGTGTATGATGCATGAGACAGATGCATAAATAAAAGTATTCTAAAGACTACTAAAAGATAATGCGACATTTTTATTTGAAAAAAAAAAATGCTAATGCAATGCATGTATGTATGCGGAGTGCACCGTGGAGTAAAGTGTATAAAACAATGAATGCATGACATTCAGAGTACATGAAATAGATAAATAAACACACCAAGGATACCCTCCAGGCAAGGTATCCTCATCACATCACAATAGAAAATCATCCTAACGGTGCCCACTTCGTGTGGGAAAACAACGATGCCCATGGCACAAACAGGTGGCCTACGCTACAGGCCTAAATGACCCTAATGGTCTCTAAGGCTCACAGAAGGTGGGGGGTATCATACCCAAAACCGAGAGAAAATGGAACATCCTAGCAGTGCCCACTTCGTGTGGGAAAACAACGATGCATATAGCACAAGTAGGTGGGCCTACACTACAGGCCTAAGGTGACCAGAAGGGTCTCTAGGGCTCGCAGAAGGGAGGGCAAGCTTTGGCCTATAGGGCCAAAGCTTCGTCAGTGCACTATCCTATGGCCAGCTACCTAAACATGCTAGAATATATATTAAACTAAAAGCTACTAACAAGATGTGTGTGGAGTGTAGCAGTTTCGGTATGTAATTAGAAATTTTTTCTTTACAAGTTGCAGAGATTATACCTGACCGTGGCGCAGCCACTTAAAAAATTCCAAGCAAGTGAGCTATTCACTGATTACCAATCCTGCAAGACTTGTGGCGCAGCCACTTAAGAGCTTTAAGCTAGCAATTTGTTCACTGATTCTTGATCATGCCTGACCCAATGTACCTCGCAAAACAAGATAGAAGAAAAATGCACAAGTGAGCGTAGATGCCATTCAGAAAATAAATGCAGGTAAATAAAAATGTGACTAACAACAGATTTAATATTCATATTTGTAAAACATACACATATTATTGCTAAAATATAAAACAATGCAGGGGCTTTCTTACTCGGCAGGAGTAATTGGCATCAAATAGTAAAACAAAACATCGGCCTAACCTAGGACTAGAAGTCGTGTCCTAACAAACAAGCCTAGGTGTGTGTAACAGGCCGTGTGGTTTTGGGTATGTCCTATATAGGATGATTTAACTAAAGTTGTTTGTAATTTTAATCTGTTGAAGGTTAAAGGGGTGCTTTAGTTTAAATGTAAGTATTAGTAAGTTAAAATTGATTTTAAGAATCTTTATTTTTTGTGTTCAATTGATTACTACCTTTGTTGCTCACCAAGGCCGTGAGGTTTGTTTCACCCTCCTTGGGGCTAACTTAATAGCCTCGTAGGCCTGGGTTACCCAGTAGTAACCAATTTTGTTGAATTATTTTAGTTTGTTATAAATTAAAAGAAAAGTAGATTAAACAATCTATTATTGGTTAAGGGAGATTTTGTTGGTTGATTATTAATGAATTAAGGCACAACAAACCTAGGAAAATGTGTCACTAAGTTTATGTTTTGGTGTCTCTATCCTATGAGAAGCATGCACCCTAAGTCTATGTTATCTAAGACTTGATCCTTAATTTTTGTCCTTAGGTGTCACTAGTGTTATAGGGGATAAAAGGAAGTTCTTTTCTAACCCTTTGGACATCCATACATATATCAATAAACTTAAGAATCTATGAATAAAATAAGATAGTAAGTAGAATAGCAGTAGAGAGGAGAGAAGTAAAGAGAAAGACAATAAAATATCAAAAGGAAGGAATGGAAATCAAAAATGATAAAAGGAATGTAGGCGTTTTATTATTGGGCATATCCCTTTGAAGTCAAGTATGCCTCTAAAACAACCTTCACCCCAATTCGATACAATACGAATAGAGGAGAAGGTGTTTTGGCGCCCTTTGCTGTCCCCACATTCCAAGAATAAGCACTCAAAAGACTCAATGACTCACACTATATCCTATACGAAATCCAGAGTGGCGAAGGGGAAAACAAGCTCCCAAAACTAAAACATAAACAAGCAACTTTTATTTCACATTCAACCCAAGCTCAACTTTAGAAATAAATACTAATAAGAGAGGGGCAATTCATACACTAAATACCACTTCATTCTAAAAAAGAAAAGACATTAAAGAACTCTTAAAAATACCACTTTCTCCTAAAAAGGACTTAAAAGAGTCTCCAACACAAAGCCATTTATAAAAGAAAAATAATTTCAATCCCAAAGTAACAATTGTAAAACTTCATAAACAAAGTGACACAAATTCTCTTCATAAGAAATCCATAAAAGTCTTTTCTGACACAAAACAATTGAGTGCTTTTATTTTGGTGTGGGGTATGACCATAAAGCTTTCCAACAAGAAAGTTTTATAAGACCTCTCATTATAAAGTATTCAAGAAACTTATCATAAAACTTTTCAATGCAAAGTAAATCTAAAGCCAATCACAAATCCTCTTAACACAAAACCTTTTTGAAATTCATGAGAAACGTTCCAACAATATTCCATAAAACTTTTCATCAAAATTCAAGTAGAACACCCCACCTCACAATACAACATTGAATCAATTCTATAAAAAAAAACTCACGTTTGAAATATAAGATATGATACATTTTTCAGCCACTTCCACTTGATGCAAAAATGTTGTTTCCACTTTTATTTCTCTAATTACCACATGAGGCTAATCATACCAACATGCTTTCAAACATAAATGCTCATGTAACGTATGATTCCAACTCAAATGCCTATGGAAGAATAACCAATACAAACATAGATGCAAATCACTTTTCTGAAAAGGTTAAAGGCAATGCTCTAACAACCTAGGTAACGTCACATTGAGTCTATAAGATGCATGCGTATTTTCCAGTAAGTTTCCCACCTCGAGTTATTTTCCAACATGAAGCTTCACAATCCTTTCCAAAACTCAAAGAAAACTATATATAACAAAGGCCATGTAACCTCCAATTCTGTCAACTTGTTCACAAAGATAAAGGAAATGAAACCTAGAAAACATACTTTCTAACTTGTCTTGAGAAGATATCAACATCCCACTAAGCGCCATAAAGCACAAATCCTTCCCCAACACAATTTGGAACAAAGGAACAATAAAAAAAACTACACAACTCCTTCACACTTCTCATGAAGAAAGCAAAACCACATTCTCAAAATCTCTTTTCGACCGTCACATAAAACATAGCAAGCCATTTTATATTAACTTTCATCACAATTGGTAACAAGTGCATATGATAAACCTTGCAAATGCTTCTAAGCTTTTCTCCAAATATATATAAAGCTTACCCAGGGAAAGGAAAGTCTCGGACATCATCACATCAGACCTATAAGCAAAACTTTCATATGAAACATAGATCAAATGTATTCTTTTCAATACATAAACCCAAGAGGGTTCTTTTCCAACACATGAATCACTCCCTAGAGCCTTACAACCATAGAACGACTCATGAGGTACCTTTTCATAAAGCAAGTCATATGATCTCCCAATATAAAACGAATCACAGAAACTTCTCGACTTAAAACAACTCATAAGTATTCCAATATAAAATAGCTTATAACATTTCTTGCTTCCAAGATAACTCATGAAGACTTGTTTCAACACAAAGCCAATTGTAACTCCTGTTAACAGAGAGCCAACCCAAAGCTCTCTCAAACATGAAATGAATCAAAACTCTCTTCAATCCAAAATAAATCATAAATCTTGAGCATACAAAATAATCCATCGATAATTTTTATCTTAAACATGAAGCAACTCATAAAACCTTCGCATAAAGCAAACCCATGAAATTTTTTTTTTTATGTATACATATCTATTTCATGTTCAGATCTTGCGTGGATGACGCCCAAACAAAAGAATGAGTGCAATAACCTTTTTAAGGCATTTAATCAAATAACTAGATGGTATAAAATAATTTCTTTTAGGCATATTATCACATCGTGTCTAGGCTTTTTAAAACATATAACATGAATTGGGAGTAAGACTCATGCATCAATTATCCCTTCCTAAATAAGACAAGTCAATGTATATTGTGACAAGGTCAACAATGGCCACTACAAAGCATAAATACCATGAAGGGTTTCATAAAGCCACTTGAAGCAACCCAACATAAGAACTAGTACTTTGCCTCCACGTATATTCATGCAAAGTTTACATGCCTCCTTACTTGAAACATGTCACCAAAATCTTGCTTAAGATTCACCAAGACTTACCACAAACAAAATGTCAATCATAAGATTCATGAGTTAGAACTAAAGTAAAGCTTCATCTTGCACCAAAAACACCACAACCTTTCTAGTTATTGATGAGAAAAGAAATGAGATCTTGCTAATTTCAAACTCAAAAAGATAAATTAGTTTGAGAAAAATCTTGAATATATCAACACAATGATGTGCTCGACATGACAATGGATGCTTCAACTCTTTACTAAAATTAGAACGAAGACAAAACTGTGCATGGTACTAGGTTTCCTAATATAAAGAGACCATTCCTTCGAATGGCAATAACCACATTAGTAAACAAATGGGAACATAGAGGTATTCAACAATATCACAAATAGATCACTAGGAGAGCGTCATGCCACCTTTTAATACTTCAATGCAAATGTGGAGCAAGAACAAAGTATGGCCGTATTTATTAACCAATGTATCTCAAAAGCCATCTATCATCTAATAATCAAAATAAACATATCAAGGTTAAGCAATAAATACAAAGTGGTTCATCATCTACTTTTTTTTTGCTCATATTTTATACTATTCCTTAAGAAACATTAATACAAACACTTTACATACATGCTTTTCCTTTGATAGAGAATGTCACACCTTCTCATAGAGTTTTACAATCCACTCATAAAACAAATATCACATATCAAAAGTTTACTCTCCAGTAATATAAACCAACATAAACTTTCTACTCATCTCATGAAACAATCCATCCAAAGCAAAGGTGCTCATTTAAAGAAAGAAATCAAGTATATGCACAAACCAAGTTGCATAAGAAATAACATCCTAACAAATGATTTGATGAAAGAACTAACCATTTGTCATCACCATCTTTAAAGAAAATAAACAATGTTACTAAACTTTTTCAAACCAAGAAGAGAAGAAAAGATGGGTAAAGGGGGAATGGGAAGGAAAGTTAGAAGGAAAAGAAGGATTAGAAGAAGAAGAAGAAGAAGAAGAAGAAGAAGAAGAAGAAAAAGAAGAAAAGAAGAAGTAAGAAGAGGAAGAAGGAGAAGCTCACCTTGCGAGAGGGAAAGGAGGTCGGCAGCTAGGGCAGGGGGCCGGCGGGCCACTCGTCAAGGGAGGAGAGGCGGAAGGGGGTCCGGCTAGGGCAAGTTAGCGTCACTTCCTTGGGTCTTCGAACAGGCGACGGGAGCAGCGGGGGTTCCGCCTCCTATGCTTGTGCGAGCCGAGAGGAGAACGAGAGAGGGATCTCGCCTGGAGCGAGGAGACCAAGAGAGAAAAAGGGAGTTTTGACTCCCTGGAGCCGGTTTGAACAGAAGAGAGCCGGAGAGAGGCGGGGGTCGCAGCTTCTAGTTAGGGTTCACGAACCGCAGCCGCGAGAGAGAGGATCATTTGGGGAAAGCCGAAGGGTTATTCCTCGGGAGAGTTGCGAGAGCCTGAGGAAATCGGGAGCTTCGCCTTCTCGATCCCATCCCCATACCCCGAATGGGGCTTTGCCGCGCTCGACCCCTATGAAAAGAAGTCTGCCTCTATCCTGAAGTCGGAAGCTCACGCGACTGAACTCGAGGACAACAGCAGGTTTAGGAATTCGATCGAACTGGAGCCGTTGGATCCAGTTCTTGATTTAGGAACAAGGTTCAAACTATTATGAAAGTCAAATGGGCCTAAATAGAAATTAATCCAACCTGATTTGGGCTAAACCTGGCTCAAACTAAATCAATTTGAGTTTAATCGGGCTTAGTCAATTTAATTAAATAAAATCAAACTCAAATTGCAATTGATTTGGATTAGATTGACCTCGTCGCAATCAAAACAAACCACGCGGGCTAATCGAACGTGGTCGAGTCTAATTCGACTCAATTCGAGTCGATTCGAGCTCGACGAGGCCCAATCAACTTGATCGAACATGCTCGAGAGAAAATTAAGATAAAAACGAGGTCAACAAACACAACCCCAACAGGTGCGGTGAATGATAAGTGAACCGTACGTGTTGGCGTTGACCTCCTTAGCCCTAAGAAGGTACAACCCAACAACCAACGAATGAGACTCACTAGGAAGATGCAACCCTAGACTCACTAGGAAGATGCAACCCTAGACTCACTAGGAGGATGCAATCCTACAACCAACTAATAGGGATTGAGAAACATACAATCATACCACAATCATGCAATAAATGTCCCACCATGCTATGATCACGCAATCATACAATGATCATCCAAGTATGCATCAATCACACACATGCGATAACCACTCAAGCATATAATGAAAATCAAATCACATAGCAATCACATAATCACATAATCATGCTGTAGATATATAATAATAATCTAATCATATCAAATCACATGCTAATCAGCAAATGATCACGTCATAATCATACAATAAACATATGCTCATACAACAAACATTCACTCCTATAATAATCGCACAATAATCTCATACTATACAATGACCACACGATCATATGATAGTGCAATTATCATTCACTCATGCAATGATCATACGATCATGCAACAAAATCAAATATGTAGCAATCATTCAATTATGCGATGAGCAATGCAAGATGTAATGATCACCTTAAAATCAAACAATCATGCCATGATCATGCACTCAATCAAGCAATGATCATACAAGCATGCGACAACCAATAATCAATAATATAACAATCACCTCACAACCAGATAATCACACAATAATCAATCAATAATGCAATGAACACAATCATGCAAACATGGTGGGACAAAAGGGTAGGAAGAAACCCAATATTCACCTAGCCGGAACGACGAACAAGGACCACTCAAAACTCACCTAACTGGATCAAAACAGTAAGAAAGAGTAAGGAAAATAACTCAACAACCACTAGGAAAGTGAACAACCACTAGCAAACTCAACAGCCACTAGGGAAGTAAATAATCACTCCAAAAAGTCAACAACCACTCGACCGGAGGTCGAGGACGAGAGAGGACAAGAGACACTCGACGATCACCTAGGACAGGATACATGTCCAAGATGAAGCGAGGAAAGAGTTCAGTATAAATTTCAAAGTCATAGTAAATAACAAAGAGTAACAATCAAAGGAAAGCAAGGAGAAAGAATAATCAAAGATAAATAAAGCAATCATCTATCTGTCTGACCATGTCGCAACAACAGAATAGAGAAAGGAGAAGGGAGTCCCACATCCACCTGACCATATTCGAAAACGGCGAATGGGGATAACTCGATGTTCGCCTGACCGAATTCGAAAACGGCAGAACAAAGAGTAAAGGGAGAAGGGAGTCCAACATTCGTCTGACCAAATTCGAAAACGACGAATGAGAATCGTTCAATATCCACCTGACCAAATTCGAAAACGGTGAATAAAGAACCTACTAAATACACACCTGACCAAATTCGAAAACGGAGTGTAAAGAGTATCGCAGGCTCTAATGTCCGCCTGACCAAATTCGAAAACGGCGGGACAAAAGAAAAAAAAGGTCCAACACTCACCTGACCAAATTCGAAAACGGTGAATGCGACGACTCAATGTTTGCCTGACCAAATTCGAAAACGGCGAAACAAAGAGTGAAAGAGAAAGGGGAATTCAACATCCGTCTGACCAAATTCGAAAACGACGAATGAGAAAAGTTCAATATCCACCTGACCAAATTCGAAAACGGTGAATAAAGAGCCACTCACTACACACCTGACCAAATTCGAAAACGGAGTGTAGAGGGCATCCCAGGATCTAATGTCCGCCTGACCAAATTCGAAAACGACGGGACAAAAGAGAAAGAGTCCAACACACACCTGACCAAATTCGAAAACGGCGAATGGGACGACTCAATGTTTGCCTGACCAAATTCGAAAACGGCGAAACAAAGAGTAAAGGGAGAGGGAGTTCAACATTCGTCTGACCAAATTCGAAAACGACGAACGAGAATAGTTCAATATCCACCTGACCAAATTCGAAAACGGTAAATAAAGAACCTACTCAATACACACCTGACCAAATTCGAAAACGGAGTGTAAAGAGTATCCCAGGATCTAATGTCCGCCTGACCAAATTCGAAAACGGCGGGACAAAAGAGAAAAAGTCCAACACTCACCTGACCAAATTCGAAAACGGTGAATGGGACGACTCAATGTTTGCCTGACCAAATTCGAAAACGGCGAAACAAAGAGTGAAGAAAACTCAACAACCCCCAAGCAGGAAATGAAAACAGGGGAATGAAGAGGTGGTGAAGTATGCCTCCCAGGGACTCTGTCGGGCACCCAACCAAAAGGGGAAGTTCAGCATTCGTCTGACCAAATTCGAAAACGACGAATGAAAAACAGTTCGATATCCACCTGACCTGTATTCGAAAACAGTGGATAAAGAACAACTCATCACACACCTGACCAAATTCGAAAACGATGTGTAATAAGCTTCCCAGAAGTCTAATGCCTGCCTGACCATATTCGCAACAGCAGAGCAAAAGAAAAGAAAGGTCCAACATTCACCTGACCATATTCGCAACAGTGAATGAGGACAGCCCAATACTCACCTGACCAGATCGAAACAGTGAGTAAGAGCAAGGAAGAAAAGAATCAACTGTCTGCCTGACCAGATCGAAACAGCAGAACAGAAGGGCGGGTAAAGATCCCATATTCACCTGACCAGATCGAAACAGTGAATGGGAGAAACTCAATGTTTGCCTGACCAAATTCGAAAACGGCAAAACAAAGAGTAACAGGAGTGACAAAAAGGGACTTCCTGAACAAAGGAACCCCAAAAGTAACATCGAAGGGAGAACACCCCATACGGGTCTGTCCGTAGGGGGAGCACCAATATGGAAAGAAGATGAGTATTCTTATGCAAAATCAGGGAAACGATGTCATGACATCAATATGAGGAAGAACATAACAATCACATATAGAAAGATCAAGGGAATGAACCTAACTAAGAAATAGAATCAGGACTTGAATGGGAGAGTGACTCCCAAACAAGTGAACCAAAACAACAACTTGAATGGGATAGTGGATCCCAAACAAGTGGACAAAGCTCAACAACTTGAATGGGATGGTGACTCCCAAACAAATGGGGAAAGAGAGACGACTTGAATGGGGTGGTGACACCCAAACAAGTGAACAAAACAACGACTTGAATGGGATAGTGGCTCCCAAACAAGTGAACAAAACTCAATAACTTGAATGGGATAGTGGATCCCAAACAAGTGGACAAAACCAACAACCTGAATGGGAGGGTGGCTCCCAAACAAGTGAGAAAACTCAACAACTTGAATGGGAGAGTGACTCTCAAATAAGTGGACAAAACTCAATAACTTGAATGGGATAGTGGATCCCAAACAAGTGGACAAAACCAACAACCTGAATGGGAGGGTGGCTCCCAAACAAGTGAGAAAACTCAACAACTTGAATAGGAGAATGACTCCCAAACAAGTGGACAAAACTCAATAACTTGAATGGGATAGTGGATCCCAAACAAGTGAGAAAACTCAACAACTTGAATGGGATAGTGGATCCCAAACAAGTGAGAAAACTCAACAACTTGAATGGGATAGTGGATCCCAAACAAGTGAGAAAACTCAACAACTTGAATGGGATAGTGGATCCCAAACAAGTGAACAAAAAGAGACGACTTGAAAGGGATAGTGGCTCCCAAACAAGTGAACAAAAAGAACAACAACTTGAATGGGAGGGTGGCTCCCAAACAAGTGAGAAAACTCCACAACCTGAATGGGAGAGTGGCTCCCAAACAAGTGAGCGAAAATAACTTGAATGGGATAGTGACTCCCAAGCAAGTGAACAAAACTAAAGAACTTGAATAGGAGAGTGACTCCTAAACAAGAAATGGCGGCATATAGGATATCAAGAGAATAAATGCACACCAAATGGTCATTTCTAAGCAAAACAACCATGACTCAAAACAACCAGGATTCAAAAAGAGAGTGCAATCGGGGAAAGGATCACATCAGTCCATAAGAATAAGATATAATCAAATGTTAGGATTCAAAGATTTTCATGCATGAATTTTCAAAAGAATAAGGTGAATATTTAAACATACTCAATAGTAGAAACACTAAAAGATTTTAAATACTCACCAATTAATTGAGATAAGTTTGATTCACATATATTTTAAAGAGTGGAAATTTAATTAAAGAGTAGGAGCATTATTTTTAAGAATGAAAAAAATTACCTCTTGATTATATAAACCCAGTCAAAAATGACAAATGGGACCAAATTTGAAAATTCAGTAAGAAGTTGGTTGGCTCCATCTAAACCCAAAAAGATTAGGGATTTAAAATCCGCTAACCCAAGTCAAGCTCTCTACAAGCCAAACTGGGCTCTCTCCCTTAGACATGAAATTTTTGAATTGAAATCTAACTCAAAAGAGATTTAAATTAGAGAAAGAAATTGAATCTTCTTCAACCTTCTTGCATGAAAAATATCTTATATCTTATAGAATATCATTGCATAATGATGAATCCAAAGTCATGATTTTCAAACTCAGGTATCAAAAATATCAAAGGACACATGAGTTTTCTGAGATTTAAAGATTTACAAGAAAGGGAAGTCAATTACTTATTTATTTTGGACTCATTTTGTGCCTCTTTCTTAATTTTGATGTACTTTGTACATCCTTTCACTTTTGATACACTTTGTGCATCTTTCAAATTTGGCGCACTTTGCGCATCTTTTCATTTTTGGCGCATTTTGCGCATCTTTTCATTTTTGGCGCACTTTGCGCATCTTTTCATTTTTATAATTGACTTCCTTTCTAAATCTCTAAAAAAAAAATTTCTCAGTTGTGAAATTATCTTCCAAACATAGGAGAAGAAAACTCACTCTCTTATGTAAGGAAGAAAAATTCACAAAACAAACTCGATCCTATGATAAAGGTGAACAACCTGATTAAAAAAATTATAAGGTAGATTCATTGGTATGCAAAAGATGCCTACAAGATAGAAAATTGCAAGATAATGGAGAAAATTTTCATTTCTATGCCCAATTTCAATTTGACATAGATTTTAATTCAAAAATGAGAATCACCCAATACAAGGAATGGGAGGGAGAAGACATACTCTTTCATAGATCATCAAAAATTTTCTTCTCTAAGTGTTTAAAGGAGTCAACCAACAACACTTCATATTTTAAATAAAATAGGGGTAAATTTTCATTAAGAAAACTAAGTCACATACTCTCTAAGAAAAATTCATTCAATAGTTTCTCTTGTATTTTAAACTTTCAAACTTTTCTCAAATTAATTTTTGATTTTGAAAACTTTGCATATGTCAAATTTAAGGATCCCACCATTAAAGATAAAATCTGGATTCTTATTTAGACTGATATGGATCAAGACCCAATCTAAAAGGCTAAAATTAGAGAGATGATGGAGAGTAGAGTTTATGTCAAGTATATGAATAATGTAATAAAAAAAAAGAATATAGACTTTCATTTGAAATGATATAAGTCAAGATCGACCCTAAGAGAATTTCATCTAGGAATCGATTGAAATTAAAATTTTGATTTGAGTAAGAAGGATAGAAACAGATTGATCTGGATTTGAATTTGACAATTAAGGACAAAGATCTAATAAACTCAAAATTTTAATTAAATCTTTATACATTGAAAACATATAACTTCATTAAGCATGAAGAGAAGAGAGTGGAATAGAAGAGAGGAACATAAACCATGCACCAAAGTAGGAATACCTACAGAAGAGAATAATACAGCATCCAAAGATGGAGAGAGAAACTAGTCCCACCGTGGTCGCCAGAAATCTGTGGGTCTCCGAAAGGATTCTGCTTATGTGGAACAGAATACAAAGGGTACGACCGCACTATCCCGTAGGACAAAACGATCGTAGGCCTTTACACTCTACCCAAGCAGGCCAATGGAAGAGCAGATGGAGTCATACATACGATTAGCCATAGAGGATAGGGGCTTTCGCCTACACACCTTGATGGATAATAATATATATGACCCAAAATATCACGAGATTTCCCCCATTCGATACATCAGCTCGAATGGGGTTTATTTGATGTGGGGATCAGTCTCCCACGGGCGCAAGCCCCCGTGGTTAATTACATCTTAGGCCTTGGCCTAAGAAAACTCTCGATTAGGGACGCTGTATTATTCTCTTCTTAATTTGGCGTACAGAAAAAGTTCCTAAGTTATATTCCAAAGGTGATAAACTCTTCTATTTATCCTTAGTGGTGATTAAATATTTTTAAATGTATAAAGATATGATTAAAATTTTGAGTTTAAAAGATCAAAAATCAGATTACTATCCTAAGAGAAATAACAGACTCAGAATTCATCAAAGATGAAAAGAAACACATTGAGGGGTGTACAATCTGGGCTTATGCTTGCCTGGAGTGAGCTGCCAGCTAACATCCTAAACACAATCAATCGTCCTACATGTATGCAAGATAGGGAGGCTCTATCCTAAGGAATCAAGAATTTTTAGTTCAGAGATTTAAATCAGGGACTCCATAATATGCAACAGAATATACCTAATGCTGTGTATGATGCATGAGACAGATGCATAAATAAAAGTATTCTAAAGACTACTAAAAGATAATGCGACATTTTTATTTGAAAAAAAAAAATGCTAATGCAATGCATGTATGTATGCGGAGTGCACCGTGGAGTAAAGTGTATAAAACAATGAATGCATGACATTCAGAGTACATGAAATAGATAAATAAACACACCAAGGATACCCTCCAGGCAAGGTATCCTCATCACATCACAATAGAAAATCATCCTAACGGTGCCCACTTCGTGTGGGAAAACAACGATGCCCATGGCACAAACAGGTGGCCTACGCTACAGGCCTAAATGACCCTAATGGTCTCTAAGGCTCACAGAAGGTGGGGGGTATCATACCCAAAACCGAGAGAAAATGGAACATCCTAGCAGTGCCCACTTCGTGTGGGAAAACAACGATGCATATAGCACAAGTAGGTGGGCCTACACTACAGGCCTAAGGTGACCAGAAGGGTCTCTAGGGCTCGCAGAAGGGAGGGCAAGCTTTGGCCTATAGGGCCAAAGCTTCGTCAGTGCACTATCCTATGGCCAGCTACCTAAACATGCTAGAATATATATTAAACTAAAAGCTACTAACAAGATGTGTGTGGAGTGTAGCAGTTTCGGTATGTAATTAGAAATTTTTTTCTTTACAAGTTGCAGAGATTATACCTGACCGTGGCGCAGCCACTTAAAAAATTCCAAGCAAGTGAGCTATTCACTGATTACCAATCCTGCAAGACTTGTGGCGCAGCCACTTAAGAGCTTTAAGCTAGCAATTTGTTCACTGATTCTTGATCATGCCTGACCCAATGTACCTCGCAAAACAAGATAGAAGAAAAATGCACAAGTGAGCGTAGATGCCATTCAGAAAATAAATGCAGGTAAATAAAAATGTGACTAACAACAGATTTAATATTCATATTTGTAAAACATACACATATTATTGCTAAAATATAAAACAATGCAGGGGCTTTCTTACTCGGCAGGAGTAATTGGCATCAAATAGTAAAACAAAACATCGGCCTAACCTAGGACTAGAAGTCGTGTCCTAACAAACAAGCCTAGGTGTGTGTAACAGGCCGTGTGGTTTTGGGTATGTCCTATATAGGATGATTTAACTAAAGTTGTTTGTAATTTTAATCTGTTGAAGGTTAAAGGGGTGCTTTAGTTTAAATGTAAGTATTAGTAAGTTAAAATTGATTTTAAGAATCTTTATTTTTTGTGTTCAATTGATTACTACCTTTGTTGCTCACCGAGGCCGTGAGGTTTGTTTCACCCTCCTTGGGGCTAACTTAATAGCCTCGTAGGCCTGGGTTACCCAGTAGTAACCAATTTTGTTGAATTATTTTAGTTTGTTATAAATTAAAAGAAAAGTAGATTAAACAATCTATTATTGGTTAAGGGAGATTTTGTTGGTTGATTATTAATGAATTAAGGCACAACAAACCTAGGAAAATGTGTCACTAAGTTTATGTTTTGGTGTCTCTATCCTATGAGAAGCATGCACCCTAAGTCTATGTTATCTAAGACTTGATCCTTAATTTTTGTCCTTAGGTGTCACTAGTGTTATAGGGGATAAAAGGAAGTTCTTTTCTAACCCTTTGGACATCCATACATATATCAATAAACTTAAGAATCTATGAATAAAATAAGATAGTAAGTAGAATAGCAGTAGAGAGGAGAGAAGTAAAGAGAAAGACAATAAAATATCAAAAGGAAGGAATGGAAATCAAAAATGATAAAAGGAATGTAGGCGTTTTATTATTGGGCATATCCCTTTGAAGTCAAGTATGCCTCTAAAACAACCTTCACCCCAATTCGATACAATACGAATAGAGGAGAAGGTGTTTTGGCGCCCTTTGCTGTCCCCACATTCCAAGAATAAGCACTCAAAAGACTCAATGACTCACACTATATCCTATACGAAATCCAGAGTGGCGAAGGGGAAAACAAGCTCCCAAAACTAAAACATAAACAAGCAACTTTTATTTCACATTCAACCCAAGCTCAACTTTAGAAATAAATACTAATAAGAGAGGGGCAATTCATACACTAAATACCACTTCATTCTAAAAAAGAAAAGACATTAAAGAACTCTTAAAAATACCACTTTCTCCTAAAAAGGACTTAAAAGAGTCTCCAACACAAAGCCATTTATAAAAGAAAAATAATTTCAATCCCAAAGTAACAATTGTAAAACTTCATAAACAAAGTGACACAAATTCTCTTCATAAGAAATCCATAAAAGTCTTTTCTGACACAAAACAATTGAGTGCTTTTATTTTGGTGTGGGGTATGACCATAAAGCTTTCCAACAAGAAAGTTTTATAAGACCTCTCATTATAAAGTATTCAAGAAACTTATCATAAAACTTTTCAATGCAAAGTAAATCTAAAGCCAATCACAAATCCTCTTAACACAAAACCTTTTTGAAATTCATGAGAAACGTTCCAACAATATTCCATAAAACTTTTCATCAAAATTCAAGTAGAACACCCCACCTCACAATACAACATTGAATCAATTCTATAAAAAAAAACTCACGTTTGAAATATAAGATATGATACATTTTTCAGCCACTTCCACTTGATGCAAAAATGTTGTTTCCACTTTTATTTCTCTAATTACCACATGAGGCTAATCATACCAACATGCTTTCAAACATAAATGCTCATGTAACGTATGATTCCAACTCAAATGCCTATGGAAGAATAACCAATACAAACATAGATGCAAATCACTTTTCTGAAAAGGTTAAAGGCAATGCTCTAACAACCTAGGTAACGTCACATTGAGTCTATAAGATGCATGCGTATTTTCCAGTAAGTTTCCCACCTCGAGTTATTTTCCAACATGAAGCTTCACAATCCTTTCCAAAACTCAAAGAAAACTATATATAACAAAGGCCATGTAACCTCCAATTCTGTCAACTTGTTCACAAAGATAAAGGAAATGAAACCTAGAAAACATACTTTCTAACTTGTCTTGAGAAGATATCAACATCCCACTAAGCGCCATAAAGCACAAATCCTTCCCCAACACAATTTGGAACAAAGGAACAATAAAAAAAACTACACAACTCCTTCACACTTCTCATGAAGAAAGCAAAACCACATTCTCAAAATCTCTTTTCGACCGTCACATAAAACATAGCAAGCCATTTTATATTAACTTTCATCACAATTGGTAACAAGTGCATATGATAAACCTTGCAAATGCTTCTAAGCTTTTCTCCAAATATATATAAAGCTTACCCAGGGAAAGGAAAGTCTCGGACATCATCACATCAGACCTATAAGCAAAACTTTCATATGAAACATAGATCAAATGTATTCTTTTCAATACATAAACCCAAGAGGGTTCTTTTCCAACACATGAATCACTCCCTAGAGCCTTACAACCATAGAACGACTCATGAGGTACCTTTTCATAAAGCAAGTCATATGATCTCCCAATATAAAACGAATCACAGAAACTTCTCGACTTAAAACAACTCATAAGTATTCCAATATAAAATAGCTTATAACATTTCTTGCTTCCAAGATAACTCATGAAGACTTGTTTCAACACAAAGCCAATTGTAACTCCTGTTAACAGAGAGCCAACCCAAAGCTCTCTCAAACATGAAATGAATCAAAACTCTCTTCAATCCAAAATAAATCATAAATCTTGAGCATACAAAATAATCCATCGATAATTTTTATCTTAAACATGAAGCAACTCATAAAACCTTCGCATAAAGCAAACCCATGAAATTTTTTTTTTTATGTATACATATCTATTTCATGTTCAGATCTTGCGTGGATGACGCCCAAACAAAAGAATGAGTGCAATAACCTTTTTAAGGCATTTAATCAAATAACTAGATGGTATAAAATAATTTCTTTTA
Organism: Dendrobium chrysotoxum; assembly: GCA_019925795.1. Classification (NCBI taxonomy): domain Eukaryota; kingdom Viridiplantae; phylum Streptophyta; class Magnoliopsida; order Asparagales; family Orchidaceae; genus Dendrobium; species Dendrobium chrysotoxum. The sequence goes on along the minus strand of CM034298.1, from coordinate 53,811,704 downwards.
GGCATATTATCACATCGTGTCTAGGCTTTTTAAAACATATAACATGAATTGGGAGTAAGACTCATGCATCAATTATCCCTTCCTAAATAAGACAAGTCAATGTATATTGTGACAAGGTCAACAATGGCCACTACAAAGCATAAATACCATGAAGGGTTTCATAAAGCCACTTGAAGCAACCCAACATAAGAACTAGTACTTTGCCTCCACGTATATTCATGCAAAGTTTACATGCCTCCTTACTTGAAACATGTCACCAAAATCTTGCTTAAGATTCACCAAGACTTACCACAAACAAAATGTCAATCATAAGATTCATGAGTTAGAACTAAAGTAAAGCTTCATCTTGCACCAAAAACACCACAACCTTTCTAGTTATTGATGAGAAAAGAAATGAGATCTTGCTAATTTCAAACTCAAAAAGATAAATTAGTTTGAGAAAAATCTTGAATATATCAACACAATGATGTGCTCGACATGACAATGGATGCTTCAACTCTTTACTAAAATTAGAACGAAGACAAAACTGTGCATGGTACTAGGTTTCCTAATATAAAGAGACCATTCCTTCGAATGGCAATAACCACATTAGTAAACAAATGGGAACATAGAGGTATTCAACAATATCACAAATAGATCACTAGGAGAGCGTCATGCCACCTTTTAATACTTCAATGCAAATGTGGAGCAAGAACAAAGTATGGCCGTATTTATTAACCAATGTATCTCAAAAGCCATCTATCATCTAATAATCAAAATAAACATATCAAGGTTAAGCAATAAATACAAAGTGGTTCATCATCTACTTTTTTTTTGCTCATATTTTATACTATTCCTTAAGAAACATTAATACAAACACTTTACATACATGCTTTTCCTTTGATAGAGAATGTCACACCTTCTCATAGAGTTTTACAATCCACTCATAAAACAAATATCACATATCAAAAGTTTACTCTCCAGTAATATAAACCAACATAAACTTTCTACTCATCTCATGAAACAATCCATCCAAAGCAAAGGTGCTCATTTAAAGAAAGAAATCAAGTATATGCACAAACCAAGTTGCATAAGAAATAACATCCTAACAAATGATTTGATGAAAGAACTAACCATTTGTCATCACCATCTTTAAAGAAAATAAACAATGTTACTAAACTTTTTCAAACCAAGAAGAGAAGAAAAGATGGGTAAAGGGGGAATGGGAAGGAAAGTTAGAAGGAAAAGAAGGATTAGAAGAAGAAGAAGAAGAAGAAGAAGAAGAAGAAGAAGAAAAAGAAGAAAAGAAGAAGTAAGAAGAGGAAGAAGGAGAAGCTCACCTTGCGAGAGGGAAAGGAGGTCGGCAGCTAGGGCAGGGGGCCGGCGGGCCACTCGTCAAGGGAGGAGAGGCGGAAGGGGGTCCGGCTAGGGCAAGTTAGCGTCACTTCCTTGGGTCTTCGAACAGGCGACGGGAGCAGCGGGGGTTCCGCCTCCTATGCTTGTGCGAGCCGAGAGGAGAACGAGAGAGGGATCTCGCCTGGAGCGAGGAGACCAAGAGAGAAAAAGGGAGTTTTGACTCCCTGGAGCCGGTTTGAACAGAAGAGAGCCGGAGAGAGGCGGGGGTCGCAGCTTCTAGTTAGGGTTCACGAACCGCAGCCGCGAGAGAGAGGATCATTTGGGGAAAGCCGAAGGGTTATTCCTCGGGAGAGTTGCGAGAGCCTGAGGAAATCGGGAGCTTCGCCTTCTCGATCCCATCCCCATACCCCGAATGGGGCTTTGCCGCGCTCGACCCCTATGAAAAGAAGTCTGCCTCTATCCTGAAGTCGGAAGCTCACGCGACTGAACTCGAGGACAACAGCAGGTTTAGGAATTCGATCGAACTGGAGCCGTTGGATCCAGTTCTTGATTTAGGAACAAGGTTCAAACTATTATGAAAGTCAAATGGGCCTAAATAGAAATTAATCCAACCTGATTTGGGCTAAACCTGGCTCAAACTAAATCAATTTGAGTTTAATCGGGCTTAGTCAATTTAATTAAATAAAATCAAACTCAAATTGCAATTGATTTGGATTAGATTGACCTCGTCGCAATCAAAACAAACCACGCGGGCTAATCGAACGTGGTCGAGTCTAATTCGACTCAATTCGAGTCGATTCGAGCTCGACGAGGCCCAATCAACTTGATCGAACATGCTCGAGAGAAAATTAAGTTAAAAACGAGGTCAACAGTCGTCCGACGGAGTTCAAGGCGTCAGGTGATGGTCTGGAGGAGTGCAGAGCTTCAGATGGTGGTTCGGCAAAGTGCAAGGCCTCAGGTGGTGGTCTGGCAAAATGCAGGGCCTCAATTGGTGGTCCGGCAAAGTGCAAGGTCTCAGGTGGTGATCCGGTGAAGTGCAGGGCCTCAAGTGGTGGTCCGGCAAAGAGCAGGACCTTAGGTGGTGGTTTGGCGGAGTGCAGGGCCTCGTGTGGTGGTCCGGTGGAGTGCAGGGCCTCAGGTGGTTATCCGGCGAAGTGCAGGGCCTCAGGTGGTGGTTCGGCGAAGTGCAGGGCCTCAGGTGGTGGTCTGGCGAAGTGCAGGGCCTCAAGTAGTGGTCCGATGAAGTGCAGGGCCTCAGATGGTGGTCCGGCGAAGTGTAGGGCCTCAGGTGGTGGTCCGGTGAACTGCAGGGCCTCAGGTGGTGGTCCGGCAAAGTGCAGGGACTCAAGTAGTGGTCTGGCGAAGTGCTGGGCCTCAGGTGGTGGTTCAGCAAAACTCCGGCGGTGGTCGAGGAGGAGCAAGGAGGCAAGAGCTCTCTCTTTTCTCCTTAGGATTAGGTGCCCCCTTTAAGGAGGAGAGGGGGCTCTATTTATAGATTTTTGGGAGTGGCATAGGCTGTGAATAGGTGAAAGATCAAGGGTAATTAGGGAGTGGTTTGAATGGACGGCCGATGTTGAATCCCTTGATTGAGGACCGTTTGCCAAATTTTTGGAGGCCTTAGAGATATCGGATCTTGGCGATCTTAGGCTCGTTGGATTCGTCTCGTCGAGACGCTCGATTAAACTATAAGCACATCATATTTGGAGACCGTTTAGTAATCCAAATTATGGTTTGAACCTACCAATAGCGCTTCAGACCCTTGATTTAGATCCATTTGGGCTCGGATTAGGTTGAATTTGGTGCCGTTCGGTTCGTATTTCCGAGACGTTCAGTTCGACTACAAGTTTGTCGATATCGGAGTTCGGGTGGTCCCAATTTTAATGTTTGAAGTTTCCAACCTGATTTTGCCTCAAGATTCGTGCCCGATCAAGATAATTTTTCGAGGATGTATCAATTATTATGGTTAGGCCTTATAGCATTTTTCTCTTGGAATTTTTTATGTAAAAACTCATTGTCTACCTTATTGTATATAATCCTGAAAATTATAAATTTGAGATGAGCATAACTTTCTCATACTCTCCAAGTTTGTAATAAGCATTATGACATGTCCCTCGACAAATCAAACTTGTCCAATGATAAAGCCAATTTGGCTTGAGCTTGAATAATTTCTTATAATAGCATGTATGCAATATTTTCTATCTACTTCAAATCAGAATAAAGTTTGGAACTGGATATACCTAAATTAGTCCTATCGAAGTCTATAATTAACCTCAATTTTGATCATTGGTGACACTTTTTCTACAACTATTAAGCGTTTGAGAAAGGTCCTAACAAGAGGTGTAAGTGAGCCAAGTTGACATGTTAGTCAATTCAAGCTTCTCCCAAGCCAAGGTTGAGCCATCCTTGATCCAAATCTTTAGCTCGTGAGCCGGCTAATTTAAAAAATATTTAAAAATTATATCGAACTTTCTAATATTAAGTTGTTATGTATTATTTATCTTTTAATTTCTAATTTTTCATATAATTCTATCATAATAATTGCTCGAATCAAAATTATTTTCTCTCTTTTGTTATAAACAAGCAAGCTCATGAGCCTGATCAAACTCATAGAATTATGCTCGAGCTCAAGCTCAAACTCAATTAATAAATTAAGTAATTGGCTTTCATGCTTACTCCAATAATGAATGTCCATGATCACACTCGACATGTTCATCGGCCATCACATTTTGTGAAGTCCTTATGCTACATCACACCTATAATTGATGTGGATTGACCTACACTTTTTTATCTTGTTTGACTCTATTAGGGGTGTAAATGGGTTGAGTCGTGATAAATTAACAAAGTTTGAGCTCGAGCTTTATTCAATGAGTTCAAGCTTGCTCATGAGCCGACTCATTTATTATGAAAGAGAGAAAATAATTATGATTTAAATAATTATTATAATAAAATAAAAAAAGAATGAGAAATAGTTTAGAAATAATAAAGAATTATTTAATATAAGGAAATGAATATAATTTTCAAATATTTTCAATAAATTTGTACTTAAAATTATGAATTATTTATTTTTAATTAGATTTTATTTTAATATTTTTAGATGAGCTGGCACATGAGCTAACGAGTAGAGTCAGTGCTAGCTTGACCCACTTACACCCCTAGACTATACCCATTTTTTAGTAATGGTCGAATAGCTATGATATCCTTCATTTATTTTGGATTGGTCTTAGATTTGAATTATTTGTGAATAAATGAAAACTTTATTTTAGGTTGTTTTTATTTAAAAATAAATCATAATAGACTTTAAAATTCATAAATTTGCTTTAAAATTAGTATAATACATAATAATTTATTTTATAGTTACCTAAAAGTAAATTCAGTAATTCTAAAGTTTATCATGTAAAAAAAAATTAATCAGGATATTTGAACACCTTTTCTTAAATAAATTAGTACACTATAATTTTATTAATAGACATAAAATCAATTCTACAAAATGTCGTGACAAGTTTTTACTTCACAACCATTTTTTGAAGTTTTCTTTGGGACAGTTTTTTTATTACTTTTTAAAACAGCTTTTTAGTATAAAAAATTTTTGAACTAAAAAATTTTATGCTAAAAAGCTAATTTATAAAGCAATAAGAAAGCTGTCCCAAATGAAGCCTAAATCTTGGTTCTGCCGCTGTGTATGGTTAACCAATTTAAATAAAAAAGGGAATCAAATCAAATGAGACAAGTTTCTCTTAGATAAGAAAGTAAGGACTTTTTGAGTTTATAGTCAAGGATTTTAGATTTTAACCCTCTACATCTGACACTATGATCTTTATTTAAGAAGTTAACAAGAAAGAAGGGCAGTAGGAAATTTAGACTAACATTGAATAACAAATATATGGATGGTTGTAAAATGTGTTTGTAGTTGAGAAGTTGAATCCTTTTGTTATGAGAAATGTGCTCGAGTTTCATTGAGAAGGACGAGTTTATATTATCGAGGTATTAGTGGGTGAGAATTGTGACAAGTTTTTCTAGTTATCCTTATACTAAGTTTCATCATCTCACAACCCAACCTGATAAGATTCACGGACGAAGCATGTCATATCATGTTTGCTTGCAAGAGATCAAATAAAGATCGGAGTTTGGGGGAAATTATTCATATATTTTCTTCCTTCAATTAAACTTAAACAACAACATAACACAGAGCTACTAATAACTTTCAGTATCAAAAAAATAACTCATCTAGAATTTCTTTTTTCATTACTCATAAAAATTCATATACAACATCTGCACTACAGTATATAACTACAGACTAAAACATGGAACAGAGCAATCTATATAGCTAGTCATGATTGTATAAAAATTAGAAAAGAAATACATATACAGACTCAAATAGATCAATTCCTGACTCGACTTCTCAACTGGCCCATTCCATTTCTCAAACCTTGAAACATAATACATATAAATTGTGAGCCAACACTGCTCAGCAGGCCACACTTAACGATCTAAGTTTTTAAATAAATCATTTATTATACATTTAGTTGGATTTTAAAGTAGTTCAAAGAAATGTAACAGATTGCGCATGATATCTCTTGTAGATATTTGAATTTAAAATAGATTATGCACTGAAAGTAAATAAACACACACTTCATATATCAAAATGGAAAATAACATAGTTTACTCAAGCCCTTAAACCTCCCATCGTAAAGAAATTCAGAGAATTCTGGCTCTTATGACTCTCGTAATTGACATAACAGAAAATAGGTCATCATGACTCCCAATGCCCAATACCATAACAAAATGTGCATATAGCACCGTAACAGAATGTGACATCAAAATATACATTTAACACAAGAATAAAACTTCCTCCACACCCACAGATCTCCTGAGAATCACACTTTTCAAGTAGATAATCATATAATTCATTGCATTTCAACGAAGGAAATATAAATAAACTCATTTCATAATTTAATAAAATGCTTTAACGTTAGGCAACGAAATATACTACTGAGCAGAAAATCACTATTTCACGGTATAACCACATTACTATAAATTGTTCAGAACATCATTATATAACTTTCATTATACTATAACATTATTTTTAAGAACCGGAAATTTTTTTATTTACTAAAAACTCTACATTTTCTAATTTACCTAGGAAAATTTTTTAGAAAAATACCTAAATTTTCAAAATTATTATATATATATAACATACAAAAAGTAAGCGATGAAAGTTTTATAGATATCATGTTATCCTCATTTTTTGCTAACAAAATTATAAATTAAATCAAAAAATTCCCAAAACTTCTATATTTTTTGAAAATTAAAATAGGAAAAATACAACGTACCTCGAGCTAGACAAATTTTAGAATTGTGATGACAGCTAAAAAACATATCGAAGTTGTACAAAAAAGTTATAAATCTGGATTCAAACATTATAATTTTGATGATAACAAATATTCATGTTTCTCTACTACTATTACTACTACACATCTATTTTAGTTGCCCTGCCTACTAACTTTTCAGGTCCACAAGATCAATTATAATTCAAGCCAGCTCAAGATTGGGTAGATTAGGACTGAGTCCGTCTGTAATTTTAATTCTAATGATTTTTACCTTTTCTTGAGTCAAATATAATAAGATGGATTCTGATGCTAAGTAACCTTACACACACACTCAAAGGAAAAAATTTGGTAAGTCAAAGAGTTTTCTATTTTTTGATCATATCATAGAGGACGATCAGTTAAAAATAGAAACCCTATTTAGGGCATCTAGGTCAAGTAAACCTGATTGAGCAAATCGTCCTAGACGATCCTCCCACCGTCCTGGACGATATACTTAAATAAAAAATAATTAACCACCAAACTCATTTAGGCAAGATTTGATAACTTAAAAATTGCATTAATCGTATAGGACAATCCTAATCATTCTGGATGATTCATTATAATCATGCCTAAAATGATCCCTTAATTAGGAGACTAATTATGATTAAATTGATCAATCACATCACACATAATGATCTTCATGATCGTCCCAAATGATCCTTTATATTTCGTGGGACGATCTCTAATCATCCAAGATGAAAATCATGATTTTCTTCTGATCGTCTAGGGTATCGTCCTGGACGTCCCGAGATGTTTGCGGGATGATATGTCGATTGCCACTAAAATTGAACTGATCGTCCTAGATGATCGTGTAATCATCCTGGACGGTATGTAGAAATTATTTCTTCTAATTATCCAGAATAATGACATTCGTCCTAGCTTAAAGGCTATTTTTATACTGATCATATAGGATGATCTTTGACGGCAAGTTAAAATTTAGAGCACTTTTTGAGGCCTCCTATTTAAGCTCTTCTATAGTTGATAATCAAAGATCTTTGGCTGTTGAGTCTAATCCAAAAGAGAGCTTAGAATACGAGAAGGAGAGTTTGGGAGATAGAGAGGGAGAATATTGTGAGGGGGAGTTTGCGGGAGGATTCACAAAGGTTGCTCCAAGCAAGGATTCAATCATCTCTTCCTTCTTCGTCCTTGGTTCTTTGGTGGCTCTAGGGAAATAATCATCGGCATCATATCTAGGTTCTCTGCCTACTTAAGGAGGGAGCAAAATGATTGTCAGGTTCTCTGTCTACTCTAGGAGGGGGTAAAAGGATTCTGGATTCTCTACCTTCACTAGGAGAGTGAAAAAGGATTCAAGGTTCTCTGCCTCACCGGGTCTATGGAAAGATTTTGTAAGGACTTCTCCTCCTTGTTGTGGGGAAAAAAAGAGAGACACTAACGGATTAGTGCAATACCTAGAACGGGAGGTTCTGGGGAGTGGATGTAGGTCAGATTTGACCGAACCACTATAAATCTACTGTGTTCTTTCTACTTATCTTTTTGCATTTATTTTCACTTGTTTCTGTGGTCTGATATGTGTTGAAATCTCTGTGTTTGGCTATTTACTTCCGCTTAAATTATTTGTGTTTAAAATATTCAAAAAGATTTCAAAAAATTTTTTTTTTTGCTTAAAGAATTTGTAAAATACCAATTCCTCCCCCCCCCCCCCCCTCTCTTGGTAGCCTCGCGATAATTCTATAGGGTTTAACACCCCTCACAATATTTCAAAAAATAGCTTTCTCTCTCTAGGACTCCTCTTCTCTTACTAGCTAGTTCTCTTGATTGGGTGGAAATGAAAGGAATAGTAAAAAATAATATTTTTAATATAAAAATTCAACATAATGCTACAGTGCCCGATCACGCACATTGTAGTGCTCCCTCTGGGAGCCCACAGCGCTAGAGCGCCACCACTAGTGCCACATCATAAATTTAATGCCTAAATTACAAAGAGCACAAAGCCATGATTCCCTAGTAAAAATTTTCCAAAATTTTGAAATAGGCATATTGACTATTGATACCCGCTTTAGAATATATGCAAACTTTCAGATGTATACAAAACATTCCTAGACACATGTAAAAGGATTTAAATATAGAAATTAAGTGGATTGTCATGAATAAGAATAGATCATAACAAGTGAAACAGTATACTGATATGTGAGTGTTATAATTCTCCCCTCCTCAAAAAAATATTGTCATTGACATTTCAGAATTTGGATCACTAAAATAGATCAGGATATAATTTACCTCATCTTATATTCTTTCTTCCAAGTAGCTTCTATTTTTGGTTTGTTCTTCCATCGAATCTTAACTATTGGAATATGTTTATTTCATAACATATTTATGTCATATGCCAAAATCCTTTATGGTTCCTCTTTCAAACTCAGATTTGGATGTACCCCAACCTATTCTACAGATATTATATTTCTAGAATCAAATATTCATTTTCTCAGAAGTGACACATGGAATGCATTATGAATATAAGATATATGATATGGCAACTATAATCTGTAGACAGATTTTTCCATCCTTCTAGTTACTTCAAATGGTTAAATGTATCTTGGACTCAACTTTCCTCCTCTACCAAACCTACTGATGCTTTTCATTGACCTGATTTTCACAAATACTAAGTCTCCCACCTAAAACTCTACTGCTCGGTGATGGGCATCATAATACTAATTTTTCTTAACTTGTATAGCTTTTAATATGATCAAACGAATCTTTTCAATAGCGTCATCAGCTAAACCTAGCTCTATCAGATTCCCTTCACCCAACTCTATCCAAGGTAGAGGGGTTTTGCATTTCCTACTATATATAGTAGGGGGAGTTAAAATGAGTTTTTGGGTCGGGTTCAATTCCAACCCAAAACTAACTCACCTTCAACTAATTTGATACGAACCCAACCCGATTAAACAAACTTATCAAAAATTCAGTGCTGGACATAGGGGTGTAAACGAGTCGAGTCGAGTCGAGTATCTGCCTTATCAAGCCTGGCTCGTTTAATCCTTAATGAGCTCGAGCTCGAGATCGAGCTCGATAAGTGAGCTCGAGCTCGGCTCGTTTAGAAAATACCAAGCTCGAGCTCGACTCGAAAGCTCGAGCTCGTTTGAAAAGCTCGACTCGAAAGCCAGCATTTAGGTTTTTTATAAAATAAGCTTCAAATATTATAAAAAAATAATATTATAAATATAATATATATATAATTTTATATATATATATAATTTAATCGAGTAGCTTGATAAGCTTTCGAGTCGAGTCGGGTTGAGCTCGAACTCGAGCTCGTTTACCATACGAGCTCGATTACAGGCTCGAGCTCGAGCTCGAAGCTCGATAAGCTCGGCTCGCGAGCTCGTTAACGAGTCGAGTTCGAGCCGGCTCACGAGCCGGCTCGGCTCACTTACACCCCTAGCTGGACATGACCCGCCACTAACTCGGGTTGACCCGAGTGACCAATTGACCTATGAAATTTCATAGGAGAGTGTGGGCAAGCATGTAAGTGCGAGTGAGAGAGGAGGCGTGCCACGTGTAGGAGAGCTGTGAGCAGATAAGGGGTCAAGCATGAGGATGATCGCGGTCCACAACGGGCTGACAAGCAGTGTGTGGATGAGTGGTGATAGACGAACCATAAAAATAAGGCGACCATGGTGAACGATATGAATAAGTCACTTCAGGTTGATTTTGAGTTTTTGGGTTGACTCGAACCTGACCCAAATTTAAAATCAGGTTAGGATTTAAAATCTGAACTTGACCCATTTTCCAAACAGGTTGACCCAAACCCAAAATTTTTTAGTCGAGTTGGAGTCAAGTTTTTGGGTCATGTCAAATAATGACACACCTAATATAGAGCTTTGTAAAAAGTCATATATATGCTTGATTGAAAATTATTATTTTAAAAAATTTTGATTAGAGGGATATGATCCTTCCAACCACCCCCAAAGTTTATAACACACAATCTTAGAAGATCTTTTAGTACTTAAATAGTCCTCTCAAACTATCCATCAATCTTAGAGGTATCAATATTTCACATGACCCAAAAACTCGATAAAAAAATTTCAGGTTCAGATCAACCCATCTGGAAAAGGGGTTGGATATCATATTACGACTATATTACAAAATTATGTCAAGTCCAAGTCAATCTAAAAATCTAAAAGTAACTCAAAACTGACTCAATCCTACACATGGGTCACATTACACTCATGTTAGCCTCGCACTTGCCCACCCCAACATGTACTAGCCTATCCCCCCAAGTACTTACCCTCCCATGTACGCACTCGCTCACCCCTACACTTACTCACCCAGCCCTGTGCATGCTAGCCCGCCTGTTCCTGGGTGAACTCGCCCATCGGCCCCTGTGCACACTCGTTGTCATAACCTAATCCTGTAAGACCCACTGATGGGATAGGTCCTATCGTGTTAAGCTGTGACAAGTAAATCCCAATATCTTATTTTTAAAATATTTCATAATTCTTCTTTAAATTTAAATTTAATATGAACTACTAACTGCAAAGCTACTAAAATATTCGAGTATTAAAAATAAACTCATCCATAAGATTTTTTTATTTCATCAAAATGTATATTCACTATAGTACATGCCTATGAATAAAAGCTACAAAACTAAATAATAAATTAGGCAAGAATGTACCAAAATCAAAATAAAAAATGCCTATAAATCAAATAAGATAGTCAAAAATTGATACAACAAGATAACCTGACTACGATTATGGTCTTGTTGGCCTCTGTTACCTGACTATGATCCCTCCTATCTCCATCGCTCAATTACGATCCCTCAAACCTCCATCACCGACTAAGGTCCCTCTAACATCCGTCGCCTAATTATTGTCACTCGGACCACTATCGTCATATTACTTTCCCTGCAACCACAATTGCCAAACTATGGGGGGGCAGCATGGGTTTATTGGTTGTGGTGCTAGAGCGGAGCTTCAAGATTTTTCAAACTTCAAAGCTCTCTTGAATATCTTGCTCAAGATCTTAGCCTCCCCTTCATGTACGGAGTGAATGCCTATTTATAGATTTTTGAGAGTAGCATGCTCTGTAAGTATGGAGAAAATCTGAAGAAAATTCAAATTATTTAATGAGACTACTCATATTGATCCACTCGATCTTAGAATATTTATTCAACATTTATGTGCATTAATGATGTCAAAACTAAACGATATTGGGCTCATTAGATTTGTCTCGTCTAGTCAACTGATTTGACTATAAATATGCTATATTTGGATATCATTTGGTTGTCCAATTAAAATTCTAAATCTTTCAAATATGTTTCAAGCTCTTGATTTGAGCTCATTTAGGTTCATATGGGACCGATTTTGGTGTCATTGGATTAGTATTGTCATGAAGTTCAATTTACCTAGAAGTTTGCTAAAATCAGAATTCGGATGATCCTAAATATAAATTTGAAAGTTTTTAATTTAACTATACGCCGAGATTCAAGTTCGATCAAGATGATTTTTTGTGACGTCCCAGTATCTAACATATTTTATTGAAAATCAATTAAAATATGCTAACAAATAAATTACAATGACAGGAACCTTAAAAACACATAATTCATTTTATATACCAAATTTTCTCATAAAGCTTGAATGGATTCAGTCTTCTGAAATATTCAACCGGACGCAAAAATTAAAAAAAAGACATTCAGGTTTTGAAAATTATGACGAAATTTCCAATTCCCAACATCGCCACACTTGGGAATTTCACATCACTATGACTTTCAATTATCTGTACAGTTTTTTTTTTTTTTTTTGGACTTATAAGAAATAGTGAGAAAGTTATCTTAAATAAAATTTTAGACTTCATTTGGAACGGCTTTCTTACTGATAATATAAAGTGAAACCAGATGTAATTTTGAGGGTCAGCAGTTGCCCAAACTCAACGTGAATCCTCCACTACTCATAATATTTTTTTATAACTCATAATATAATTACTATTTTTTTATAACTCAAATCAGGCAATTGCCTCTCCTAAAAATAAAATTCTTTGTTATATTATTTTTTAGGTAATTTGTCCCCCTTCATCTATTTTTTAGTCTTTATTATAAGGATTTTTAAGCAATCACCTCCCCTAAAAGTTTTAAAATATTATGATCTTTAGTCAATTATCCTCAGCAAATAGTAAATAGAATTCATCATTTAATTTATTAATTTGAATTCCAAAAATATCCTTACAACCAAACTTTATTCCAGAGGCGTTGCCCCTTGATCCCGCGACCTGACAAGGCAGGTTGAACCCCGCCGGGGGGCGCTGCCCCCTTAGACCCCCGATATATCTACAAAGCGTACGACGATTAAGGACATGAACAATTAGGGGTCACTATTGATCCATTTTCTTGTAGTGAAAGGTCGAGCCAAATCGATGCAACACCAACAGTTATTTATAAATTTATCCCCTTGAAAATTAAGGCCGGTTCCGCCTCTGATTTTGTACCAAATGATTTTTATAAAATAATAAAAATAAATTAATTAATTAACTGAAATTTAACTAAGGCTTCATTTGGGATAAAATTTTTCTATTTTCTCTTTAAATTTTTGTACTAAAAATTATTTTTTGGTAAATTTTTAAAGTGATTACTGATTACCTTTAAGAATTTAATTAGCTATTAAACAGACAAAAAATAAATAAATTAATTAAGAACTAGTCAAAGCTGTCGATTGAACTGAAGTTATAAAAATATTAAAAAAAGAATTCAGGAGAGAGAAAGTAAGAGAGAGAAATAAATTAGAAGGAATAAATTAAAGAAGGCGAAAAAGAAATAAAGTAAGAGATATAAATAAAAAAATTCAAATATTTTTTTCTTGTTTTAATAAAAAATTTAGAATAATTTTTTTTTTGAGTTATTATGTGTCAAAAAATTTAATTTATCATAATTAAAAATACATCTTTTTTAATAATTTTTTATTTATAATATATTATCATTATTTTAAATTTATCTTGTTTAAGGAAAATAATATTTTATATAAATACTTATCTTTTTTTTTCATTAATATATTAAAATGAATTTCATAATTAATACTAATAAATTCTAAATGTTATTTTATTAAATATAACGTAATTTTTAGTAATTTTTTTTAATCACGTTACTTTTAAATTTAATGAAAAAAATATAACGTAGTTTTTTATTTATATTTACTAAAAATTAAGTTACTTTCTAAATTTAATGAGAAAATAAGATACATTTTTATTTAAAATATTATTTTCTTTAAAACAAGATAAATTTAAAATAATAATAATATATTATGAATAAAAAATTATGAAAAAAGATGTATTTTTAAATTGATTATGATAAATTAAATTGTGAAATTTTTTGACACATAATAACTCATAAAAAAAATTCATTCTAAATTATTTATTAAAAAATAAGAAAAAATATTGTATTTAAGATTTCAATTAAAAAAAAATTCTGATATATCTCCTCTCCAACACAACATGAAGAAAACAAATATATACTTTTAAATTTTTTTTATTTATCTCTCCTATTTTATTTCTCCATCTCCTTCTTTAATTTATCCATTCTAGTTTATTTCTCTCCTAAAATCTTTTTTTAATATTTGTATAACTTGAGTAAGTCGCAGAATTTGCCTAGTTCTATTTTTTTTTAGTGTAATAGCTAATTAAAATTTTAACTGTAAATACTTTAAAAATCTACTCAATTTTTTTTAAAAAAAGCAATAAGAAAGCTGTCCCTAATAAAACCTAAATCTGATATTAAAAAAAAAAAGTTGATATTGAGAAAAAAAAACTTAGCTTATTAAGACAACACTAAATACTCGTTTGTGATAATTTTTTTACTGCTTTATGAAGAAGGTTTTTAGTACAAAAATTTTAAATTTAAAATATTTTTATATTAAGAAACTACTTCATAAAGCAGACAGTAAAAAAGTTATCACAAATGAAGCCAAGAGCTGATTAGAATAATACCAAACAAATTTGAAATTTTTTTGCTAATAATTTTATGTCTTATTTGTGGTGCAATTTATATTGCGCATTAGAAATTCGACCCCAATGAGCGCATGGTAGCAAAAACACAAAAAAAAATATTCATTTCCAGTTAAAACCCCAAATGATTTTACATTTTTGCCCCTTTTTAAATTATCTTTTAATTAAGATCCTATTACTTGATAACACTTATGTTGTGCTTCTTTTAAAGAATTATCATTGTAATTTTTTTTTTATGTAGCCTTACACTTACTCCCTCCTATAAATAAGAGGTTCGAGGGCAAGCATATGAACACAACTTATTGTAGGGCTCTGCTCGCGCCTATTTTCTCATTCTCTCAATCTCTCTTGTCTTGCTTCTCTCTTTCTCTCAATCCTAGATTTTCATGAGGTTTGGCGGATTTATGGGATTTGGCTGAAAAGCGTACGAAAGGGATAAAGATAGGTTACCTTCGCGGTAAGCAAGCTCCCATCGTGACTTTCGATCCAACATTATCGAAGGAAGCGAAAAAGGTTCTTTAGTGAATCTTTCAAAATACTTCTTCACACGAAGCAAAAGCCCTTTAATAATTAACTAAATCATTAGTAGAACTATTACTTAAATAATTAGTTATTTCGAATAATAATTAACTAATTAATTAGATAATTATCAATATAATTAAAAATAGATGCTTATTAAATTAACATTTAAATAAGTAATTTGATAATTATTAATTAAATTATTATTTAAAGTATTTGATAATTAAGTTAGTTTCTAATTATATTTGATACGTCATCGGAAAATTATCTTGATCGGGCACGAATCTCGAGGAAAAACTCAAGTTGGAAACTTCAAAAATTAATTCGGAGACTATTTAAACTCCGATTTAAGCAAGCTTACAGTCGAACTGAGCGTCTCGGAAATACGAATCCAACAACACCAAATTGGACTCAATCCGAGCCCAAACGAGTCCAAATCAAGAACCCGAAGTGCTGTTGGAAGCATCAAACAGCAATTTGAGTTACCAAACGGTCTCCGATTTTGACGAGCTTATACTCGAATCGAGCGGCTCGACGAGACGAATCCAACGAGCCCAAGATCGCAGAATTCTGATATCATTAAGACCTTCAAATGCTTGATAAACGGTTCACGATCAAGGGATTCAATATCGACCGTTCATCCGGATCACTCCTTATTTGCCCTTGATCCCTCACATATTTACGGGCTATGCCACTCCAAAAAAACTATAAATAGCCCCTCATTTCTCTTAAGAGGGGATCTAAGCCAAGAAGCCAAGAAGAGAAGAAGAAGAGAAGAGAAGTCTAGGAGGGAACAGCTCCTCCTCGACCACCGCCGGAACACCGCTGGAACTCCGCCGGAACACCACCGGAGCACCACCTGGTGCCCGAGGGACGCCGGAATTCTGCCCGACGCTAGAATTCTACCCGACGCCCGAGTGATGCCGGACTTCTTTCCAAGTGACGCCGGAATTCTGTCTGACGCCCGAGTGACGTCGGAACTCTGCTTGGCCTTGTAATTGATACTCATTGTAATTTGATCGTCCTGAAGTTAAGGGACGAGTCAGCCTCGTGTATTTCAAACAACACTAGTGGAACTTTTTCAACTGGGCGTGGCCCCGTGGTTTTTCCCTTTTTCAGGGCTTTCCACGTAAAAATCCTGGTGTTTCTTTCACTCTTCTGTTTGTGTGCTGGATATACGTACAACGCTGAGACGGAAATATTAAACTCTATCGCCGCGTATATTTGAGTCCGCAACAGTTTGGCGCCGTCTGTGGGAAACAAATCCCACTATCCTAAGCACCACTTTGATGGCTAACAGGCGTAGCAATCGCATCTTGGGAGCCTCCCGCTCCAATTCACATCAATCTCGGGATCAGTCTATGAATCATAGACCCCAAGTATCCGCCTCCTTTCATGCTGGGGGGCAAGACGCTATGGGAGAAGGAATTTCAGGACTGTCCATTGAAGACCGCATCAGGAAGATGGAGGAGTCTCAGAACGAGATCATACAACTCCTGCGAGAGACTCGACAACCGGCACTAGCACCACAGGAGGAGGTTCTTCTCCCTCGAGATCCACCACTTGTTGAAGCTGTTCAAATCGAACATCTTCAAGCTGAGATTCCTTTTCCTCCACCCAGGAGGCGTTCGCAGTCACATCAAGATAACGAACTGGCTGATACAGCAAGTTCTACCCATCCTCCACACACAGGTCGGCAATCTCTCCTTCCTCAAGACCTCCCTGAGGAGCTAGCCCAACATCACATTGCTGAGCTCCCTCGCAATACCCTCCGCCACGAACTGCGACGATTGGTTCGAGAGGAGTTCCCTACAGGAGGCGTAAGGCAACCTCTTCATCAGTGGGACTTCCAGGAGTCGTCACCCCTGACGGAAGCCATTCTTCAACACCCTATTCCGGCTGGCTTTAAGCTACCAAGCGTCGAGTCCTACGATGGGACATCTGACCCGTACGAGCACATCGACCATTACAGGACCATCATGCATATTCAATGAGCCTCAGACGCACTCCTTTGCCAGGTTTTCCCTGCCACTCTTAAAGGACAAGCTCGAACATGGTTCTATTCACTTCCAGCCAGAACGATCCCCACATTCGTCAAATTGGCCAAAGTATTTGTCGAACAGTTCGTAGCCAATCGAAGAATCACTAAGGATTCCTCCCACCTATCTGGAATCCGTCAGAATGAGGGAGAATCGTTGAAAGAGTATTTTCAGCGATTTTCTACTGAGGCTCGATAAATTCCGGGAGTAGATCCTAAATTATTGAGAGGAGTCTTTCTTGGTGGCCTCCATCCTGGCCCCTTTTATTCAGCTCTTATGCGAGATACGGTTCATTCATACGCCGACCTGATTCATCGTGTGGAGGCATAAATCTCCGCAGATGAAGCCATAAATGCTCACAGAAAGCAGTTCGAGCAGACAAATGGGAAGCGCAAAGGTGCTCCTGGGATGGATAATTCTTCCTTACAATGGAAAAAGCAAGGGAATAGCAATATACCTCCTAGGCCCCCATTACCACAACGAGAACCTCGGCAGGAGAAAGAGTACACTCCGCTCAACACATCTCGAGCAAATGTGTTAATGGCGATTCAAGATCAGGACAAAGTGAAATGGCCGCATCCTTCGAAGCCAAATACAGGAAATCAAGATCAGTACTGTCACTTTCATCATAGTCGTGGCCACACTACTGAAGCATGTTGGCAACTTAAGGATGAGATTGAAAGACTTATCCGCCAAGGCTATCTTCGACAGTTTATTGGGAACCCACCTACCCGAGAAGAAGCTCGCCCCACTGGGGGCAAAATCAACAACAAAGACAACCATTGAATAATATTCAAATGATTGGTGAGATTGAGTAATGCTGCAACTTGAACCTTTGTGTTAGTAATACTACTTGTCATGTGTCACCATGTATCTCTTCTATGATCAGTAGGATGTCACTCTAATGTCCCTAGTATTTCTACCAAGTCAAATGATATGGTTGTCCCTATATGTATCTCTTCTGTTGTACAAGGGAATTATTGTCTTACAGTAATATAATGTGTTGTTCGTCCAATTTTGATATTGTCTCTTTCTTTAAAAAGAATATAAATGACAGTGAAAAACTACTGACAAATATAGTCTCTTTATCCTTGATTCGAGAAATACGCAATCTTTATTGTGTCTCAATCACTGGATGATCAATCCCAGGGGGATTCGATCCGACCTCTTCCATACAGGTTAACGTCGTCGAGCAAAGGCTCCGACATACAACCTCGGATAGGTCTCACATCCTTGGTGGATTCCCTCGACCTCTTCCATACAGGTTAACGTCGTCGAGCAAAGGCTCCGACATACAACCTTGGATAAGTCTCACATCCTTGGTGGATTCTCTTGACCTCTTCCATACAGGTTAGCGTCATCGAGCAAGGCTCTGACATACAACCTCGGATATGTCTCACATCCTTGGTAGATTCTCTCGACCTCTTCCATACAGGTTAACGTCGTCGAGCAAAAGCTCCGACATACAACCTCGGATAGGTCTCACATCCTTGGTGGATTCTCTCGACCTCTTCCATACAGGTTAACGTCGTCGAGCAAAGGCTCCGACATACAACCTCGGATAGGTCTCACATCCTTGGTGGATTCTCTCGACCTCTTCCATACAGGTTAACGTCGTTGAGCAAAGGCTCCGACATACAACCTCGGATAGGTCTCACATCCTTGGTGGATTCTCTCGACCTCTTCCATAAAGGTTAACGTTGTCGAGCAGGGCTCTGACATACAACCTCGGATAGGTCTCACATCCTTGGTGGATTTTCTCGACCACTCCTATACAGGTTAACGTCATTGAGCAGGGCTCTGACATACAACCTCATATAGGTCAAATGTCATTGGATGATGTCTTGTATCCCAATCATTGGAAGATTATTCTTGGGGAGATTTAATCTAACATCTTCCCTTAACGTCATCAAGCAAGGGCTTTGACTTACAGTCTCAGATATGTCAAACATCCTAAAAAGATATCTCTCACATTCGTTCAGACTAATAATACATCAAAAGCATAAAGCATGTCTTACAGATGCAATAACAATTCAGGTCCCTCTAGGGGACAAATCCTCATTTCATATACAATATCATTGGAGTTATATAAATTCAGATTCAAATATACATTTCTTCTCACCAGAAGTTGAAATTAAAAGGTACACTGGTGACACTCATACAAGCTAGTATCATCCAGCAACAAGTAACTTTAACACAGTCAAATATTCTTGGTGGATTTAAGTGACTTCTCCCTTACTGCACGCAAGCATCTCCTACAACTGCTCCTTTAAAGAAAGGACATAACTGGATCATCATCAGACCTCCACTCAGTTGACAGTGTTAGTGTATTGCCAGAATATTGGCATGTCACACTACTTCGGCCTCTTGATTCAGTAATATCTGATGTTGGCACACTTCAGTATGGATGAATATTGCCTTAACACAATGTTACTGGACGCCGGCCATCATCTGCCCGTCGCCAGACCCTCGTCGAATTTCTATCCAACGTTGTATTTCTGCCAGTTGCGTGATTTTCCTCGGATATCTACCCGACGTTGCACTTATGCCCATCGAGGGACTTTCATCGGACTTCTGCCCGACGACGAGCTTCTTCCCGTTGCTGGGTCTCTGCCCGTCGCCGGACTTTCGTTGGAATTTTGCCCAATATTTTTGTCGGACTTCTGCCCGACACCGTACTTCCACTCGACGCAGGACTTCTGCCAGTCACGGGACTTTCGTCAGACTTCTGTCTGACACCGAACTTCCTCCCGTTGAAAGACTTCTGTCAGTCGCGTGACTTTCGTCGAACTTCTACCCGACGCCGGACTTATGCCCGTCGTCGGACCCTCGTCGGACTTCAACTCGACGCTGTACTTCTTCCCGACGTCAGACTTCTGCCCGTTACCGGATGTTCGTTGGGCTTCTACCTGACACCAAATTTCTACCCGTCGTAGGACTTCTCCCCGCCGACGGATTTTCGTCGGAGTTCTACCCGACGCCATACTTCTTCCCGACGCCTGACTTCCGACCATCTTCAGACTCCCTCCGACTAACATCTCACCTCCACATGAAGGAATGAAAAAGAAAAGAAATTTCTAACTCCTGTACAAGAGGAGGGGCGTTGTCTCAAGTAGGGAAAATCACCTACTGAATAACAACGGAATGCCTCAACTGTCAGAAAGCCAGAATGAGAGAAAAAAGAGGGAAAACCGCTAACTTCTGCGCAAAGGGAGGGGCGCCGAGTCAAGTAGGAAAAATCACCTACTCAAAAACGGCGGAATGCCTCAAAATACCAGAAACTAGAGGGGAAAAGAGAGGAATACTCTAATTTCTACGCAAAGGGAGGGGCGCCGAGTTAAGTAGGGAAAGTCACCTACTCAAAAACGGCGGAAAGCCTCAAAATGCCAAAAGCCAGAGGGAGAAAGGAAGAAGGGGCGAGTTTCTCCTAGGCCCTGGGGGTCTATTTATATTATTTTTGAGGGGGGGAGGATTCCAAAATTTTATTAAATTCCCTGAATTTTTTCAAATTTTTCGGAATTTTTTGGGATTTTTCGGAATTTTTTGGGCCCCGCCACTTAAAAAATAATAATAATAAAAAAATAATATATTTTTTAAAATTAACCGCGCCCCGCGCGGTTATAACCGCGCGGTTCCGCGCGCGGACGCACCGGTTGGCGCGGGCGCCGCCGCGGGCGGCGGCGGGCGGCGGCCGGCCTGCCGGTTCGGCCGCCTACGAGTTCCCGGGCTCTGATTTCGGGCCCAGACGGTCCAAATTCGACGTTTTTGGGGTCCCCGGACACGTTTTTCGACGTTCCGGACTCAATTTTGACACTTTCAGAGCTCAACGGGGCCTCTATGATTGGGTTCGAGCAAACATTTAATTTTTGGAACGCAAATTTTTGCGATTTTGCCAAAGTGAAAAGCCGACACATATATTTTTGGACTCCTGGAGCTTTGACGTCCAAAAATAGGGGGGCAACTGATACGTCATCGGAAAATTATCTTGATCGGGCACGAATCTCGAGGAAAAACTCAAGTTGGAAACTTCAAAAATTAATTCGGAGACTATTTAAACTTCGATTTCAGCAAGCTTACAGTCGAACTGAGCGTCTCGGAAATACGAATCCAACAACACCAAATTGGACTCAATCCGAGCCCAAACGAGTCCAAATCAAGTACCCGAAGTGCTGTTGGAAGCATCAAACAGCAATTTGTGTTACCAAACGGTCTCCGATTTTGACGAGCTTATACTCGAATCGAGCGGCTCGACGAGACGAATCCAACGAGCCCAAGATCGCAGAATTCTGATATCATTAAGACCTTCAAATGCTTGATAAACGGTTCAAGATCAAGGGATTCAATATCGTCCGTTCATCCGGATCACTCCTTATTTGCCCTTGATCCCTCACATATTTACGGGCTATGCCACTCCAGAAAAACTATAAATAGCCCCTCATTTCTCTTAAGAGGGGACCTAAGCCAAGAAGCCAAGAAGAGAAGAAGAAGAGAAGAGAAGTCTAGGAGGGAACAGCTCCTCCTCGACCACCGCCGGAACACCACCGGAGCACCACCTGGTGCCCGAGGGACGCCGGAATTCTGCCCGACGCTAGAATTCTACCCGACGCCCGAGTGACGCCGGACTTCTTTCCAAGTGACGCCGGAATTCTGTCTGACGCCCGAGTGACGTCGGAACTCTGCTTGGCCTTGTAATTGATACTCATTGTAATCTGATCGTCCTGAAGTTAAGGGACGAGTCAGCCTCGTGTATTTCAAACAACACTAGTGGAACTTTTTCAACTGGGCGTGGCCCCGTGGTTTTTCCCTTTTTCAGGGCTTTCCACGTAAAAATCCTGGTGTTTCTTTCACTCTTTTGTTTGTGTGCTGGATATACGTACAACGCTGAGACGGAAATATTAAACTCTATCACCGCGTATATTTGAGTCCGCAACAATATTATTTATCATTATTACTTATTGACGTAATTAAAATTGAAATTAATAAGTAACTCGTACTTAACATACAAATTAAATTCAAAACCCATTAAATTTAGTTTACTAACCTCCTTAAATCCTGGATTACATTACCAAACAGTTTCACAATATTTAACAGGATTTAGCAATTATCTTGCCAAACAATTTTCAAGATTTAACATATTCAGATTTTACTAAGAGACTATTTAGTTGCTTGAAAAAGGAATGTAACGTAAAAAGAAATACTTTAGAATTATTTAGATCATTGTAAAAATAATGCATGAGATGCATGATATTATTATTTTTATTTGATTTAAAGTAAAATGAATGTAATATAAAATGTAAAAAAGTAGGCTAATAATCGGTATCCAACACTGGCAGCAAATGTGTTGGTGGGCGGCGTTGGCGACCGACGATGACGGTGGTGATGGTGGTGGTCGGCAGCAAATGCAATAAATTTCTGGTGTTTTTGGAACTTTTCAAATCGGAAGAATTTCAAATACGCCAAAAATGATCTATGTGATGTATTCCAAATGCATAAAAAATTTATACTGTATTTATTTTATTTTAAATCAAATATCAATATTTTTAAAATCCTTATATTTGAAATAATTTACACTCTCTTCGAAAGCAGTTCTTAAATCAGAATTGACAGGATTTACTAAATCCTTACTGGTTGCCAAACAGTCCCTAAGAGTCATCAAATAATGGCCTTTGAATTCATCAAAATTCCATCTTATGATTACCAAAACTTCCAAACGCTTTCAAACTACTGAACTCTTCAGCATCTCACAGCTTCAAATACGAAGGAAATCCCAACGCCAGTTAATAGCGGCTTAGTATTCTTCAGCCGGAAAACATGTTTTCGTACGACGTTATAACTCCTTCACCATCGCCGGCAATGGACGGCGAAAGCCCCACCGGAGAAGAAGGCCCGCCCAATGCCGCTGGCGGGGTTGGCGTTTTGCTTACCTGGGAGGATCTCTGTGTTCGGTCTTTAGACGGAAAGGGAAGCGAGTGCGTTCCCATACTTTCGAAGATCACCGGAATGGCCCGACCCGGCGAAGTTCTGGCCATAATGGGCCCGTCGGGCTGTGGCAAATCAACCCTTCTGGACGCCCTCGCAGGTGCGTTAATGAATTATTAATAGATAATTATCTCTTCGTATTTTCAAATATTAGAGCTTAAAAACAATTAAAAGTGTTCTTATGGATTTAATTAATTCATTAGGAAGGTTGGCATCGAACCTTAGATGCAGTGGAGAGCTTTTGGTTAATGGCCGCACGCAGATTTTGGCATTTGGTCTTGCAGTGAGTTTAAATGCTCTATTATTTATTTATTTTGTTTAAGGCTTCGTTTGGGATATCTTTCTTACTATTTTTTAAAGCAGATTTTTAGACTTTGTTTCGGACAGCATTCTTACTGCTTCTTAAAGCATCTTTTTAGTATAAAAATTTTAATTTTTGTACTAAAAAGCTGCTTTAAGAAGTAGTAAGAAAGTCGTCCCAAACAAAATCTTAGTATAATAATTTATAGTTGTATTAAAAAGCTACTTTATAAAACAGTTAAAAAGTTGCCCCAAATGAAACCTAAAATTGATACATCACTAAAAATCGGCTTAATTGGGCATGAATTTCAAGATATTTTTTAATAAAAGTTTTCTGAAATTAAATTTGGGATCATCCAAATCTTCTTGAATTATGAGGAACGTAGAATTCTTATATCACCTATTATATAAAGGATTTTTCAATCTCATGATTTTTTTCACTTTTTAGGCACTCTACATAAAAAATTCTAGGTCTTACAATATTTATCTATATACAATGTTAAAGATATAAAACATATACTTTACCGACTTAAAATTTTTAACATGTAATAATTTTAATCTTAATTTATTAAGTAAAGAGGGGTTAGGAGGCAACCGAGTCACTCTAATCAAGCAACTCAGATTTCTTTTGGGACAACTTTCTTACTGCTTTCTAAAGTAATTTTTTAATACAAAAATTTCTAGTATAAATATTTTTATATCAAAAAGTTGTTTTAAAAAATAGTAAAAAAAGTTGTCCAAATAAAATCTCAGTCTAACAGCTAAGCGGGAGCGTATGCCCTCAATGCCTCAGCTCATAACCCCACCCTTTGAATATGTATAAATAAAGTTTTGCCCAAGAAAAGTACTAAGACAAGAGATAGAGCTAAAGTTGTCTAACATAGCTTGTATAATTTATACAATATTCATAAGGCTCCGTTTGAGATAACTTTTTTACTGCTTTCAGAAATAGCTTTCGAGTACAAAATTTTTGTACGAAAAGCCATTTGAAAAAGTAGTAAAAAAAATCAACCCAAATGAAGTCTAAATAGAAAATAAAAAATGATTAGGATAAAATGATAGTTATTGCATGCTAACAATAATGATAAATAAAACTTTGTCAAATTAATTAGGAATATTATTTGTCTCATTTTTTATTTAATTATAATTGGATTATATTTAACAATTTGCAAATTCAAAATTAATATTTTTTTATTTCTTTCAGTCCTATGTAATGCAAGAAGACATATTAATGGCAACATTAACAGTGAGGGAGGCGGTACACTATGCCGCGGAGCTACAACTCAGCAAAACAATGGGAAGAGAGGCTAGACTACAGAGGGCGGAGGAAACGCTACAGGAAATGGGGCTTAGCCGAATCGCCGGTAGGAGGATTGGTGGCCGTTCATCGAAGGGGATAAGCGGCGGGCAAAGGAGAAGGCTGAGTATTTGCCTTGAGCTGTTGGCTAGGCCGAAGGTTCTGTTTCTGGATGAGCCGAGTAGCGGGCTAGATAGCGCGGCTGCTTTCCACGTGATGGATCGAATCGGACGGATGGCAGCGAGGGAACAGATAACAGTTTTAGCTGCGGTGCACCAGCCAACCGCGGAGGTTTTCGGTCTTTTTCGTACGGTTTGCCTCTTGGCGTATGGGAGGACCGTTTTCTTTGGTTCGCCTAGCTTAGCTAAGGAGGTTGGTGCTTATTTATTTATTTATTTATTTATTATGAGTATTCTCATATAAATTATTTAGAGGTGTCAAAAAATAGCTCGATCCGTCAACCTAATTCAAATCTGATCTGAAAATCTGGATTTAAGTTAACCCATTTAATAAATAGGTTATATTAGAGTCATGTAGTTTGACTCATTTATTAAATGGGTAGGGTTCAGATTGACCTGACAACCAATTTTGTCTCGAATATGACCAATTTAATAATTTTTTTCATAAATTATTTTATTTATTGATATAATCTTCTAATTTTTAATCAATCAATGTAAAATATATGATTAATAAACTAATAAAAATATTTTTTTAATTAAACGGATTATCATGTCATGCTTGGGCTGCTAGCGTGCTGGATTTGGGCTCAATTTTTTACTCATTTTTTAAATGTGTCAGATTTGGCCATTCATGTTGACCAAATTCAGGTCATTTTAATTTTGAGTCGGATCTGAACCTAACTCGTTGACCTATTTTGACACCCCTATAAATTATATCAAATTATTTTAAAATTATTTAATTTATTTTAAGATTATTGTTATATATATATATATATATTATTGCAATAATCTCTAAATAAATTTCAAAATTATCCCAATATAATTTATAGGAGGATATTCTCATAATAATATAAAATTTAATTTTTTAATACATCAACAACAACACTATCGTTATCGTGTTCCAAATCCTGGATGAGAAAAATAGAGGGTTGCATCAGATTATTGGTAGCCAGCTTGAAATTTGTCGAATAATCATGATACGAATCCCTTAACTTTTGTGTATATTAAAGCATAATTACATTCTTTTTATACATTTTTTAACAAAATTACATGCTAGATTCATCATCTTCATCACAGTTCTTTGCTGCCAATGGATTCCCTTGTCCATCACTGCAAAATCCTTCTGATCACTTCCTAAGAACCATCAACAAAGACTTTGAAACTGTGAGTGCAATTTTTTTTGGTTAAATAATTTTTCTCTATTTCTAGCTCTTATTTAATTTAATAAATTATTATATTTAATGAAGCTTACAAAATATTCTCCAATAAATCAAATGAGCAGGACAATGAAGAAGACATAGAAGCTGGGCAAACCACCACATCCAAAGCCATTGAGATCCTTGTGGATTCTTATTCTTCATCAATGTACATGCTACAATTACTTTCAAAGATTGCTATCATACATAAAATGGTAATTAATATCTCCATTTTACATATTTCCTTATTTACGTTGTCAGGTCCTAAGGCCTAGATAAGAAAAATTGAGTGTTGCATTAGGTAGTCGACAGTCAGCATGAAACTTATCGAATAATCATGATATGAATCATTTAATACGTGATTGTTTGTGGTTTATTATTGAGTAAAAAAATAATTTCAAGATATTTTAATGCAAAATGCATCAGGATTAGCTTATAATCTTTTGATTTGTACTGAGATTAGTGTAATTCAGTATATCATATAACAGAGTAATGCAAAATGTATTAGTATGTCATCTGGGGCGGAATCAGGAAGAGTTCAGGATGAGCAATTGCCCACTCTAAAATCTTTTTCTTTCTTAGAAAAATAAATATTTTAATTATTTTGCTCACCTTTAATAAATGCAATTGCCCAAATTAAAAATAAAATATTTTCAATTTCATACATAAGATTATACATCGCACAATCATATTTTGCCCACTCTCAAACGAGAGGCTGGTTTCGCCCATGTATGTCATATAATGAAGCTTTAAAATCCTATTATTTGCATTGGTATTAGTGTAATTCAGTATACAAGAGCGGAACTAGTTTCTTCTTATGAGCAAATTCATTAAATAAATAATTAAATATATATTAAAAAAAATGCATAAGATAAGATTCAATCTTTTTGCATGAACGAGAATGAGAGATAAGAGAGAGAGAGAGATCTTCTCTAACTTCATCAGAACAAGAAGAACGATGAACGACACACTGTTTCTTAGGGTTAAAAAAAATTAGGGGGGTATTCCCAAAATTATCCCCCTATAAGTAAAATTTGATTTTATGGGCAATTGACCACCCTTAGTATAATGAGATTCTACCTAATCAGTATATCATATACAACACTAATCTTAATGTAAATCAAAGATAAATATTACATTAGGACATTTTGATATAATTTTTTTCATTAATTAGTCTGATTAATCTATTAATTAACAGAGGTTAATTTGTTCTCATTTCCTTAATTTTAGCTTTTTAGTCATTCTCCTAAAATTATATATATATATATATATATATATATATATATATATATATATATATATATATATATATATTTGGCTTTATGAATGAATAAAGAGATGCGGTCTGGTGAAACGCGGGAGCAAAGCGGGCTTCTTTACACAAATCGTGGTCCTCACACAGAGATCGTTCGTAAACATGTTCGGCTCCGATTCGCTATATATCTCGCTCTTTGCATCTCCATTGGAACCATTTATCACCGCAACGGTCAAATTCAAAAATACAATTCTATTCAGGTTCGTACTTTAACTATCTGTCTATAATCTATATATATTTTTTATTTTTTATATTTATGTTTCACATTATTATTATTAGAAAAAAGTTAGGGGGTTTGCAAATATACCACATAATTTCATATATTTATATTTATATCTAGCATATAAATTTTAATATTTATTTATATAATTTTTTTTTAAAATTAATACTAATAGTATTTTTATATAATTTAAAAATTAGTATGTTATATAAAATTATAAATAAATATCAAAATTTAGATGTTATACATAAATACATAAAAATTATATATCAAATAATCTTTTCCTTACACATATACCACAAAATTTTTGTATTTATATATTTAACATTTTAATATTAATACTTATTCATATGACATTATAATCTTGAAATCATAAAAAAATATATAAATAACATTAATATTTATTTAACTCATTAAAGTAATGAGTTAACTCATTTATAATACTCTTACTTAGATGTTAACGTTAGGAATCTGAAGACAGCTTTATTTATTCATCTCAGGCAAAGAGTTCAATGCTTGGCTTCATTACTTCGTTTCTCACGTTTATGGCAATTGGGGGCTTCCCTTCCTTTGCAGAAGACATGAAGGTAAGCATGGCGAATTCAATGATGTAACAACAACAGCAACATTAAACCTTTATCTCACTATGTGGGTCGACTGCATGAATCATTTTTCTTCATTATGTTATGTTAAAAAAATTTTAACATATACGTAATAAGTATATACGTGAAAAGGTTGGAGTAGCTCCAGTGACAAATAAGATTAGAGAGAGTCATCTGAGATGATTTGGTCACATAAAATGTTGGCCTTCTGATGACTCGATTAGGAGAGCAGATGTATTAGATTTGGCCAATGTTAAGAATGGAGAGATAAACCTAAAAAGATTGGGTTATAAAGTATTAGAATAATATTTTTTATTAGATTTAAATGAAATTTGACTCTTAATAAAACATAATGGAGAACAATGATTCATGTAGCCAATACCGCGTAGTGGGATAAAGACTTGTTGTTATTATTATAAAATTAGAAAATTTTAACTATTTATAAATATGAATAATCTATAAGTGGCTATTTGCTTTAGGCATGTTGAATTATGTACGATGCTTCTTTATTACATCAAAATCATTAGTCATTGATTCTATGTTAAAATTTTTTGTATGAACTCTTTCTTTATCAATTTATATTGAAGATTAATCATTTATAGAAGAAAAGTTTATTTATATCTAATGATAATTTTCTTTGCAGATCTTCAGAAAGGAGAGACTCAATGGGCATTATGGTGTCACTACATTTGTTATTGCCAATACGATCTCCTCTATACCATACTTAGCCTTCATCTCTATAGTCCCAGGAGCCATCGCCTATTACTTAGCAGGACTTCGAGGCAACATTAGTCATTTTGCTTATTTTTCACTTATACTTTTAACATGCATGATGCTTGTTGAGGGTCTTATGATGATAGTTGCCGCCACAGTCTCTGATTTTCTAATGGGCATTATCATAGGAGCTGGAATCCAAGGTGTGATGATGCTCAATGGAGGTTTTTTTCGGCTTCCCAGTGAACTCCCAATGGTGTTATGGAGATACCCACTATATTACATCTCTTTTCACAAGTATGCAGTTCAAGGATTTTATAAAAATGAGTTCAAGGGGCAAAGTTTTCTTAATAGTCAAACAATAGAAAAATTGCCAACCCTTATAAATGGAAATGACATCTTAAATAAAATGTTTCAAGTAGAGATGGGATATTCAAAGTGGGTTGATTTAGTTATACTACTTGGGATGGTCATATTATATAGAGCATCACTCATAGTGATTTTGAAGGCTTCTGAGAAAGTTAGGGTGGCAACGTGTAGAGAAATGATGGGTGGTGATTTCAAACAGGTCTGCTAAGTTTTCTATATGATTTATTATCATCCCTAACTTCTACACAGATTACTCTCTTAATCTTATTCAATAGCATTTTTGTAGCCTTACATTATGTTGTATAAATCAAATTGATACTATTCATATAGAGATGAAGAAAAAAACTAAGCATGGTTCCAAATATCATGAAGCCATGCTCAAGTTTGAATAAAGTTTTCTTTAATTTATATACTCTTTGTACTTAGCAAATTGTGATAGTCCATGCTTTTAAAAAGAAATTATGAAAAAAAAAAGGTATTTCAAAAGGGAATCCAATGTGTTCTAGTTTGGTAGTGCCACTAGTAGGAGATGGAAATTAGAGCATTTTTCCAATGCTAGTTTTTAGAATTAAAATAAAAGAAATTATGCTTGTGATACTTTTTCCAACTTCTTAGGTTGTTTAATATATAGCTAAGTGGGATTTAATCAAAGAATTAAAGAAAATCCTTTTAAACAATTTTAAATATATTTTTGTCATTTTAAAAAATTAGCATTATTTGTTAAATTTGGGGGAGTAGAAATTAACATGTTCAAAAAATTATAGTTTTTTACTTTAAATATATTACATATAACAATTATTTAAATTCTAAATCATGATAAAAAAATGTTAAGTGGTTTATTAGAATTTAACAAGATTTAAAGATTATCAAGAAAATTTAATTTTAGGATTTAACACTCAATACATTTCAAACTCGCATATATAGAATTTATTAAATTCAAGTTAAGTCATACTTGCACCCCCTCTCTTAAAAGTAACACTACTTTAAACTCAAATCAACTTAAATTGCTCCCAAAACTCTATCCTTAGTAACTAAACATCCACTTATATTTGAAATTCTTGTTGAATAATTAAGGTTAGATATCATGCCACACCCAAAGCCATATATTTTAAATTGGAATAAGAAATACAAATGATTCAAAGCTGTGAGACAATTAACTATAAAGTATGTCATCATTAGGCAAGTCATAATAAATGAAATTATGCAATATAGGACCCTGAATGTATGACATGCAGTCATAGGCAACCCATTCTTATTTATAAAGATACTACATACTATAGAAATGAATAAAAATTGAAAATTTTAAAACGAGAAGAAATATAATCCACAATTCGAAGTTAATTTTCATAAATATATACCCTTGTGTTGTTCTTAGGAACACATGGCTAGAAGAGTTATAAGGAGGCTCTAGCCCACAAGTTAGGTCAAAGGTAATTAATACTAGGTGCCCTCCTAAAGAAGAAAGTCTTAGGATTAACTAAGAACCTAGGAAGATAAAGATCCAGTGATAAGAAGACCAACCGATTGGGGCAGTGCATAGCATACTACACTTGAGCACCTTTTAGCATCCTTTATAATATAATGGCAAGCCTTATAGCCTCAACATATTTTTCTTTAACTTTAAATCCTTACTAATGATTAACTTTATTGAGGCCTATGTCTCCACTTTTCCTTCTATAATTTTCCCAATCTCAATAAAAGGGTATGTCTACTCATTTTTTTATTAGTGGGTCTTCCTTGGTCCCTTCCTCAATACTTTCTATAGTAATGTGAGCACTATTTCACCTTCCTAAGTAGCAACCATCATGATGGCTAAATCTTCCTCGATGCACTCTATGTTTGAATCCTCCAAAATAATACTCTCTATCTCCTTTGTTTAGTCTTATAGTTTATTAACTCATTCTTTCCACAATAATAATAATAATAATAATAATAATAATAATAATAATAATAATAATAATAATAATAATAATAATACGTTTTCTAGACACACATGTTCGAGATCCTACTCTACTTCTTCATCTCGGCCATTTTCAGTAGAATCAAATGAGATTCTCCCATTAAATTTATTAGCGATAACATAAGTGAGCTGGTGAATAGTTTCCCTTTATTTCTTTTATAACTATGTTGTGCGGAGCTTCATCTTAAAGTAGGGGATAAACGATTTCCATCAAGTTGGATAAGAGGAGCTAATCAAATATAAAATCACGGCTCAGGCTGATATCTACAATTATGAATTCGACTAATGAATTGACTACAAAGGTGGTTCACCAAAGATGACTTGAAGAGTGATCTTTCTGATTTTCATAAAATTTATGATCCGAAACATTGAGCGTTATGAGGATGGGTTAGAGCTAAATTTTAGTTAATCAAAAATTCATGAAGACATCAGAGATAAAATATCCATTAAATTACCGATATCATCCATAATCTTATAGTATTGGTGAAAGGAGTCTTCATTTTATCTGAGATGATTAAAAACTCTTAATATGACTGGTATGACCTATGAAGTTGAAGAGTTATCAAAAATAATTTAGTTATTCTTTAGTGGATCTTCTCAAGTATGATGATAGATTGGTCATAGTGGAACTTTTTTAAAGTTTCAATGATCATGATAATTTCTTTGTTTTGGGTCTCATGATCTCCTTTGTTCTATAGATTAGTCTTACAAATAGTAGCATAGGTTTTCCAAATACTCAATATCTTCCTTTAATTGAAATCATTTTTCCATTGATTGTCCTTTTGAATTATAAAGATGACAATATATGAATTGATTTTTATTACTCTTAATTTTTTGGTAGGTTCATCCATCTAAGGTATTCATCATTCTTGATCTCCATGAGAACATTACCTCCAAATATATTTAGTGGGGTATTCTCTAGCGATTAATATTATTGTTAGGACTATTTCAATTTAGTGAGAATGACTATTCTTGTTACTTGACCGATCTATTTTCTTTAATGGGAATGTTAATCAAACTTTGATTTTAAATTCTTATATTTATCTCATAGTTATTTGAATGATCTTTAGCATTTATCAATATCCTCATTGGTCGTAATATGGGCTTCGACACAATGAATAAGGTTAGCATATGAGCGGTCTGGATCACACATTAGTGACAAGTTGAATGGACTAAGACAAAGGCCATCGAGGAAGAAACCCGACAACAAATCAAGATCAAATCATCGGATTTATTATGCTTCTACAAAGAACCATTAAAAAATCTTATTAAGAGATAACCCTTTATTTCGATAGAACTCAAAGAGGTTGAAGCAATCATTAATTATTCTTCAATTTGTAATGAATTGTTTAGCAAATAGGCTAATAAATTTAAAGAGGTTAGAAGTGTCCTTAACCTGGCTAGCCCTGACATGGAGTTGAACTCGAGTGGGTCAATCCTCAGCATAATCTTGTTGGACCGCCGACGATAAGTGCACCCATATAGGAGTTGAAGGATCTTGTTTTGATATGGCTCCATCCTATGAATGTAGTCTTCTAAAGAAGGGTCAAAACAGCCTTCACCAATAGATTAGCCCTTCACCTCCAAAACTCACCAACTGATTTTAATAGACATGATGATATTACAAGTTGGGAGAGGTAAGAATTAATGATGAAATAATTTTATGCGAATTTAAATTCAAAGGAAAACAAGATGAAGAAACTACTAAGGGTAATGATCTCATCATGATGAAAAAAAAAAAAAAAAAACTCCACAATCTCGGATCAATTGAAATTCTGCAACTCGACCAAAATATGAAGCTATGAGACTTAGGCTTTGTTTGAGATAACTTTTATGCAGCTTTCTAAAGTAGCTTTTTAGTACAAAAAAATTCTGAATTTGAAATTTTTGTACTAGAAAGCTGCTTTAGAAAATAGTAAAAAAGCTGTCCTAAACGAAGCATTGAAGACAAAAAAAAAACACTTTTTCATCAAGAGGAAATGTTATAAACTTATAATAGCATAAGATAATTCTCATACATTATAAAGTTGATCAACAGCAGCCACAACAAAGCCCCAGCCATCTTCTAAATCAGGGCTCATCCAATAACCATATAATACTTTATCATTCATTTCAGAGATAAGATTCAACCAAATATGAGATGGTGTGTCCATAATACAGTTAGCTACATGCTTCAAAAACAAGGCATTAATGGGGCAGAGCAATTTCATATGATCACCTGCTCTTGTTGCTGCCAACATGAACAATGTGTCAGCTTAATACAGAAATTTGAACACTGTAAAATAAGATGGAGGAGGAGGAATAATGAAGTAAACACCTGTTATGGAGTTTGTTTGACTGGTATTTCTGTGCAATGGAAGACAGGGAGCCTGAATATTCCACAAAAAAGAAAAGAAAAATCTTGAGAAAAGTATAGATATATCAGTTCTCTTTATAAAGTATGAAGAAAAATGTTCAGCAAGAGCTCAAGTAATTGATATGTTTGCTCAGGCATTGATATATAAATGCTACACTCAACTGTCCAAATCAAATTTAGGCTATTATGAAGGAGAAAAAGGTCTTTATCAGGCAAAGGACTGCACTCACGTCTCTTGAATGAATAATATATCACAAATTTTCATTTTAGAGACGGTTGAGGTCTTTACCAACACTACTGATAGGTTAAACTCCCTTGGTAAAGTGTTTGTGAATGAAAACCTTGTGAGAAAGGCATTGAGGTGATTTCCAGAAGAGTATGATCTCAAATCTACCACAAATATGGAGGCTAAGAGATTTGCATCTGTTTCTTTAAATGATTTGTAAGGTTTGCATACTATCAACGAGATGGAAATGAGATGGAGGAAGAAGGTGAGGAAGAAAACTCAAAAGAAGAGGAAGGCTCCTACCAAAGAAGATAAAGGCTCTTGCCCTAAGAACTAGCCCTCCTTCACCATCTAACGATGAAACTTCAACCGACAACGGAGACGAAGAGGAAGTTGATTTAGAAATCATCATGGCATCTTGGCAACCTTCCTGAAGTATCCTTGAAGGAGATTCTCAAAAGACAAAGAGGCCACTCAGAAGAAGAAACAATATGATTTCCAGGAGACTGTATCTAGGTACTAGCCTGAATAAACAATATGATCTTGAGGCCTCTTATATGCATGTCAAGAACAATGGACATATAGGCAAGGAGAGAGACTTGAAACCTAACTTGAAAAGTCCTCGACATTGGTACCTTTATTGGCTTTTGCCAACAAAGTCTGCCATCTTCTCTTTTGAGTTATTTGTAATGAAAATTTGAAACAAGTATCTATGAGGCCTTACATGAAAGGCACTTATGAGATCAAAGAGTATAGGCCAATCAAGCATTTATGACTCACCAATGAACCTCATGATATAGGATCTCAAAGTCTTATTCTCCGCATTAAGAAGAGCGCTTTGAAAACTTCCTTCAGGCTTCTAGAAACTAGAGAACCAAGCACAAGAAGAAGAAATGCTTCTTTATGAGAACCTAAAAATCCACTGAAAGGTAATATCCCTCAAGTGTGGATAGTATACAACATTGCCTCAAATCTGGCGAGATGGTTTGTTGGTTAATTAAACCATTATGTGTTAGCTAAGGAACCTTGATCTTAAATGGAAGAGGCTTCTCAATAATCTCAACCACAAAGATGGATGCAGACACTACAATCTTTGTTGACTATGTCTGCACCAATGAATATTCATCTGGGACATCTACACAAACCATCCTTAGTTCGCAGTAATCCTCAGGTTAAGGAATGTTCTCCTCTCCATCTTATCCCATAAGATGTTGCTAAGGGGATTTAAGAGGTCACTTCTAAGCTCCTCTTGCTTGAGCGGTGGAGGGAGGGCTAAGGAGCCTAACTCGCAAACAAAAGTTGCAATAGGTTGGTTATGTCCACTTGCATCACCACAGACTAGGTTTTGAAATATAAGTTAACCTTGCTACCTTTGTCGTTGAAATGCCTTCATGCAGAGAAGTCGCAGATGCTCATGCTCCATTAAGGTTAATTCTCTATTTTTCAAGAGCTCACTCTCGCCCTTCACTTTGATTTTGATCAGATGTTATCAAAGCAACAAATCCAATCTATAGAATTTCCAAGAGCTAATTAAAAACATCATAAGAAGGCAATGTGGTTAATCATAAAAAATATGAAAGAGAAATAAACAGCCTTAGAAAAACTTTTCAATTCTCTTGAAATCCTTCGATCATACAAAAACTCAATGAGGTTACACATGATATTAATTGAATGGGTGCAAAAGAGGCCAAAAAGACAGCCATAGAAGATAAAGATGTCATATAGAAGATAAAAAAGAGAAGACGTTAGGAATGACCTGTTGCGAATCTGAATTCAAATATTATGATTTTGATGATAACAAACATTTCTATTTCTGGTTGAGTGCCTAACCTTTCAGGTTCACAAGATCAATTGCAATTCAAGCCAGCTCAAGATCGAGTCGGTCCATTTGTAGTTCAGGTTCAATGTAATTTTTTCATCTTTCTTGAGTAAAGTGTAATGTAATGGATCCCCAAGCTAAGTAACCTTGCACACACACACACTTAGGGGGAGAATTTTAGTGAGTTAGAGTTTCTGTTCAAAATTTTGTTCATATTGTCCTGGACGATCCATTGAAAACAAAAACCCTAATTAGGGCGACCATGTTAAGTCGGTCTAATTAAGCAGATCGTCCTGGACGATACACCCATCGTACAGGACAATATGCTCAAATCAGAAATTCTCAGCCGCCAAACTAAGTTAGGCAAGTTTTTATTTTTAGATTTTTGGTCTAATCGTCCAGGACGATACGTGTATCATCCTGGACGATCCATTACAATCATGCCTAAATTAGTCAGGTGATTAAGGAAAGTAATTAAGGGCTGATGGATCGATCACATTGTCCCGGACGATCACAAGATCGTTCTGGACTATCGATCGTCGTCCAGTGCATTTCACCTGGACGACCCGAACTTTGTGCAGGATGATATTGGCGTTTTTGAACTAATCGTACAGGCCGATAGAGATATCGTCCTAGACGATCAAGTCATTTTGAGACCGTCCAGCATAAGTTGTCCTGGACGACCCGAACTGTATGCCGGACGATATTGGCATTTTTGAACTAATCGTACATGACGATAGAGATATCGTCCTGGACGATCAAGTCATTTGAAGATCGTCCAGCATAAGTTCTCCTGGACGTCCTGAACTGTCCTCTGGACGATATTCCTGATTTACACTAATCGTCCAGGACGATCGCAGAATCGTCCCGGACGATCTGAACAAGCTTTGTCTTCTAATCGTCCAGAGGAACCAGATCGTCCAGGCCAAAAGTGGCTGATTTACACTAATCGTACAGGACGATCGACCCATCGTCCTGGACGATCTTTGACGGCAAGTTGAAATTTAGGGCATTTTTTGAGCTCTTGTATTTAAGATCTCTTGTCTTCTATCGTTGAGATCTTTTGTCGCTGTCCTCACCTGAGAGAGCTTTGAGAGGGAGAGGGAGAGCTTGGGAGAGAGAGAGAGAGAGAATCTTGTGAGGGGGAGTTTATGAGGTGTTCACAAAGGTTGCTCCAAGCAAGGATTCAAGTCGTCGTCTCCAGTCGTCATCCATTGTCCCTTGGTGCTCTGAAGGAAGGATTGTCTGCAAGAAGATCAAGATTTTCTGCCTGCTTCAGAAGGAATCGAAAGGAGAAGGTTCTCTGCTTGCTTCAGGAGGAAGCAAAAGGAGTCTGGGTTTTCTGCCACACCGGGTTGGTGAAAAGGAGTTTTGTAAAGGCTTCTCCGCCTTGCTGTGGGAGAAGAAGGAGAGTCACTTGGTTTTAGTGCAATACCTGGAGGGGAGGCTCCAGGGAGTGGACGTAGGTCAAGTTGATCGAACCACTATAAAATTTGGTGTGATCTTTCTGATTATTTTCTGTACTTTACTTTTTTGTTGATGATCGCGTGATTGAAGTAATTATTGTGTTTTGTTAAACATCTGCACGTTATCGTGAAATTGTAATTATTTTTAAACATTCGAAAAGGTTTTCAACATCGGTTTTGCTTAAGAATTTTTAAAACTACCAATTCACCCCCCCCCCCCCCCCATTTTGGTTAGCCTCGAGCTAGTTCATAAGGACTTAACATCCCTAACGAACTTTCATGACCGAGTGCCTAAAAATCATATTGACGTTAGGTTCCTTAAGGAGAGAGCATATCAAACCATAACAAGTAATGGGGTGTCAAAGGGCATCTATAATTATTATAACTCAAGAAGAATGGAGACAAATCATAATGGGGCAAACACACCAATGGGATGGCTAACACACGATAACTTAAAGTTCACTCTCAGCTCCAATTAGGGCTAAACACACTCCATCAATTAGCTATGTTTTGTACATACTTGTCAACGGCGAATAGCACACCACGGCGCAAAGTTTCTCGTGGAGCCCTAAAGGCGCAACGCAGCGCGCGATGCAAAATATAAAATTATATACATATATACCATTAAATAACAATAATATGCTTATTAGATCAAAATTTAAGCATAATATCATGCCAAACAGTAAAAATAACAATTGAAATCCTACAAAAACTTACATCGTTAGATTTACGCGGGATTTAAACATAATTTAGTCTAAATAATACCAAATAACAAAAAAAAGCTTTAAATCCTACAAAAGCTTTAAGTTAAAATAAATTTTTTTGATATTTTATTAATATGTTTAATTAATTAATAATTAATTTTGATATTAATATATAAATCTTAAAAATTTTAATTATAATTTATAATATATTAATAAAATAGCGCGCGCTATTTGCATCTTGTGTCATGCGCCATTGCCCATGTATGACGCAAATAGCGCGCACCATTTTGACGCACAACACCACACCAAGCAAATAGCGTCACATGTGTGTTGCGCCGCGTGCCATGGCCCGTGCTGTTTTATGCCATTGACATATATGATTTTGTAACCCCATCAATGAGGTAGCACCCTCCAATATCATCAACGCTAACTCTTATATTAGGGGTGACTACATATATCACCAAGTTAATTCTAATAACAAGGGAGGATACATATATCACCAAGTTAATTCTAATAACAAGGGAGGACACAACAATATCTTATAGACAAACTACACCAATCGAATTGACTACTACTCCATGTGGAGGCCACCTCTCATTAGATAGGAGGTGGTTGACCACCACATCTCTCTCAAAGGCATAAGTTCATTTAGCTAACTCAAGAAAAATGATTATTCTATTTTACTAGATTTGCAAATAAGGTCACCAAATACTTCCTCATGATTTAAATTGAAGTCAAAGTTTGTTATTCTCTCCTCATCCTATAAACATAAGCACATGTAAACATGATGTAATTACATCTCATCACTAATTATAATGGAATTGTTTAAAAAATTACCAAAAACTCTCTCAATTGATTTCTTTGTAACAACCACCCTCTCTCTACATGGGTTGGCACTCTCTCTCATTTTTTAGTTTCCCCCTCTAATGTGAGGTAGATTTGAAGAGCAAGTTTTAATCCAATGCAAGCAAGGTGAATATGAAGACGCATTCCAACTGAGGTTTCCTTTCACTCCTCACCAAGGGAAGCTAAAATAAACATAAACCTAAAATCTCATTCTCTCTTCCACCCATAGTTTAAAATTGCTCAATTAAACTTTAAGGATTGCTTCAGCATAATTAAAAAAAAATAAAGTTAATGAATCATATGCTTCACACTTGCTTGATGAGGCTTATGCTTCAAACAGTCTGAGGTGCGCCTCAAGGTATGAATCAACGCAATTTTAATACAATTATGAAGAAATGTAAACCTCAAAAATTAATGTTTAGGTAATTTTAAAATTTTCATATGCATATAAAATGATAAAACCACTTAGTACATCTAAACCAGACCAAACTTGAGAAGAACTACACGACCTCAAACTAGCACCGCACGATGCACAATGTAGGACTCTCACGCCCACAATCGATCCTATGTGTCACCATCATCGCTAAACAACCGTCGCTACTTCTCCCCCAACATCTCTTCTCTTGTTGTTGGAAACCCAATTTCTTATTTTTAGTATGAGGGAAGAGAAAAAAATTAACTACAATGATGATTCGAATAAACATCTAAAATCCTATCATTTAATATAAAAAAGGGTTACTTTATTCGTACTTTTAGCATGAATAATTAGATCACAAGCATTTAAATCGAAAGAATAATCACTTGAACCCTTCAACCTGCTCTTGGATCATTAAGGTCCATATATAATGTAGCATGTATTTTGAGCCAAATAAATAATTTTTTTAAGTTATTATAAGCCAAATTTGAAAACCGTCTTTGCCATAAGATAGATATTTTAAAATTTTAATTATATTAATTTTTTTATAATTTTTTTGTACTGATGAAAATCCTTAAGAAATTGACAGCTGTCGGTACAAGTATGGATTTTGGGACCGTCAGGTGTCCATTTTGCAAATCGATTTCACCAGTATTTTCTAAATAAAATGAGCTATTTTCTAAATATTTTTCTATGTTTTGAAGCTCCAAAAAGATTTATATGAATTTTACACTGAAAATTAATTAAATTATATTATTATTATATTATAAAATCTAAATCCAATATACGCCATTTCATTAAATAAGCTTTTTAATCTTTTTCCCCCCATTTAGGAGAAAATAGAGAGAAAAGATAGGAGAGAGAAAATAGAAGCTTAGATTTGGATTCTATGTTTTGAAGCTCCAAAAAGATTTATATGAATTTTACACTGAAAATTAATTAAATTATATTATTATTATATTATAAAATCTAAATCCAATATACACCATTTCATTAAATAAGCTTTTTAATCTTTTTCCCCCCATTTAGGAGAAAATAGAGAGAAAAGATAGGAGAGAGAAAATAGAAGCTTAGATTTGGAGGCCATAGAACGATTTTCGTCAGTTGACCCAAGTAGAAAATTTGCTCATCTTACTGTAAGAAATCTTTACCATATTTGTGATTTCAATAATTTTATATTTTTAATATTTTTTTATCAAATTTGTACTTTCGCTATCGAAAAATGAGGATTATTTTATATTGGTAAGACTTTCACCGCGTAACTTTTAGTATATGATATATTTCATTAATATGAGCATTTTAACAGAAATATTTTGAATTTTCATTAATCAAATTGAAAGATATGATTTGTTAAAATAAATACATTATATACAAATTTGATAGATTTACTTGAACTTATACATTTTTGCATTTCGTGCATGATATTGACTTACATTGCATAAAAAAATAGCATTTACATATAAGCAAGGAGTATTGGTTGTTAATACCATAATGAATACGAGTTTACTCTTAAAATATAATACCTTGCGCAGGAGGGGTGGGCCGACGAGCTTTCCATTAAAAAAAAAGTTGGTGGTGTAATCCTAGTTCTAGCCTGTAATTGTTTGAATGAATTACACCGACGGGTAGAGGGTGAAGACTTTTAAATGATTATTGAAAGTTACATGTGAAAATAAATGATAAATAGAAATAAATGAAAGATAAGATGAAATTGACAGATTGATAACTATGACAGATAACAGATGTATGGAAGAAAACATCACATTAAAGTTAGATTGTCTTGCCTTGCTTTACATTAACTGATTGATAGATATAACTAAAATTGTACTGATATTAATTTTGATACAACACAACATAGCATACTAGCAAGCTTATTGTATGACTTTATTGATCATATTGATTTTATTATTAATTTTTGAAATTTTTATTATTCATATTAAGTGATGATTGATATTGACAAGAACTGAATATACATATTGATTCTTTTGCCTTACATTGAAAGCAGTGATAGAGTTTTGATTACATGTTGGACTTTTTAGCTTATTATGTGAATTTTTATAATTTCATTTCGGGAAAGGGGTCATGATCAGTTGGAATGAGATTGACAGAGAACTTCAGATTTTTTATTTATTTTTTATTTCCTTATTCTTTTATAGTCAGGAGTTTGTAATAGAGTGATAACTGTATTGATCTCCTAGCTATTATATATTGATTTTGGGAGAATGAATATAGTGCAATATTTTGATATATGTAATTATTAGTTGCTTTCACTGGATATAGATTTATTATTTTGATGATTTATAGAAGCTCTAGTATATTTTTAAAATAATAAATAGATAATTCTTTCAAATTTGATTCTGGGACATTACATATAACCCATAAAGACATCAAGATTACAAGACAAGCCTTTTAACCTACGATGCCATCCTATTACTATCCCATATACTAAAATAATCACACGGACCAGAAAAAATATTATGCATACATGCTTGGTAGAAGTTAACTCAACATAATCACAAAAAAAATAACTTTGCTCATTTGCAAATTGAAGTCAAAGGAAAATTAAAGACTTCTTCCTCTAAGATATTCAAATGACAAGAAATGTTATATTTCATCTTAACATATCAAATCTTAATATAATAAAAGATATGAAATATCATAGCCAGTATCACTAATCATTGATTCATTCAGAGAATAGTGAAATTTTATATCTGCCAATCAAGTTTCATTCGCCTTCCTACTCGGTCATAGAAAATATGCCAAGTTGTAAACTAAACTACAAAATGACCAAGACACAAAATGACCAAGACATATATGATAAAAATTATATAATTGGCATAAGCTTCTTGCAATGGGTATGACCATTTTTTAGAATTTTTTTCACTAAAAACATAGAGATTATAGCAGTCTAAGTTTGAAAGTTTTAACACCTTATTCCTATATTCTTACCTATTTCTTTTTATTTTTTTTCATAGTGCTCAAGTGAGAGGGAACTAAGTATCTCTACTTAAATCCTTCTACTTAGGTATCATTACCGCTCTAGTGCTCCGTAAAAGTGAACCAATATTTAAGGATGTTGACCGCCATGACTTTTTTTTTTGCAGCTGAATCTGATTCCTCTAAAAACAAGAAGTTAATTATTTGTACCATGAACAGTCTTCATGCAAACTAGAATGGCCAAATAAAATTTTGATGCATTGCGACAAGAAATCCCCTTGATAGCAGATAGAAAATCTTTCTATTCAATGGAGATGAAGCAGTGATGCTGGCTATTCAAACAGAGCAGCAAAATCCTTGTTTTGTAACATGCTTAATCTACACTAGAAATCTGATAGTAGCAATTAAAGAT
Source organism: Dendrobium chrysotoxum (assembly GCA_019925795.1). NCBI lineage: Eukaryota > Viridiplantae > Streptophyta > Magnoliopsida > Asparagales > Orchidaceae > Dendrobium > Dendrobium chrysotoxum. The sequence goes on along the minus strand of CM034298.1, from coordinate 53,769,186 downwards.
TCAAGTACTTTTAGTGCGCCCAATTTATCTTCTACCATTTCAAATATATAAGATGAAAATGTAACCATATTTAATTCAAGAAACAGTAACATTGCCAAGCTCTTCAGATCAAATCACAAGCATGAATAAAAGCTTTCAAAAAATTCTCACAAAAGGATTTAAATTACAGTTACAATAAATTATAGAATAAACTGTGACTTATTCAACGTTACATTACGGACATAAGCATCGAAACAAGGTGAGATGTGTCTACAAAAATTAGATTTAAAAATAAGGCAAGAGAAGTTTGTTCCAGATTTCAAAACATCAGCTAAAGTAGAACGTTAAATATCTGCGGCAAGATTGCTACTTAGACTAATTTTTTGTTTTGTTTTGTTTTTTTTTTTTTTTTTTCCTTACGGGAAGATACCATTATAAGGCTTTAATAATCCCAATTACAGACGTCTGAATTTTTACCCTTATTTTGCTAAAGTCAAACAACAGAGGTCGTGACTCAGACAATTCCCACTTTTCTAGGTTTATGTGAAGTTAAAAATCATCATCATATGTTACATAAAATTTGAAGCAAACCCTAGAAAATTTAAAATCACAAGAAATTTTCAAGAACCCTAACTAAAAAGGATTTTTTTTTCCACAAATATGGAGTAACCAAATTTGTAACTAAACCAAGCAAGAAAGCATCGAGATCAATAACCATCTGAAATATGTCAATCAAAACAAAAGAAATTGGATTCCTCTTGATTTCGATAAACTTATGAACTTGAATTCCCTAGCTATTAACTAATTGCATCAAGAAGATGACTTCAAAAACAACCTGTTAAACAAATAATTCAAAAGTAGTAAAAACAACAAGAAGAAGAAGCAACAGCAGCAGTGAGAGAAATACTCTGCGGGCTACGGAAGGAGAAGGGATAAATGGCTTGAAGAGGTAGGGACTGAAGACTCCGAATGCCATTATCAAATAGATGATGGAGCTCAATCAAGTAGAAATGGTGGGCTGTGAGGAAATTGGAGTCCTACAAATAGGGTTTTGAATGGGGTTTAGCAGGACAATAATCTCCACTCCCAAACCGTACCAGGAAACGTGACCATCCATCGCATTCCATGTGGCAAATAAGGCCGAAATTTAAAAAAAAAAATCTTTCTCTATAAATTAATTATTAGAACATGATTAAAATGATCTATTGATTTTTTTTTGAATGACTATCAACTATATTAAATGACTATTTTGATCCATCAAATCTTTAAAGAAAAATCAAAATAGTTCGATGATAAGATTCTTTTGGTTCCTCTTTAAAGAATTAGTTGATGACTATTTTTATCTTTCATAAAGAGTTAAAAGATCATTTTGATCCTTTTATCAATTAATTATGAAAACCATGACAAAGAATTTAAAGATGTTATTGCATACAAAAGACCTACGCGGAAATAAAAACAATAGATTTCTCTTATATGTAATAAAATTTTAAAAATTTTAAGGGTATTCATTTAAAAATAGAAATTTTTTAAAAATCAAGAAATTTAATTATTTCAATTTTTGTTTAAGCTTATTTTGTTATTTTGAAGATTGGGCATTAAAAAATTAAAAATATTTGTAATTTTTTAATATAACATAAAATTAACTATATTTATTTTAGGAGTTTGAACGAATTAAAATGTAAATTTAAGCTTCGTTTGGGACACCTTTCGTACTACTTTCTATAGCAGCTTTTTAGTACAAAAATTTCTTTAAAATTGCGAAAAAAATAGTTGTGTTGCGGACTCGAATATACGTGGCGATAGAATTTAGAAAATTTGCATCTTAGCGTTGAACGGATATTCGGCACACAAACAGAAAATAAAAGAAACACCAGTATTTGTACGTGGAAAACACTGTAAAAGGAAAAAACCACGGGGCCGCGCCCAGTTGAAAAAGTTCCACTAGTATTTTCTTGGAATACAAGAGATTGAATCGTCCTTAAAAACTTAGGATGATTAGATTACAATGAATCTCTTTAGGATTAGACAGTTACAATGTCAAACAGCGTTCCTGCGTTACTTAGAAATCAGGCGGAATGTTGGCGTCCTTCGGAGGTCGGATAGAATTCCGGCGTCGTTTAAGAGAATTTCGGTGTAGAACAGAGTTCTGATTTTACTTGGCAAGAATTCTGGCTTCGCTCAGGCGTTGGGCAACATAATTCCGGTGTAAGACAAAATTCCGGCGTGATTCGGGCGTATGGCAGAATTCCGGCGGTGGTCGAGGAGGAGTTTCCTCTCTTCTTCTTCTTCTCTTCTTCTTTTCTTCTTCTTCCCTTGCTTTTGGCTTGGTCCCCTCTTAAGAGAAATGAGGGGCTATTTATAGTTTTTTGTGGATGGCATGAGCCGTAAATAGATGAGAGATCAGGGGCAAATATGGAGTGGTTTGAATGGACGGCCGATATTGAATCATTTGATTGTGGACCGTTTATCAGACATTTAAAGGTCTTAATGATATCAGAATTTGATGATCTTAGGGTTGTTGGATTCGTCTCGTCGAGCCGCTCGATTCGACTATAAGCATGTACTGTTTGGAAACCGTTTGGTAATCCAAATTGTGGATCGAACCTTCCAAATGCGCTTCGGGTCCTTGATTTCGACCTATTTGGGCTCGGATTGAGTTGAATTTGGTGTCGTTGGGTTCGTATTTCTGAGACGCTCAGTTCGACTATAAGTTTGTTGAAATCGGAGTTCAGATGATCCCATATTTAATTTTTGAAGCTTCCAAGTTGAAATTGCCTCGAAATTCGTGCCGGATCAAGATAATTTTTTCATGATATATCAAGTTGTGAAAAGATGTCCCAAAAATAACATTTATACACACTTTGTATGCAAAACTCGAACATTAAACCTCTTGGCAACTTAAGCTCCTAGCCACCAGGGTAAGACGAGATTCTAAAATTTATTTGATATATTATAGTCTTTATTTGAAAATATATTCCAAAAAGATATTGACACATAAATTATGTGAAAAAAAATTGGATATTCTAAATGAATCAAATAATTATTAAATATATTCCTCAATTTTTGAAAATTTAGTTTTCAAATATATCTTTTAAAAGATACATATGAATTTTTGATAATTTTAATTATATTTTAAAAATTATTTTCTTGCGCCTAATTTACCTATGTAACATCGAAAAGACCCCAATCAACACTTCGGGGTGACTAGAACTATTTTAAAATATTTGCATTTTTTTTGTTGAATTAATTTATATTTATGCTTTTTTTTTAATTTCATCCTTCCAATCCCAATTTGTTTATGGTTACTAGCTTTTACTCAACAAGAAGGCCTAAAATTTCAGATACATAATAAATTTTTTGTGTGTTTAAAACACTCTAAATTCCAAAAAAAAAATAATAATTTTAAAAAAATAATCTTCAACCGATCACACCCATCTATCATAATAAGTTATAAATATTTATAAAAAAACTTATAGGGTTTCAAGATATTCTTAAAATGAATAAAATTTGCTAAAGTTTATACTTATTCCAAAACATTTATAAATCTTACAAAATTATGATAGAGTTTATATTATGGAAGATTTATCTGTTAATTTTAAAGAGAATCATTTCGCTCTTTCTTAATTTAAATCTTAATATAAGCAAAAATACTTAACATATAAATGCTAACTTTATTTTGTATAACCAAATTTCACATATTTAGTTCCTAATGTATCCTTTGAATATCAAATATCTAAATCTAACATAATGCTCTTTGAATGACAAAGAACCTCCAAATATAAATTTTTTATTTGTTTATAAAATATGTCTTCTCATTTCTACATAATAGTTCATCTCTCCTTTTTGCCACCTTTGATTTGGGTATTTTGCATGTTCTTTATCCTTCAATATCACAAAGTTTGTGTTGTCTAATTTAGCTTCAGATTAGTCTCTCTTCTTTGGTTTTAAGAAATAACTTATATTAGTTTATGTTGGATGAAAATATAGGCTTTTTTTTTTGTGAAAGAATGGCATTTAGTATCTATTTTAGGGTTGTTTGATTCTCTTCACATGATTGTTGCAAGACTATCAACAATTTGAAAACTCGGATACACGTCCTCTTTTTTATAAATCGCACTACTATTTATTTAGAGCTCCAGCGAAGATACTTTGACTTTTTTACAGTATTAAAATTGGAGATTTCTTAAATTCTTCGCAAATATTGGGTTTTTAAATCCCTTTCATAGATATTATGAGTTTATTTGAAGTCCTTAAAGAAAATAATAGGTCTTTGTAGAAACTCTAACATATATGTTGGCTTTCTTTTAAATGTTAGCATAGAAGTGATATTTTTTTTAACATGTTAGATTTGCTAGGCTTCTTAAGTAACACTAGAAAAGCTACATGGGTTTGCTTAGAAACCCTAATAAATATGATTCAGTTATTTGAAGTATAAATGTTAAAAAATTTATACTCTTTACATACACTTGGATTATTTTAATCCTTGCTATATAAATTATGAGTTTTTTTTTGAAACCTTGGTATAGCTAGTAAGCTTTTATGCCTTAAAATAATTGCTATGTTTTTTTTTAAAGCACGATATATGTGCCAGTACTTTTTAAGTAATAATTAGCAAAATGTCAATGAATTTTTTGTAAATGTTAACATAATTGCTTAATTTTTTTCAAAGCCCTAACATAGACAAAGTGGTGTTTAAAAGCCATAGCACAATTGCAATTCCTATTAGTGTCTTTAATTGCATGCTATTTTCATATGATATCAAGTAATCATCATCTACATTAAGGTCTTTGTAAGAAATTGTTGACCCCTATAACTACCCCAAAAATCACAAATTTGATAAAGACGATTTAGCTCGAAGGGGGAGCGCACCTTGATTTTACTATGCAGTGGTTGAGAAAACAATCAAATGAGGGACTTCAAGTTTTTATTGATGGAATTGATTTGCACATAAACATTTCTCTTTTATCTATAGTGGGGGCATGATGGTATGGGAAAGACAACTCTCTTGCTACATGACTATGAAGATGAAATGACAGAGGAATTTGATCTTAAAATATGGGTTTGTGTTTCCATCAACTTTGATGATTGTTGGAGAAATAGTTAAGAAGGCTTTTAGGATCTCCATTGGCAGCTAAAATCATTGGTGGCATTCTAAAGGACAACCTGAATGAAAGGCATTGGAGGACAGTTCAAGAAAGTAATCTATTTGCGACAAAAATAACGAACTAAGCAGCGCGAGGCCCATCAAATGACGTCAGATTGACGAACGGATTGCGTGGTTGCATCCGGAATATCGTCAACATCAAAGATCTACATTTTATTTAATTAATTTGGATCAATCGGGGTGGCGGCACGCAAATCAAAGCGATCCTAATGCGATAAGATAACGCGCATTTCAAGGAGAATTAGCCTCGTCGTTGACCAAACGATCTCCGATCGACGAACGGATTGCGTGGTTGCATCCGAAACATCGTCAACATTAAAGATCTACATTTTATTTAATTAATTTGGGTCAATCGGGGTGGCGGCACGCAAATCAAAGCGATCCTAATGCGATAAGATAACGCGCATTTCAAGGAGAATTAGCCTCGTCGTTGACCAAACGATCTCCGATCGACGAACGGATTGCGTGGTTGCATCCGGAACATCGTCAACATTAAAGATCTACATTTTATTTAATTAATTTGGGTCAATCGGGGTGGCGGCACGCAAATCAAAGCGATCCTAATGCGATAAGATAACGCGCATTTCAAGGAGAATTGGCCTCGTCGTTGACCAAACGATCTCCGATCGACGAACGGATTGAGTGGTTGCATCCGGAATATCGTCAACATCAAAGATCTACATTTTATTTAATTAATTTGGATCAATCGGGGTGGCGGCACGCAAATCAAAGCGATCCTAATGCGATAAGATAACGCGCATTTCAAGGAGAATTGGCCTCGTCGTTGACCAAATGATCTCCGATCGACGAACGGATTGCGTGGTTGCATCCGGAATATCGTCAACATCAAAGATCTACATTTTATTTAATTAATTTGGATCAATCGGGGTGGCGGCACGCAAATCAAAGCGATCCTAATGCGATAAGATAACGCGCATTTCAAGGAGAATTGGCCTCGTCGTTGACCAAACGATCTCCGATCGACGAACGGATTGCGTGGTTGCATCCGGAATATCGTCAACATCAAAGATCTACATTTTATTTAATTAATTTGGATCAATCGGGGTGGCGGCACGCAAATCAAAGCGATCCTAATGCGATAAGATAACGCGCATTTCAAGGAGAATTGGCCTCGTCGTTGACCAAACGATCTCCGATCGACGAACGGATTACGTGGTTGCATCCGGAATATTGTCAACATCAAAGATCTACATTTTATTTAATTAATTTGGATCAATCGGGGTGGCGGCACGCAAATCAAAGCGATCCTAATGCGATAAGATAACGCGCATTTCAAAGAAAAATTGGCCTCGGCAATGACCAAACGATCTCCGATCGACGAACGGACTTCGCCATCGTGTCCAGAACACTTTTATCCTTTGAAAACTACATTTTGTTTACTCAATTCAAAGCATTCAGATTGACGGCGCGACCAGAATGATTCAAATGCGGCAGTGCGCAGTTCAATAAAATCAACCTCGTCGTCGACCTAATGATCTCTGATCGACGAACGGACTTCGCCACTGCGTCCGGAACATCCCAAATACTTAAGAATGACTTTTAATTTGATTGAATTAAATGACGTACAAGAATGTTGGCAAGACTTGCGAGGCAAAAGCACAAATCACAAGGTAATGATGCGCGTGTTAAGGAATTTAACCCTCGGCGTCGACCAAATGACCTCCGATCGACGAACGGACTGTCTCATAGCGTCCGGAACACTGTCAATACTTTAAATTGACTGTCAATTTGTCCAAACTAAAATTATGCCGTGACCGACGAGGGTTCTAATACGATAACGCGTATTTCGAGGAAATTAATGCTCGGCATAAACCAAACGACGTCCGATCGCGAAACGGACTGCGTCATTGCGATCGGAACCCCGGCAATACCCTAAATACACTATTAATTTGTCTAATTTTGATAATCAGCAAAATTGGCACGTTAAATGAGGCAAAAACGCACGCAAAACAAGGTGATTAACATGCGAATCGATGAAATTTTAATTGATTGATGCATGTATGTCATCCTAATTTAATTCTTATACTAATAATGGCAAGTTATCATTAACGCCACACATGAATCAAAACAAAAATGGTAAGTCAGATTAAAGATCAACTCTAATTTAATGCAATACCTCGTATCTCCTCAAATATCCTGCTCTGATCTCCCGATTTCCCGCTGAGCTTGGCGTCTAAATCCCGTAATTTCTGCTGAAATAGAACCTCGGACGTTGCAAGCCTCGAGTGAAGCAAAGATATATGGTTTTAAATCAATGACACAAAAAATTCTTGGTTCTTCTGCTAAAAGTTCAAACGTCTGCCTCTAACAAATCCCCTTCCTCGTCTTTAAATCAAGGTTGAAGTGAACAGAAGGTTTTTTCTAGTTTTTTCCATCCTCCCACATAGACGAGTCCTCAACTCCCTTCCTATTCTGCAACTTTTCTTTCAAGCCCTGGCAAACAAAATCCCAACCTCCACTTCAGCTATCCTGACCCCTTCACCTTGCCAACGACCGATTCCACCTCACACTTGTCCGCCTCTCCCCACTGCCTCAATCCAATTCAGTAGCTCCTCCAAGCTTCGACTCCCCCAGGCGAAAACTCCGCTCGATTGCCGATCAGATCCAAGCCCTGCGAGAGCTTCGGCCGGTCCGTCCCTTACCTCCACAGCGATCTTCTTCTCTTTATATATAAATATTCCAACTAATAATCATTCTCCTCGAGCACCCCATGTAAAGCAAAGCTGGTCAACAGTACACCTAGCAACTCTATCTCTAAATGCTTACAGCTTTCACGTGAAGCCTTCTACCAAATTTTTTTTTTTTTTACTATTGCAGCTTTAAGCAGAGAAGTTTTTTTTTATTATTATTTTATTTGCTACCTAAAAGCCCTTCAACCTACTCAACGTTTACATCTTAGGTAGTATTATTTTCCTGTATCATTATTACCATCGTTTTTTTTTTTAGTCTAACATTCATTATTATTATTTATTATTGTTATCATTCTTGTCTTTTTCGTTTTTTTTGTTTACTGCCAAAACAATATCCTCTATTTGTTAACAGCCGAAAGCAAATCACGGTCCTTTTTTTTATTACTTTATTACCTTCTCTTTCTACCCCTTATTTAAGCCCTCATTCATGTTGAAAGCTTTAGTGATATAGTACAAATACTGCTCCATTTAAAATCATTATCAAGTTTTATTTCCTTTTCGCATTCAGCCATCTACTTGTGATTAATTAGTCTTACTATTTCCTATAGCTTATTAGTATTAATAGAGGTTGTTAGCTACACTTGTCATTACTGTTTGTATAGATATATGTTGTTGTATATGTCGTTATACATGTACTGTTATAATTCTTATATAGATATGTATGTGTTTTTATGTGTATAGTTATATGTAGCAAAAAAAAAGAAGGGGAGATAAAGAAAAGGATATTTGTATAAAAAAAGGAAAATAGCAAAAAAAAAAAGAGAAAAATGGCCAAAAAAAAAAAGAGAAAAGAAAATAGCAAAAAAAAAAGAGAAAAGAAAATAGCAAAAAAAAAAAGAGAAAAGAGAAAAAAGAAAAGAGAAAAAGAAAGAAAAGAAAAAGAAAAAGAAAAGAATTTTGTAAATTTTGAGAACTTGTTTCGTTGTTTGCGGCGGACCGGAAAACCGCCCATACACGCTTTCATAAGCGTGGTGGGATGGGACCCCGGTGCGGCGCCTACAACGAGGCGGGTAATCACCTAAAAATCTCGTTCTCGGCGTTCGTGTCGAGCCGGCAAACCGCCTATACACGCTTTCTTAAGCGTGGTGGGAAGGGAACCCGGTGCGACACCTACGACGAGGCGGGTAGGCCCTATACACGCTTTTCTTAGCGTGGTGGGGACGATCTTAAGTACCCGCTCGCGGGGAAACAACTGCTTTTCTCTTGTAACAGGCATGTTTGAAGACCCATACACGCTTTCTTAAGCGTGGTGGGGGATTGAAGACTACACGGCCGCGGTGTCCTCGAAAGAGGACACCTACCATACACGCTTTCTTAAGCGTGGTGGGAAAGGCCCAGTTTCCCGTAATTTCCCCTAAACGGGGGAGACGCCGGGAGGCTGCCGAAATTTTGTCCGAAGAGGACAAGGACTTGAGTAATATTTGGACAACAGGGGACTTGTTTTGGACATTAATTTAAACATCAAAAATGAACTAAATGAGAACTTGAATTAAAACTTGACTACAAAAATTTGAACTCAAATTTGAACTTGATTCATGCATTAAGTGGACATAACTTTGAACTTGGATAAAATATAAAGATGAGCAGTCTATAAGGAGTTTTGACTTGAATCATTGTATCAAACTCCTAATGAAGGCTATAAAATAACTATTTCAATTGAAATATAAATGAATAATGATATTGAACTCATCTTGAACAAGCAATTGAACTTACAAGGCTACAGGGGATTGGACTTGTATTTGACACTGAATTTGAACTTGCACTGTGAACTCAAACTGAATTCAAGTTCAAACTTGACTTGAACGTTCAAAAAGAACCTAGACTTGAATCAAACTCGAACATAGCGAGACTTGAACAATCTAAAATGAACATGAAATGATTGTGACATTTCATATTGTATGTAGATCAAATCAACAAATAGAGTTGGTTATACTCATATTGATAATGCAAGCGAATATATTTGTCCCTTGTTGTTGGAGGGATTTAGTATGCAAACAAACATATCAATCCACTCATGAGTAATGGTAGCAATAGAGGTGCAACAAATGCAGTGACCTCTCCACTACATCAATTTGTAACACTACAAAGAAGGAATTTTTGGCAAAGGCACACAATGATGTATCTATTAGTGGTGCAGTGATGCACTTGTGAGCGGCAACAACATATAAGGTGTGAATATGACGATTCCCCTCAAGTCAATATCAACTTGCAGTTGAATACACCACCTCCCTACATGCAAGAATAGAGCACACGTAGCGAGGCGAGGCGTAAATATCCACGGAGTTGTAGGAGACTCGCAGTACGCACTACATGCTATATGCAAGCAAACGCCAGATGATACACAACAAATGAAAGTGTCTGTAGGCCTTTGTAAGAGATCAGTTAGGCATACTAAATGTTGTATACGGGCAAAATATCAAATGACTGCAGCGAATATAAATGTGCACGAGCCGCTAAATGAGGTCCATTATACATTCAACTTGCTATTTGTGAGAAGGTGTGAAAGAACTTCAATAGATGCGAGTATCTATAACTAAAGCAGGAGATTAGTTAGTGCAACATGATCCACCTGCAGAAAGCAAGTAGTGCACGACAGTCTACCTGTACAAAGTAGCAAACATCTCAATCCCCGAGCTATTACGCCACGCCACCGGATCTGCAACATCTATGCAAGCAGACAGAAGGCGTACAAATCCCCAAATGAAACTCCAACGCCACGCCACCGGATCTACAACACTCATACAAGCAGACAGAAGGCGTCCACAAGTTACAACGCCACGCCACCGGATCTGCAACACTCATACAAGCAGACAGAAGGCGTCCACAAGTTACAACGCCACGCCACCGGATCTGCAACACTCATACAAGCAGACAGAAGGCGTCCACAAGTTACAACGCCACGCCACCGGATCCACAACAATCATACAAGTGGACAGAAGGCGTGTTCAGGCCCTCAAATCAAATGCGGCATTCAAAAGACAATTACCCGAACAACTGATCAACACTAAATATCCAAAATGTCCTGCATGTGCACTGTAGTTTGTATACACATAGGTACACGAAAAGGGTAAAAGCAATCATAAACCCGTATGGGCCCCGACGAGCGTGTAGTAAGAACACACGTGACGTTTAGGGATGCTGCGCGGGCCAATGAATTTGAACCCGATCCCCCTAGGTAGGTAAATAGGAGTGGACAAGGTTCAACCAATAATTATAAAATGCCCCCAAATACCCGCATGGGCCCCGGCGAGCATGTTATTAGTACATACGTGACGTCTAGGGATGCTGCGCGGGTCAATAAGTGAATTCAAGTTCGAACCTGATCCTTCTATAAAGGTCAATAGGAGTCGACAGGGTTCGAACCATCAAACAAATATACAGTTGTGGCAATCTATATATTTGTTTTAATACGTTCATATTAGGCCTTCAAGGCATATAATCAAGAGAATTCACTCATAAAGGCATAAAGCCTACGAAACCCGATCCTCTGTCGGCAGCTCAACAGAGTGGACAAGGTTCAATCCAGAAATGTGAATGACCCCAAATACCCCGATGATGGCCGTGTTGAATGTGAATCTCAACCGGAGGGGTCCATTCCAAATATTTCAAAATGCCTCCCAATTTCCTAGATTTCTCGTAAAATCCAAAATCTCCAAAAAAATTCCAAAAATCCCAAAATCCAAAAATCTTTCAAACTCCAGATATTTAAAAATTGAAATCCAACTATCAAATCGCTTAAAGCAAAATCCATCCATCCCCCGCAACAGTTTGCCGAGGTGGACAAATATGAAAATAACTGTAGCTCACAAAGAGCTAATGCCTGGTCGAAAATATCACTAGGATCCATTCTCAAACAATCTCCTGCCAGCAAGGACGTGGTACGAGTTCTCTAACCGGCAGTTTCGCCGCCAAATGGCACTGCAGGATAAACGGTTATGACTCGGGGCCCTCTGAACCAGGTGGTCGCCGCCAAATGGCACCATTATATTATGGTTATGGCCAGAGCCCGTATGCTCCCCAATGGCATCAAATCCTTGAGATATGAATCAATAGGATATGATTGATAGGGCATAAAGCCCTCTGTTAGCTAAGGTGGATTCAAATTTGTCCCCTTAGACAAATACCCACCCCGGGTCTACAAGGTACCCTTGGACGAAGCAACCCATGGCTGCCGACAAGGATCCTTCTGTCAGGTTGGGTCGACTACCTCCTCTGACTAAGTAGACCAGGGACCACGATGGCCCGGGACGACGGAACCATGGGATCTTGATCGGGTCTATCATCCATTCCCCCACTATCCATTTTAAGTGCAAGATGGTGAAATTTCTAATTTTAAATATCATTTACTACACCAAATACTCATGCTGCTACTATATGCCAGACCTACGTATTTCTTACGTATCTGATTGACGACTAGCCTTAATCGAAAGTTCTCTCTCGTGATCGGGAGGGGTAATTAACTATAGGGGCTTGCGCCTATAGGAAACCAGAACTCAGATCATAAAGTCCTTACAAAATGAGGGCGAAATCTCTGGGTAGTGTCTAATCTACTATCTCATCTGCCTTCCAAAATTTACCCCGGAACTTAGTTCGTTAAAACTCCCCCCTCGAAAAGCAGAAAAAGTCGGGCGGAGGCCGGGGCAGAATTTTCGGAGCCCACAGATTTCTGGCGACTCCGCTGGGGAATGGTTTCTCTTTCCATCTTTGGCTAGTCACCTCAGTGCTACAGTAGCAGCCGTTCTCAACCTAGATTCAAAATTTCGAATCTTTCAAAATGAGCGTTTAAAGAATTAAAATTTTGAATATTCTAAAAAATGATCATTACATTCATCATGCATTATTGGGATAGCGTGTTTAGTAGAGTTTTTAAGTTTGTATGATTTTAATTGCTTGCTAATGATTATATGTTTTTGTCTTTTGTTCTGTGCAAGTCTCTGCATTTTGAAAGTGTGGGGTGATGTATCAGATTCTGATTACTAACCCTTACCTTTCATTCGTGCAGATGGATCTACAGAATACCCCATTCACCGTCCAACTGGGACGCGGCGCTAGCATCCAACTAGCAAATGCTATGATCACTACCGGAAATACTGGAGCGACCATCCAGTTCGGTAGCGTTGACTTCCCTGCAGTCGTTGCAAGGACTGCTGCCATTCCTGCTAACGATGCAAGGCGACTCCAACCTACCGAAGCCCCTGCCCGTCATGCACGTCTGCCAGTGCAGCGACCAGCCATTGAAGCTTCTACTCGTCGTGTGTATCTGCCAGCACAACGACCCGCCGCTGAAAATTCTCGCAAGAGAACATCTGTGTTCGAAAGACTTTCACAGCCTGAGGCTCCGACTGCCAAAAGAGTTGTGACTGGTGGAAGGATTCCTGTGGTAACTGTGAATACCACATCTCTGCCAAGTGGGTTACCTACACCCAGAAAGAATGAAGCTGAGGCCTCCTCATCTGGAGGAAGGCTTACGAGAAGGCAACGAAGGAAAAAGAACGCTGAGCTACAGGCTCAGCAACAACCGTTGCCAGTCCACTCATCTAGTCTACCGGCTAGAGAGCCTGAAGCCAATGTTCCTATCCGGAACAAGTTTACTGACCTAAGATGGGTCAAAAGAAATAGCTCTACTGGGGAGCTAAAAAAATCTTTCTGGGATCGACAGCCCGAAGTCCCAGCCCCTCCAAGGAGATATGAGCCTGAAACCCTGTCATCCCGAGTGTACAGGGTACTGAAGACCGTGAAGGAGAAGGGTCTAAAGAAAAAGAAATTTCAGAGGCCACTTATGATTGAGGCTAGAAGGACCCCTCCGAGGGAAAGGCTATCGTCTGATTTAACAGCTGAAAGAAGAAGGGGACGACAACAAATTCCATCCGGTGAGCATCGGGGTGTGACACCTGAACCTTGGGTTTGGGGATCCGCCGCCGAAAGGTCCCGACAAAAAGGAAAGCAAATCTGGAGGCCAAGGCCTCACAGAGAAGAAAATAAGGAAAGAAGAAAAAGAGAAATAAATCTGGGTGTGACATCCGGTACAGCTTCCCGGAGATCCGCCCCCAATAATGAACAACGTCAAAAGTGGGTTCCAAAGAAGACCCACGATGACACCCCTCTTGACGGTCGACACCTTGGAGAATCCTCCGGGGGATCCCGTCACCTATTATCCCCTCCGAGAGAAGAATCTAATTTCGATCGTAGCCCACGGATCGAAGAAATTTCCTTACCGAATCAGGAGCCGGAGATCCAATGGCGCCGTCGCTCAGAGATTCGAGTATTAGAAGAAAAAGTGGAAGAAGGTATAGAGGGGGAGGAAAATAAAGAGATAGAAGAAAATATAGAAAACATAGAAGATAATGAATATATGGAAGGGGATGAAGATTTTGAATTTATGGAAGAAGGAATGGAAGAAATGAATGACTCCATAAATATAGAAGTCGTCTACATGGCAAGACATACTCGTGCCATCGAGGAAGTCTACCATGAAGAGGGCGAGGGTGATCATAGTCGGCAGCCCCAACCCAGGCGAACACAACGACGTCAACGTGAGGTTGAGCCTACTTTCGACGGAGGTGATCCCCCCGATGAAGAAAGAGTCGAGGAAGATGAAGAGGAGGAAGAAAATCCTTTCGCGACTGATGATGTCGCGCTTACCGATGTATTACAACAAATGGGGGAACAAATGAAAGCTAAAGATAAGGAGATCTCCCAATTGAACGAGAAGATGACAGGAATGATGGCCCAGATGGCAGTGATGATGCAAATGATGCAGAAAACTACAGCCGTCGGTCCCATGCCTGATCCCCCTGCCGATCCTCCAAATCTCCAACTGCCTCAAGGCTCAGGAATACGAGGTGTTCCTGAAAATGGCAATGAAGCTCGCAATACTGTCCGCCAGCCCACTCCGCAGAATGTTGCCAGCACCTCCGAGCCTGTGACAGCTGCACAGCTCGAAGGACTAATCACAGAAAGGATAAAGGCCATTATAGCTATTGACCAGGCTGAAAAATTGGTGGGTAAAGGTCGTCCGTACCCAGCAGAATACGACCAAGTGCCATACCCAAAAGGGTATTCAGTGCCAAAGTTTCATACCTTCAACGGTACTAACAACCCTAGGCAACACTTGGCACAATTTAAGGCCACATGTGGGAATACAGGGGGAAATGATGCCTTACTCTTCAGACAGTTCGTTACCAGTTTAACAGCAACTGCTTTCGAGTGGTATGCTGAACTACCAAATGACTCTGTGAAGACATTCGCAGAGTTAGAATCGATGTTCGTGAAAAGGTTTGCTAGTGCAACTGAGAAAATCACGATCGCTGACCTCGCCTTAGATAAACGAAAGAAGGAGGAATCAGTGTCAAAATATATCACTCGCTGGCGCAACCTGAGCATGAAATGTGAACAGCAACTTGAAGAAGAACACGCCGTGCAATTGTTAATGGGGAACATCGATGATAAGATGCAACCATTTTTGTGCATGGCTACAATTACCACATTTCAGGATCTCCTGGATAGGGTGGCCAAATTTGAGAAGTTAAATTTGTCAAGATCAGAAGGCAACTTCGACAAGCTCAAAAAGGCTAAGGCCCCAGATGCTAAGAAGAGTGAAATCTACTCTACATCCTCTCTCAGGCCAAATAGGGGAAAGCAGGTGGTCTATAATGTAGACAAAGGCAAGCAGCCGATGCAGTATGAAGAAAAGCAGAAGCAAGTCTACAATCCTAACCCTCAGCCGAAGCTGGTACTCGGAGGGAATGATAGGCCACGAACTTTTCAGGGCGGAGGGGATCGCCCAAGGCAAGCAATAGGAACTGGTGATAGAACGTTCATATCCCTCAAAGATAAGATGAATAAAGAATATTCATTCAAAAGGGAGAGTGTCGCTAAGTTATTTCGACAAGCGGTAAAAGTAGGCCTGGAACTGCCGGAGTGCAAGAGGCCAGAAGAGTCGAAAGAAACTGGCGACCCGAATTACTGCCCATATCACCGAGTGCTTGGCCATCCCATTGAAGACTGCTATATCTTTAAGGATTGGCTTGAGAGAAAATACCGGAGGGGAGAGCTCACATTATCAGACAATGTGTTATCACATCCCAAAAAGGAATCAACTCGGGTAGTTACGATTTCTCCCGTACCCCCAGTTGAAGAAAGAAAAAATGGGAAAAAGCCAGCTCGAGAAGAACAGTGGAAGACCGCGGTCTCTAAGAAGACTGTAAAAATGTTGAAACAACTGGAGGAGGTTCCAGGTGTAAAGTGGAAATCTCCTACAGAGCCGGTGATAGATCCCAAGGCACTGCCTGCGGTACGAGCTTCCACTTCTAAACAGTTTCTCAACCAAGTTGGAACTTCAAAGTCTGGAAAGAAAAAGTCCTCCAAGAAGAAGACAAAACTGAAGAAGCCCAAGGAGAAAAAGACAGCGACCCAAAGGGTTATCGATAGTTTGGATGAATACTATCAAACTGCGAGGCGCCCCATTAAGCTTGCTGATTTTATGACAGGACTCAAGATTGAGGAGGCAAAAGAGGCTGACGAAGAGCCACTCCCCGTGGAAACTTGTCGGGTCATTTCAATGACACCATTGGCTGCAATCAATAAGGAAAAAGAAACACCCTCTGAATCATGTTTGGTGGTATCGCCAATGGATCACAGTTCAGAGGAGGATCTGTATTTTCCAGAAGAAGATGGATCCGAACCTGATATCGCTTCGCAGATGGAGCAAGTGAACTTGGGCAGTGATTCTGAATCAACGGATAAATCTCCAGACACGATAATGGCTGACTCTGAGGAAAATGCACTATCAAATGAGTCTGAGCAAGAGGAGATCGCCCAGGTGCAGCTGAGAAGTGGTAAAATGCTACCCTCTCCGCCCAAGAAAGGGATCCCTACTAATGACAAAGGGAAAGAGATAATTATAAATGAAGATATTATCCCCAAGGATACGAAAAAGAAAGATGCCTCAAACAAAGGGATAGATTATAATATCCTATCCCATTTGAGAAAAATCCCAGCACAACTCAGTATATATGATGCTCTTGTGATGTCTAAAGACCTGCGGGAGACCTTGATTCAGGCTCTCAAGGACCCCGAAAGATATGAGGCGTACTTTGCTGAACGTAATTTGACAGAAGTCTTACGAGCTCGAAATGAGCCAATCATTACTTTTGCTGAGGATGATATGATGCTTGGAACGGCAGACCACAACCGCCCTCTATATGTTACTGCAGAGAGTGATGGAATGATAATCAGTCGGATTCTGATTGATCCCGGGTCTTCTATCAATCTTATGAGCTTGAAGGCGCTAAGATCATTATGTCTTGATGTACAGCATCTCGGGCCAGATAAATTGATGGTGCATGGTTTCAATGAGAAAGGGCAAAAGACCCTAGGATCATTCATGCTCTCCCTAACATTTGGGGAACTTCATACCGAGGCAAAATTTCATGTGATTGACGCGGACACCTCATTTAGGGCGCTTCTAGGTCGCCCATGGTTGCACGATTACGGCATGGTCCCTTCAACACTACATCAGTGTATGAAATATATTAGGGATGGAGAGGAGTTCAGAATCTCTGGTGATATTCAGCCCTTTGCAGTTCACGAGGTAAAAATCTATGAAGATGCCAGATACTTCATCCCTAAGGAGCCAAAGCCGTCGAGTTCTCTCGAGACTAAGGCAGCCAACCTGAAGAATGCAAGGCGATCCAAGCAAGAAGATGAAAAGAAGCAAGCGGGGAGAAAGAAGACGACGCCAACTCTCCCTAAAGCAGCGATCACTCCTAAATCAAGAAAATATGTGCCTCACCTAGGGAGTGACACAGAGGAGGATGAGGCCGCCCAGTCTAAATCCCAGGAAATACGCCAATCAATGGCTAGGGGGAGGAAGAAGATAAAGTACTCAGATGATGACTACGACTATGAGTCTACCTACATGAATAATGTACGTGTACTCTCAAGAAGAATAGATAATCTGACGATCTCAGATAATGAATGTGTTGTCACACGAATTCCCCCAAAACACTTCAAAGAAATCGTTTCCCGAGAGGTACATAATGTTGAGGAACTTGTAACATTTTATGTACCTCCTCTAAGAAAAAGAGATGGGCCGGGAACCCTATTTTATAAATCTGGAGAGCGTGAGGAGGAAGGGAGTCGAGACTGGCTCTACAGGCCCATCGAGCGTCGGGAATTAGTAGTCACGAGAATGCCCAGATTTAACACTAAAAATATCCGAAGGATGTTGCAAAAACAGGCCAGAATTCGTACTCCCGTACAACAACTCCGTACCTGTTTAAAGCTCTGGTATCGAAGAAATCCCCATGCGATGCGAAGAAAGGATATTCTCGCAAGGAGGGGCCTCGGATTCGTCGTACATAAGCACCCTCAAAGAGAGACGTGTCAAGTCATCACTTGCAGGAAAGTTGAACCCAATGATGATTCTGAGAGGGAAGTTTATGAAGTTGATGACTATGATGAGCAACCTGTAGAAGCCGAGCCCGCACCTGAAGAGCTTGAAGATGGTGGACAGGCAGCCACTATGGACGAGCTAAAAGAAGTCAACTTGGGAACCGAGGAGGACCCTCGCCCAACCTTCATTAGTTCCCTTCTACCAGAAGACCAAGTGGAAGAAATAAAAGAACTTCTCTGTGAATTCAGGGACTGCTTTGCCTGGACATATGCTGAAATGCCTGGCTTATCCCCTGATGTAGCAGTTCACAGACTGGCGATCAAACCAGATGCGGCACCAATCAAACAAGCTCCAAGAAGAATGAGATTGGAGATTGAAGAGCAGGTAATTGCAGAAACAAAAAAGCTCATAGAAGCAGGCTTCATTCGAGAAGAAAAATATGCTGACTGGATCGCCAATATCGTCCCCGTAAAGAAGAAGAATGGACAGATCCGTATCTGTATTGATTTCCGGGACCTTAACAAGGCGTGTCCAAAAGACGATTTTCCACTCCCCGTGTCAGAACTTCTAGTTGACACCACATCACACTATGACATGTTCTCTTTTATGGATGGATCGTCAGGATACAATCAGATCAAGAAAAGCATACATCATTCAGAACGCCTATCGGTATTTTCTGCTATACAGTCATGCCCTTCGGCCTGAAGAACGCTGGTGCCACCTACCAACGGGCGATGACCCATATCTTTGATGAATTAATACATCAGAAGGTCGAATGCTATGTAGATGACCTGGTTGTCAAGAGCATAGATCGAAGGGATCACTTGAATGACCTGAGGGTTGTATTTGAAAGGATCAGAAAGTTTGATCTGAAGATGAATCCTCTCAAATGTGCTTTCGGGGTCTCCTCAGGCAAATTTCTCGGATATGTCGTTCGCCATCGAGGCATAGAAGTTGATCCCAATAAAATCAAGGCAATTATAGAGATGCCACCGCCTAGAAGCCTCCGTCAACTCCGCTCCTTGCAAGGGCAACTGGCTTTCATTCGGCGATTCATATCGAATCTGTCGGGTAGGTGCCAGCCATTTTCAAAGTTAATGAAGAAAGATGTCCGCTTCAAATGGGATGCAGAATGCCAGGAAGCATTTGACAGTATCAAAAGATATCTATTAAATCCACCCATTCTCGCAGCGCCAATTCCGGGGAAGCCTCTTATACTGTATACGGCAGCACTAGAAGAGTCCCTCGGAGCATTGTTGGCCCAACACAATGAAGAGGGTAAGGAGAATGCACTCTACTACATCAGTAGACGGCTGATTGGAGCAGAAGTGCGATATTCTCCAATCGAGAAACACTGTTTGGCATTGATCTTTGCGGCCCAGAAGCTCCGCCACTATATGCTCTCCCACAAAATTACCTTGATATCAAAGATCGATCCGCTAAAGTTCTTGATGACAAGACCAGCGTTGACAGGTCGTTTGGCAAGGTGGGCAGTGTTATTATTACAATTTGATATTATGTACATGCCACAGAAGGCTGTAAAGGGACAAGCTTTGGCAGATTTCCTCGCTGCACATCCAATTCCAGCAGACTCTCCGCTCAATGATGATTTTCCTGATGAACAGATCATGCAAGTTGATGAAGAGGAGAAATTATAATTTTGGGAGATGTATTTTGATGGAGCATCGTCAATCAAATCTCCTAGACCCCCAAATCTTGCAAAGGCTCAAGCAGGCATCGGACTTGTCTTTATAGAACCCGAGGGAGGTATAATGAGATTCTCGTTCAGTCTAACTGAACCTCGGACCAATAATGAAGCTGAATATGAAGCTTTAATAGCAGGATTGGAAATTACGATTGGTGTCCAAATCACAAATCTTCAAATCTTTGGTGATTCTCAACTTGTAATAAATCAAGTTCTGGGTATTTACAAGATTTGTAAACTTGAGTTAGCCCACTATCATCGACGGGCTCTCGAGCTCCTAAAGCAAGTGCCAAATGTTAAGATAGCTCGAATCCCCCGAGGACAGAACGCAAAAGCAGATTGTCTAGCTAAATTAGCCAAGGAGCTTGCAAGTGAAGATAAGAAGCCACCTATATTTATTGCGGTTGAAAATCGTCGAGTCTTAGAGCCAGCAATCTTGCAATTCCCACGGGCAGATGGAGTACCAGATTCAGGCCAACAGGACACAACCTCGGTTGACCCCCGATATCCCCAACCAGTCAATCTTGAATATCAACATGAAGAAAATCAAGCTCCTAAGAGAAGACGTAAGGCCAGTCTAGCTTCAGAATCATGGTGGTATTGCTTAGATATTGAAGTCGAAGATGATTGGAGGCAACCGTTCGTTGATTACTTCAAAGAAAGCAAACTCCCAACAGATAAATCTCTGGCCGCACAAATCAGGAAAAGAGCATTACGATATGCGTTTGTCAATGACACGCTGTATCGACGGGCTTTTGATCAAATGTGGCTAAGGTGCCTAGGGACCAAGGAAGCTGATAAAGTGGTAGTAGAAGTTCATGAAGGGCTCTGCGGAGCACATCAGTCAGGTCCCAAGATGGCTGCTAAAATCAAGAGAATGGGTTATTATTGGCCAACAATGGTAACAGATTGTATTAGCCACGCTAAGAGGTGCCACGAGTGTCAAATCCACGGTGATGTTATTCATCAACCGCCAAATCCTCTACACCCAACGGTAGCATCCTGGCCATTCGAATGTTGGGGCACTGATATAATCGGACCGATAGATCCACCATCGTCGGCCGGACATCGCTTTATATTGGCGGCTACAGATTATTTCTCCAAATGGGCAGAAGTAGCTCCGTTCAAAGAAGTCACATCTGAGCACGTAATTAACTTCTTCACCCACAACATCGTCTACAGATTTGGCATACCGCGCCGCGTGATATCAGATAATGGCACAGCATTCAAGAGCGCTAAAATATATAAGTTTGTCGAGCGGCACAAGATTGATTGGCGATATTCTTCCATATATAATCCAAGAGCCAATGGTTTGGCAGAGGCATTCAACAAGACGCTGGTAAAGTTGTTAAAGAAGATCCTCACGAAAAATAAGAGAGAGTGGCATGCAAAGATGGCAGAAGCATTATGGGCGTACCGTACGACCTACAAGACGCCAACCAAAGCCACTCCCTATTCATTAGTATTCGGAGTTGAAGCAGTATTGCCACTAGAAATTGAACTGCCGTCGCTTCGAGTAGCTATCCAGCACGATCTAACTCAGGATCAAAATGCTCGTTTAAGGATGGAAGAGCTTGATGCACTTGATGAAATCAGGTTGCAAGCTCAGCAAAATCTAGAGATTTATCGAGCAAGGATGACGAAATCGTTTGATCGAATGGTGCGTTATCGATCATTTCAAGAAGGAGAATTGGTCCTGGTGCTGAGAAGGCCAATCATCCCTCACCGAAAAATTGGTGGTAAATTTGTATCCAATTGGGAAGGCCCCTTTGTTATCGAGAAAGTATATCAAGGAGGAGCCTATCAGTTGATCGATCTGGAGGGCCAGAGACCTATGCCACCGATCAATGGCCGGTACTTGAAGAAATATCACGTATAGGGATAATGAGGTGTTTAGAGTATTCTATACTTCAAATGCACTCATCGATATGTATATGACTCATCGTTGAAATTCTCTTGTAATACAAGAATGCATTTCAAAAAAAAAAAAAAAAAAAAAAAAAAAAAAAAAATTTGTACAGGCGGCATTTTAAATATTTATCCGGGTCGACATCGTGCCGCGTGCCGAGATCCCCGAATAAAATATTTAAAATCTCAAACTTTTAAGTTTGTAAAATTTTTATCTTCTTGCCAAGCAGGGGGCATTTTAAATATTTATCCGGGTCGACATCGCGCCGCGCGCCGAGATCCCCGAATAAATATTTAAAATCTTAAACAATTAAGTTTGCCCAAAAAAAAAAAAAAAAAAAAAAAAAAAAAAAAAAATTTTACAGGCGGCATTTTAAATATTTATTCGGGTCGACATCGTGCCGCGTGCCGAGATCCCCGAATAAAATATTTAAAAATCTCAAACTTTTAAGTTTGTAAAATTTTTTATCTTCTTGCCAAGCAGGGGGCATTTTAAATATTTATCCGGGTCGACATCGCGCCGCGTGCCGAGATCCCCGAATAAATATTTAAAATCCTAAACAATTAAGTTCGCCAAAAAAAAAAAAAAAAAAAAAGTATATATATATATATATTTATTCGGATCAATATCGTGCTGCATGTTGAAACACCCGAATAAATATTTAAAATATTCAATGTCTAAGCTTCTCCCACCTTGAGGATACCCCTACGAGATAAAAGACATCTGAATACTCATTTGGGTCGACATCGTGCTACGTGCCGAGATCCCTAAGTGAATATAAAAAAAAAAGAGAAAAGCTCAAAATTTTCAAATTCATCCCATTTTAAAACCTCCCTACGAGACGGGGGGTACTTAAGTGTTTGTTTGGGTCGACACCGTGCTACACGCCGGGATCCCTAAATAAATATTCAAATCATCAAGCCTTATATTCCTTCGAATAGAGATACGGCAAATTCCATTATTAACACACGAACGCAGGTGATTTTCCTAAAAATTTGGGACGTCATTCTCCTCCAGTATACCAAGATTTTGAAAGTCAAGAAAGAGACTTTTGTAACTACATGCTCCAACAAATTGAGGCAAAAAAAAAAAGCTTGAAGTTTTCCAACAACCTGAAGCTTAAGGTTCGAATGGGTGTAAAATGCCGGATCCAACACGCCCAAATATGGCCGGATCGCTGGCAACTCCGTCTACTCAACACGCCAGAAGAAAGGCCGTAGTAGCGGAACTCCCACTTCGTCAACCCGTCAGTAAGGACTATAGGAAGAACGAAGGCTGATTTGACTCTACAAGTTTCAGTAGTCGTAGTCCACAAAACTCTCCTAATTGACCAGATAATCAAAGTCCCAATGGGAAGGATGAGTCGCGAACAACTACCGAATGTCCGTAGACTCCAAATCTGCAACCGTAAAGGATGACTTTAAATCCACCAACTTCAGTAGATTCAGCGTTGGGAAGCACATTGCCCATAGCTCAAGTCTGAAGCCTGAATGAGTGTAAGAGGTCGGATCCAACACGCCCAAATATGGCCGGATCGCTGGCAATTCTGTCTACTCAACACGCCACAAGAACGGCCGTAGTAGAGGAACTCTCACTTCAGCAAACAGAGGATAAAGAGCTATCAAATCATAGCTTACCTAATCTGATGAACTAAAGTGATTCGGATTGAAGTCTCCTCGATTGGTTAAGGATCAAGATACTACCTGCATTTGGTACCATCAGTCAAATCCAAAACCTGTAAACTTTCCACAAAGTCCGTTGCACAAAGCATAGGACAGAAAAAAGCCAAAATTTCTAAAGTTTGAAGCCACGATCATTGGCCCCAGCTAGTGGCCAAAGTAACGCTCACAACTGCCCTCAAAGACAGGGGGCATTTTAAATATTTATTTGGGTCTACATTGCACTACGTGCCAAAATTCCCAAATAAATATTTAAAATCTCCTGTGGCACCAAAACAAATCTGAAACAGAGTACGAGACAGCTCAGAGTACAACACAGAGTACAAAACAGTCTAAAACACAGTCCAGAGTACGACACAGAAACTAACTCGAGAAGCAACAAAAAAAAACTCTCCATTTATATATATAATCAACATGAGGTACAAGTACAGTGAGACTCCAGACGCTACAGGTGTACAGACTAAAAAAAAGAAAGGGACAAAGACACATCAGTAGAGCCGGGCCTGTAAGCTCTCTAGCTGTCCGGTAACCTCGGCCAAGGTCTGAAACTCTGACTGAGCTCTCTGGAACTGCTCCACGGCCAGTGCTAGTGAAGAGTCAGCCTCCATCATCTGCTGCTGTAAGGCTCGATGCCGCTGCTCCTCCCTCCTAGTAAGGCGGTCCCGTCTGTAACGCCCCTCCTGTAGGTGACGCGTCCTGGACAACATCTGTCTGATGTCCCCCCAAAGAGCCTGCATGCGCGTCGTCAATCCGTCCATCTCCTGAGTCATGCCGGAAGAACTCTGACGGTGCCTCCTCAGAGCCTCTGCACTATGGTCTACTCTGTCGTGGGCGTCATCGGCCAGTGCCCTGCGGCTAGCAACTATCTCCTCTAACTGCGGAAGTGTAACGCTGGCCCGGGTAACAGAAAGTGACCTCAACCGCTGGATGCAGAACTCTGCCTCACGACACACCGCCTCCCAAAAACGTAGCTCGGTGATGTCCACCCCAAACTCGGCAAGCAGGCCTAGGATCCGGTCAGAAGAAGAGGTAAAACTGACCCAAGACTCTGGAGTGCTCGGGTCGACGCTAGAAACTAAGCTCCTCAGAACCTCCACTAGGTGGCTGCACCTCTCAGTAGTCGTGGAGTTTGGAGATCGGGGAACGTAGCAGAAAATCTCTGACGTGTAGTCGACTCCCTCAGCCACTGCACATAAGATTATAAACAATTAATTTAATCACATATATCATAATAATGCATTGAAAATAAATTAACTTACAATTAACACGTACCTGCGGAAGGGCCCGCTGAGTCGGCTGGGTGACTGGCTGGGATAGAGGAGGGGCCTGCGAAGTCAGCTGAGTAGCCCACAGGGTAGAAGAACTCTGACTGAACAAGGTCTGACGGCGGCTGCGTGTACGACGTCCCCCCGAACAGCTCTGTAAGTAAAGCAGCGCCGGTCCCCGAAGACTCGCCTGGACAAAATGACCCGTAGGGGTCCACCGGAAAAGAGAAGTCGTCGGAGGGTCCTGGTGTACCGTACCCAGTGAAGTCTGACCTCCTCGGCTCCTGTGTGCTCTCCCCGAGGTCCCTGGGAGAAAGACGAGCATCCACGGACCGTCTGGAAGGTGTGACACGCTGAGAGCTGGTCCGTCTACGAGGGGGCTGGGAAACCTCAGTGTAATGTGGCGCAGGTGCCACATCCGGAACTCTAAAAGGAGAAGGAACAACGGCCCCAGTAGCAGCATGGGCCTCAACACGCATGCCTGCACCAAATAATATATATCAAATTATCAAAATTATATCAAAGTTGACAAGAAAAGAAAGAGTGAAGGGTAAGGAAGTACCTCGGCTACCTGCAGCCTCTGGAAGAACCTGACGGGACCTCTGTCCCATCGGCAACCCAAGCTCTCGTACCCGGCACTCGTACCTCCTCGCACCGTGCTCCAAAGCTGCTCCGAAAGACTGTCGTACCCAAGACAGTCTGGTGTAACTGACCCCCGTACTAGCAGACGACTGTGCCAAGAGAAAACTAGAACCAGTCCCGAGCCTCAGTAAGTGTGACCAAGCAAAAGCTGCAGCGAAGAAGCGGGTCTCTAGTGGAACTGTCCCCATGTGTCGTGTGTCTGAAACCCCGGGGACAAGTGGTCGTCCGTCGTAAGGTGTGGCCTGGGAGAGTCCAAACTGCCTGGCTACCCTGTTGGGCTGGTAGCCCTCCAAAGTCACTGTGGTGCCTGCCCTGTAACACAACCAACCCGGGCGCATGCTGATGAAGTACTCGCCGACAGGCAAACTCCGTCTCCTGTGCAGTAAAGCTCGCCTCCCTCTATGGTCGACCCCGTCCACCACAACAGTGCCTCTCTGATGAGGCGGCAAACCAAAAACATCTGACTGGTGAACCAGGGAGAACCGGTCTGAAACTAACTGCGGGGCGAAGAAAAAGAGGCGGATCCTCTCTGACTCGAAGGTGGAAGACGCCTGAGACAGCTGAACAACTGTAGGGTACCCTCTCTGGAGAAAGTAAGCAGGAGTCTCTAAGCAGGAAAAGGCACCCCGGACGTGTAAGTGGACCCAGGCAAACAAGTACTGCCACGGTAGAACTGGGTCTCGTACCTCTAAAGAACTGGCCTCAGAAATGGTCCTCAAAATCCTGTACACCCTGGCAAGAACGGGGGGAGCTAGAGCAAGCCTCTGTCCCTGTGCCAACTGACTAGCAGCCAACAGAACACTACACCTCAAAGAGCCCGTCCGGAGTGGAAGCACAAAGGTACTGAGCCAAAGTGCTAAGAAACCCGTCAGAAACAAGTCCTCGTCGATCCCCACCAAAGCTGGAGAAACGTAGTCAGCTGAAGAAGCAGGCTCGGCGGTCTCCTCAGACAACGGAGCACCACGCTGCAAACCAAGTCCAAACGGGTCGTGTAGCGGAACTCGAACGGTAAACAAGAACCTCTCCTGAAGTAAGCTGCGGGTCCAAACGTCCACTGGCATCGAGGCCTTAGCACGCCCCGACAAGCCTGAATCTCTATAGGTCTGACGGTAGTGCTCTAAAACTCTGGGGTAAACATCTGGGAGTAACAGTCTCCCTCTCCTGTCACCATCTGCTGAAAGAACCCGGTGAAAA
The DNA here is from genome assembly GCA_019925795.1 of Dendrobium chrysotoxum. Taxonomy (NCBI): domain Eukaryota; kingdom Viridiplantae; phylum Streptophyta; class Magnoliopsida; order Asparagales; family Orchidaceae; genus Dendrobium; species Dendrobium chrysotoxum. The sequence goes on along the minus strand of CM034298.1, from coordinate 53,742,542 downwards.
AGCAACTCGTCCGGAGGCACGCACTCATCAAAACTATGTCCGAAAACTGGTAAACCTGACACTGTCTGGAAGTCTGAAAGGGTGATCGTGAGCTCCTCTGCCCCGATCCAGCATGTACCTCTGCCTGAATCCCAGAACTCAACCAGACCTCGGGCCCAAGAAGTAGGAAGGCATCCGTAGTCAAACAGTGAGGCGTACACTGCCTCGTAAATCCCTGCCGCCTGAAGAGTCTCCCTGTGTGCCTGAAGAACGTAACGAGCCCAGTAAACATACCCGCTGACCGGGCTCTGAACCTGACCAACTGCTGAGTCCCTCGGCCACTGTGGAGGTGACGGCTGTAACTGGCGGTGACTAAGAAGACCGGACTGCCCAACTGGCTCAACTACGTCTGCGGCAGGCACTAAAACGTCGCAGGTACCCCAGCCAACCTGTGCCACAGAACTCTCTAACGGGTGGTACTCTCCGTACTGTAACCTGAGACTAGTGACCCACCTGTCCGGGTCCTCAAAAGTAACAAAGTCCTCTGGAAGCTCCGGGAGAAGAGGGGAACGAACAAAAAAGGTGTGGAAAGTATCCCGCCCCTGCAGCATGCGCTGGTGCTGCTCTAGCCGGTCTCGTACGTCAACATCGCCCTGAGGGTCACGTCGGTCGATGGCCTCCCAAATGGCATCCTCACTGGGCTCGCCTGGAGGCAGGTCGCCGGGTCTCCGCCAACTAAACATCTCCTGCACGAGGAGAGAATGAAAATATGACAAAAAGCAATTGTGATAATCATGTATGTTCAAAAAAAAAAAAAAAAAAAAAAATCTACTAAAAGTCGTCAACTGGCTTACAACAAACGTAATACGCTCCGGGCGCGTACCACATTTGTTGGGGGGCATTTGTTGACCCCTATAACTACCCCAAAAATCACAAATTTGATAAAGACGATTTAGCTCGAAGGGGGAGCGCACCTTGATTTTACTATGCAGTGGTTGAGAAAACAATCAAATGAGGGACTTCAAGTTTTTATTGATGGAATTGATTTGCACATAAACATTTCTCTTTTATCTATAGTGGGGGCATGATGGTATGGGAAAGACAACTCTCTTGCTACATGACTATGAAGATGAAATGACAGAGGAATTTGATCTTAAAATATGGGTTTGTGTTTCCATCAACTTTGATGATTGTTGGAGAAATAGTTAAGAAGGCTTTTAGGATCTCCATTGGCAGCTAAAATCATTGGTGGCATTCTAAAGGACAACCTGAATGAAAGGCATTGGAGGACAGTTCAAGAAAGTAATCTATTTGCGACAAAAATAACGAACTAAGCAGCGCGAGGCCCATCAAATGACGTCAGATTGACGAACGGATTGCGTGGTTGCATCCGGAATATCGTCAACATCAAAGATCTACATTTTATTTAATTAATTTGGATCAATCGGGGTGGCGGCACGCAAATCAAAGCGATCCTAATGCGATAAGATAACGCGCATTTCAAGGAGAATTAGCCTCGTCGTTGACCAAACGATCTCCGATCGACGAACGGATTGCGTGGTTGCATCCGAAACATCGTCAACATTAAAGATCTACATTTTATTTAATTAATTTGGGTCAATCGGGGTGGCGGCACGCAAATCAAAGCGATCCTAATGCGATAAGATAACGCGCATTTCAAGGAGAATTAGCCTCGTCGTTGACCAAACGATCTCCGATCGACGAACGGATTGCGTGGTTGCATCCGGAACATCGTCAACATTAAAGATCTACATTTTATTTAATTAATTTGGGTCAATCGGGGTGGCGGCACGCAAATCAAAGCGATCCTAATGCGATAAGATAACGCGCATTTCAAGGAGAATTGGCCTCGTCGTTGACCAAACGATCTCCGATCGACGAACGGATTGCGTGGTTGCATCCGGAATATCGTCAACATCAAAGATCTACATTTTATTTAATTAATTTGGATCAATCGGGGTGGCGGCACGCAAATCAAAGCGATCCTAATGCGATAAGATAACGCGCATTTCAAGGAGAATTGGCCTCGTCGTTGACCAAATGATCTCCGATCGACGAACGGATTGCGTGGTTGCATCCGGAATATCGTCAACATCAAAGATCTACATTTTATTTAATTAATTTGGATCAATCGGGGTGGCGGCACGCAAATCAAAGCGATCCTAATGCGATAAGATAACGCGCATTTCAAGGAGAATTGGCCTCGTCGTTGACCAAACGATCTCCGATCGACGAACGGATTGCGTGGTTGCATCCGGAATATCGTCAACATCAAAGATCTACATTTTATTTAATTAATTTGGATCAATCGGGGTGGCGGCACGCAAATCAAAGCGATCCTAATGCGATAAGATAACGCGCATTTCAAGGAGAATTGGCCTCGTCGTTGACCAAACGATCTCCGATCGACGAACGGATTACGTGGTTGCATCCGGAATATTGTCAACATCAAAGATCTACATTTTATTTAATTAATTTGGATCAATCGGGGTGGCGGCACGCAAATCAAAGCGATCCTAATGCGATAAGATAACGCGCATTTCAAAGAAAAATTGGCCTCGGCAATGACCAAACGATCTCCGATCGACGAACGGACTTCGCCATCGTGTCCAGAACACTTTTATCCTTTGAAAACTACATTTTGTTTACTCAATTCAAAGCATTCAGATTGACGGCGCGACCAGAATGATTCAAATGCGGCAGTGCGCAGTTCAATAAAATCAACCTCGTCGTCGACCTAATGATCTCTGATCGACGAACGGACTTCGCCACTGCGTCCGGAACATCCCAAATACTTAAGAATGACTTTTAATTTGATTGAATTAAATGACGTACAAGAATGTTGGCAAGACTTGCGAGGCAAAAGCACAAATCACAAGGTAATGATGCGCGTGTTAAGGAATTTAACCCTCGGCGTCGACCAAATGACCTCCGATCGACGAACGGACTGTCTCATAGCGTCCGGAACACTGTCAATACTTTAAATTGACTGTCAATTTGTCCAAACTAAAATTATGCCGTGACCGACGAGGGTTCTAATACGATAACGCGTATTTCGAGGAAATTAATGCTCGGCATAAACCAAACGACGTCCGATCGCGAAACGGACTGCGTCATTGCGATCGGAACCCCGGCAATACCCTAAATACACTATTAATTTGTCTAATTTTGATAATCAGCAAAATTGGCACGTTAAATGAGGCAAAAACGCACGCAAAACAAGGTGATTAACATGCGAATCGATGAAATTTTAATTGATTGATGCATGTATGTCATCCTAATTTAATTCTTATACTAATAATGGCAAGTTATCATTAACGCCACACATGAATCAAAACAAAAATGGTAAGTCAGATTAAAGATCAACTCTAATTTAATGCAATACCTCGTATCTCCTCAAATATCCTGCTCTGATCTCCCGATTTCCCGCTGAGCTTGGCGTCTAAATCCCGTAATTTCTGCTGAAATAGAACCTCGGACGTTGCAAGCCTCGAGTGAAGCAAAGATATATGGTTTTAAATCAATGACACAAAAAATTCTTGGTTCTTCTGCTAAAAGTTCAAACGTCTGCCTCTAACAAATCCCCTTCCTCGTCTTTAAATCAAGGTTGAAGTGAACAGAAGGTTTTTTCTAGTTTTTTCCATCCTCCCACATAGACGAGTCCTCAACTCCCTTCCTATTCTGCAACTTTTCTTTCAAGCCCTGGCAAACAAAATCCCAACCTCCACTTCAGCTATCCTGACCCCTTCACCTTGCCAACGACCGATTCCACCTCACACTTGTCCGCCTCTCCCCACTGCCTCAATCCAATTCAGTAGCTCCTCCAAGCTTCGACTCCCCCAGGCGAAAACTCCGCTCGATTGCCGATCAGATCCAAGCCCTGCGAGAGCTTCGGCCGGTCCGTCCCTTACCTCCACAGCGATCTTCTTCTCTTTATATATAAATATTCCAACTAATAATCATTCTCCTCGAGCACCCCATGTAAAGCAAAGCTGGTCAACAGTACACCTAGCAACTCTATCTCTAAATGCTTACAGCTTTCACGTGAAGCCTTCTACCAAATTTTTTTTTTTTTTACTATTGCAGCTTTAAGCAGAGAAGTTTTTTTTTATTATTATTTTATTTGCTACCTAAAAGCCCTTCAACCTACTCAACGTTTACATCTTAGGTAGTATTATTTTCCTGTATCATTATTACCATCGTTTTTTTTTTTTAGTCTAACATTCATTATTATTATTTATTACTGTTATCATTCTTGTCTTTTTCGTTTTTTTTGTTTACTGCCAAAACAATATCCTCTATTTGTTAACAGCCGAAAGCAAATCACGGTCCTTTTTTTTATTACTTTATTACCTTCTCTTTCTACCCCTTATTTAAGCCCTCATTCATGTTGAAAGCTTTAGTGATATAGTACAAATACTGCTCCATTTAAAATCATTATCAAGTTTTATTTCCTTTTCGCATTCAGCCATCTACTTGTGATTAATTAGTCTTACTATTTCCTATAGCTTATTAGTATTAATAGAGGTTGTTAGCTACACTTGTCATTACTGTTTGTATAGATATATGTTGTTGTATATGTCGTTATACATGTACTGTTATAATTCTTATATAGATATGTATGTGTTTTTATGTGTATAGTTATATGTAGCAAAAAAAAAGAAGGGGAGATAAAGAAAAGGATATTTGTATAAAAAAAGGAAAATAGCAAAAAAAAAAAGAGAAAAATGGCCAAAAAAAAAAGAGAAAAGAAAATAGCAAAAAAAAAAGAGAAAAGAAAATAGCAAAAAAAAAAAGAGAAAAGAGAAAAAAGAAAAGAGAAAAAGAAAGAAAAGAAAAAGAAAAAGAAAAGAATTTTGTAAATTTTGAGAACTTGTTTCGTTGTTTGCGGCGGACCGGAAAACCGCCCATACACGCTTTCATAAGCGTGGTGGGATGGGACCCCGGTGCGGCGCCTACAACGAGGCGGGTAATCACCTAAAAATCTCGTTCTCGGCGTTCGTGTCGAGCCGGCAAACCGCCTATACACGCTTTCTTAAGCGTGGTGGGAAGGGAACCCGGTGCGACACCTACGACGAGGCGGGTAGGCCCTATACACGCTTTTCTTAGCGTGGTGGGGACGATCTTAAGTACCCGCTCGCGGGGAAACAACTGCTTTTCTCTTGTAACAGGCATGTTTGAAGACCCATACACGCTTTCTTAAGCGTGGTGGGGGATTGAAGACTACACGGCCGCGGTGTCCTCGAAAGAGGACACCTACCATACACGCTTTCTTAAGCGTGGTGGGAAAGGCCCAGTTTCCCGTAATTTCCCCTAAACGGGGGAGACGCCGGGAGGCTGCCGAAATTTTGTCCGAAGAGGACAAGGACTTGAGTAATATTTGGACAACAGGGGACTTGTTTTGGACATTAATTTAAACATCAAAAATGAACTAAATGAGAACTTGAATTAAAACTTGACTACAAAAATTTGAACTCAAATTTGAACTTGATTCATGCATTAAGTGGACATAACTTTGAACTTGGATAAAATATAAAGATGAGCAGTCTATAAGGAGTTTTGACTTGAATCATTGTATCAAACTCCTAATGAAGGCTATAAAATAACTATTTCAATTGAAATATAAATGAATAATGATATTGAACTCATCTTGAACAAGCAATTGAACTTACAAGGCTACAGGGGATTGGACTTGTATTTGACACTGAATTTGAACTTGCACTGTGAACTCAAACTGAATTCAAGTTCAAACTTGACTTGAACGTTCAAAAAGAACCTAGACTTGAATCAAACTCGAACATAGCGAGACTTGAACAATCTAAAATGAACATGAAATGATTGTGACATTTCATATTGTATGTAGATCAAATCAACAAATAGAGTTGGTTATACTCATATTGATAATGCAAGCGAATATATTTGTCCCTTGTTGTTGGAGGGATTTAGTATGCAAACAAACATATCAATCCACTCATGAGTAATGGTAGCAATAGAGGTGCAACAAATGCAGTGACCTCTCCACTACATCAATTTGTAACACTACAAAGAAGGAATTTTTGGCAAAGGCACACAATGATGTATCTATTAGTGGTGCAGTGATGCACTTGTGAGCGGCAACAACATATAAGGTGTGAATATGACGATTCCCCTCAAGTCAATATCAACTTGCAGTTGAATACACCACCTCCCTACATGCAAGAATAGAGCACACGTAGCGAGGCGAGGCGTAAATATCCACGGAGTTGTAGGAGACTCGCAGTACGCACTACATGCTATATGCAAGCAAACGCCAGATGATACACAACAAATGAAAGTGTCTGTAGGCCTTTGTAAGAGATCAGTTAGGCATACTAAATGTTGTATACGGGCAAAATATCAAATGACTGCAGCGAATATAAATGTGCACGAGCCGCTAAATGAGGTCCATTATACATTCAACTTGCTATTTGTGAGAAGGTGTGAAAGAACTTCAATAGATGCGAGTATCTATAACTAAAGCAGGAGATTAGTTAGTGCAACATGATCCACCTGCAGAAAGCAAGTAGTGCACGACAGTCTACCTGTACAAAGTAGCAAACATCTCAATCCCCGAGCTATTACGCCACGCCACCGGATCTGCAACATCTATGCAAGCAGACAGAAGGCGTACAAATCCCCAAATGAAACTCCAACGCCACGCCACCGGATCTGCAACACTCATACAAGCAGACAGAAGGCGTCCACAAGTTACAACGCCACGCCACCGGATCTGCAACACTCATACAAGCAGACAGAAGGCGTCCACAAGTTACAACGCCACGCCACCGGATCTGCAACACTCATACAAGCAGACAGAAGGCGTCCACAAGTTACAACGCCACGCCACCGGATCCACAACAATCATACAAGTGGACAGAAGGCGTGTTCAGGCCCTCAAATCAAATGCGGCATTCAAAAGACAATTACCCGAACAACTGATCAACACTAAATATCCAAAATGTCCTGCATGTGCACTGTAGTTTGTATACACATAGGTACACGAAAAGGGTAAAAGCAATCATAAACCCGTATGGGCCCCGACGAGCGTGTAGTAAGAACACACGTGACGTTTAGGGATGCTGCGCGGGCCAATGAATTTGAACCCGATCCCCCTAGGTAGGTAAATAGGAGTGGACAAGGTTCAACCAATAATTATAAAATGCCCCCAAATACCCGCATGGGCCCCGGCGAGCATGTTATTAGTACATACGTGACGTCTAGGGATGCTGCGCGGGTCAATAAGTGAATTCAAGTTCGAACCTGATCCTTCTATAAAGGTCAATAGGAGTCGACAGGGTTCGAACCATCAAACAAATATACAGTTGTGGCAATCTATATATTTGTTTTAATACGTTCATATTAGGCCTTCAAGGCATATAATCAAGAGAATTCACTCATAAAGGCATAAAGCCTACGAAACCCGATCCTCTGTCGGCAGCTCAACAGAGTGGACAAGGTTCAATCCAGAAATGTGAATGACCCCAAATACCCCGATGATGGCCGTGTTGAATGTGAATCTCAACCGGAGGGGTCCATTCCAAATATTTCAAAATGCCTCCCAATTTCCTAGATTTCTCGTAAAATCCAAAATCTCCAAAAAAATTCCAAAAATCCCAAAATCCAAAAATCTTTCAAACTCCAGATATTTAAAAATTGAAATCCAACTATCAAATCGCTTAAAGCAAAATCCATCCATCCCCCGCAACAGTTTGCCGAGGTGGACAAATATGAAAATAACTGTAGCTCACAAAGAGCTAATGCCTGGTCGAAAATATCACTAGGATCCATTCTCAAACAATCTCCTGCCAGCAAGGACGTGGTACGAGTCCTCTAACCGGCAGTTTCGCCGCCAAATGGCACTGCAGGATAAACGGTTATGACTCGGGGCCCTCTGAACCAGGTGGTCGCCGCCAAATGGCACCATTATATTATGGTTATGGCCAGAGCCCGTATGCTCCCCAATGGCATCAAATCCTTGAGATATGAATCAATAGGATATGATTGATAGGGCATAAAGCCCTCTGTTAGCTAAGGTGGATTCAAATTTGTCCCCTTAGACAAATACCCACCCCGGGTCTACAAGGTACCCTTGGACGAAGCAACCCATGGCTGCCGACAAGGATCCTTCTGTCAGGTTGGGTCGACTACCTCCTCTGACTAAGTAGACCAGGGACCACGATGGCCCGGGACGACGGAACCATGGGATCTTGATCGGGTCTATCATCCATTCCCCCACTATCCATTTTAAGTGCAAGATGGTGAAATTTCTAATTTTAAATATCATTTACTACACCAAATACTCATGCTGCTACTATATGCCAGACCTACGTATTTCTTACGTATCTGATTGACGACTAGCCTTAATCGAAAGTTCTCTCTCGTGATCGGGAGGGGTAATTAACTATAGGGGCTTGCGCCTATAGGAAACCAGAACTCAGATCATAAAGTCCTTACAAAATGAGGGCGAAATCTCTGGGTAGTGTCTAATCTACTATCTCATCTGCCTTCCAAAATTTACCCCGGAACTTAGTTCGTTAAAACTCCCCCCTCGAAAAGCATAAAAGTCGGGCGGAGGCCGGGGCAGAATTTTCGGAGCCCACAGAAATATGTATATATAATGTTCTTGTTAGATTTTTTTTCCCTAAATTACAGTGCAAGCTATCATGTTCTTCAATGTCTCGTGTTGCCAAGAAACCCAAGAATACAATTGATGAGTTGACCAAGTTGCCTGCACAATGGATGTGACTTGACAAGTTTAAAGAAGTTGATTATGATATTGTTACAGTTAAAATGAAGATTAAGATCAGCATCATCATTTTTTAAAAAGTTTCATTTTATAAAATATCATTGTGTAACTAAATGCATTTTAATAATATTAAGTACTTGGTGAAACCATCAAGTATTTGGAGCGTAAAGTGGAAACAAAGTTAGAAAGCAAAGCAGAACATTGAGAAAGCATAGAGCACAGAGGAATTTATCAATTAATTTCATTGTGAACTACTATATTAAGGTAGAGTATATATTCATGATTACATTGCATTCAGTTAAAGTATATAGAGGTTGTTAGAGGAGAATGGCTAAGATTGATTTTAAGGTTATATAATATTAGAGGCGATTTTATGAGAAAGATAGTAAAGACATGCTCAAATTGCATTGACATATTTAGAGTTATTATCATCCCCCTTCTCCTCTCAAATTGATGGTTGAATGCTAGAGCATCAACTTATTATAGAATAGTAAAAATGTAGGAATGTTCAATGCTTTGATGAAAATAATGGTTTGCTAGTTTGTAGATGTAGCTTAGTATAGGATAATATCTCTAGATATGATGCATTTACAAATGAAGTGGTAATCAATTTTGATAATTTTGTCTTATGAGTGGAATAGTGAATCGTTCATAAGTGTTATAATTCAAATATTATTGCACTAAAAAGGTGTTGTTGATATGGGGAAACATTGAATTCTTTTAGGAGGTGACAGCCAAATGCAATTAGATGTAGTTAGGGCTAAGGAACGATATTCAATTTCTATAGAGCAATGAGCGACAATTGTTTTCTTTTTCACATATCAAGTTATTAGAGTTTTTTCAAAGAATATGTAGTAACTAGTGGTTGGTTTGGAATCAGTGGTGTCTCAACCTTACTATGAATTTGAGTAGGCATAAAGGTGCATATCCCCTCTATTAGTGGTTAGGTTGAAGGTTTAGCTCCTTGGATATATTAAAGAATTCTTGGAATGTATGCTTATAGATCTATGCATATGTTGGCAGGCTTATTTGACATCAAAGAAAATGTTTGGCCACATTATAGTGAGATATTGAATGGATCCTATAAGTTGTTAGTATAGCTCAGGGTAACTGAAGTCATGTTTTTGTTTTGAATTCTTTGTAGGAAGGGGGCAGGCCCTTTAAGGTGCATGTGATTATATCCTCGAAGTTGATGGGTGAGCCAATAATGATTGTGGTGCCCACTTTTATCATGATTTTAGAGAAGTATTGAATCTTTGATTGATCTCTTAAAGAGAGATGGTTCATCTCATTCTTTAATTGTATGATGCACAAATGGTTGCTGGATTGTAGACATCTCATAATTGAGGACTAGATGTTGGCATAAGTGTTCATGTACAAGACATAGGGAAGTAGATAGGTTGAGATTGTATAATAGATGGTTGTAGTGAGTTTCAGTTTATATGCATCCATGTGTTGTACTGGGGATTTAATATCCCATCATCATTGTAGAAATGTTTTGTGGGTTTGAGGATGGAGCCATTTAGGTAGCTGATGAACCCATTGGCGTCGAAGATTTTGAGGAGCTGAGATCACCAATGTTAGATGATTTTGGGTGGTGAGTTTGATTGAGATGATGTTCTTGATGTTGAATATCAAGAATTCCAGTTAAGTGGGGATAAGGGTGTTGCTCATTATAAGTAAAGGGTCAGTTGCGATTGAAGTGGGTGACTATTCCATAGATGAAGAAGAGAGTGAGGTAGATAAGTGGGCTAGAGAGCACCATTTAGCCTCAATGCTCTAATACCAAGACGTTACTCACCCCTTATCACCTCAACAGATTGATCTCAGATCAGCTTTCTATTGACACTGACTCGATTCGTGAGTTCATCCTACTCGCATCCTCTCTCATAGTGATTGCCACTTCACTCAACATAGATGGCCAAGCTACATCAAAGACTGATAGGATAGTTAGTGTATCCCGTATCCATTGTAACTCTTCAAGCCTTATAAATAAAGAAAAGAGCAAGACAACAAGGATGAAAGAGGACACACAAGATAAAACCCACAAAAAGAAAGAGAGATATTGTGTCATTTTTCTCCTTTTTTAGCTTAAGCTCTGCAGCATAGAACCCTCATTTCTATTATTCTTGTACATCTGGCTGGAATAATAAAGATTTTGCATAAATCCATATTATCTCTCCATCACCCTCTCTCTCTCTCTATGATGACTCACAACTCATAAAAGTAACCCATTAAGCGCTCGAATTTCAAAGCACACTAGTTGAAAATAAATTTAAGAATATCAATGATTCGGATTCATGCTTATCCATAATTCAATTCTCTTATATATAATTACATATTGAATTATGATTATATTAATAAATATGGAATAAATATGATGTTAAAAGATTATATCATATAATGATATCTTTTCTTTAAATGTTTAATTCAATGAAAAAAATTACAATAATTTTACTTTAGGGCACACTCCCTAATATGATGTTAATTTCATAATTAACATGTTATTATACGAAGAAAATTAATATTATTATTTTATAGGATGTGTACATATGCATCAGAGAGCTAAGAAGTCAAAGGTTTACATTAAAGGGATCTTCAATTGGATCGACTTAAGCTTCGTTTGGGACAACTTTTGGCCACTAGTTTTTTGCTACTTTCAGAAAAAAATTTATACTAAAAAGCTACTGTAGAAAGCATGCAGTAAGAAAGCTCTCTCAAATGAAGCCTTGATAGCAAAAATCTTAGCATGTGGAGACAAGTAGTGAGAGGAAAGCAAATATGGAGGATTTATGGCTTAGGCTATTAGGGCATAGTTTTATGATGGTTAATACTACCATATTGCTTATATTAGCTATATTGGATATAATAACATGCAAGAAATGATATGTCCCCCCCGCAAGACATCTCTCGGAATCGGAACGACCTCAGGACCACATCAAGATGCTATTTGCCCATCTCACCTTAACAGGGCAACCTCAGCCCGACTCCTTGCTCTAGATCTACACCAGATCGATCTCCTACTACATTCAGACGCTACTCGCCCCTTATCATCTCAGCGGATTGATCTCTGATTTGCTTTCTATTGACGCTAACTTGATTCATGAGCTCGTCCTACTCGCATCCTCTCTCATGGTGATTGCCACTTCACTCAATGCAGACGGTCGAGCTACATCAAAAACTGATGGGATAGTTACTGTATCCCGTATCCACTGTAACTCTCCAAGCCCTATAAAAAGGGGAATAGCAAGACAACAAGGAAGAAAGAGGAAACACATGATAAAACCCACAAAAAGAAAGAGAGATATTGTGTCATTTTTCTCCTTTTTTTAGCTTAAGCTCTGCATCATAGAGCCCTCGTTTCTATTATCCTTGTACATCTGGCTAGGATAATAAAGATTTTGTATAAATCTATATTCTCTCTCCATCACCCTCTCTCTCTCTCTCTTTCCCTCGTATTATGACTTCGTCATCTTCACCTTCAGGTTCCCAATCTACAAGTAGCCCAACGTACGACCCGACATCATCCGCCGAACAAAATAAGATTCAACAGTATCTACTTAATGTTCATGAATTTATATGATGTATCTTATAAATGCATGGTTATGTATAGGAATTGAATTATTATTTAGTATCACTTTATCGAATATGATGACTTAACAACTCTTAAAAGTATCTTATCCATTGAGCACTCAAATTCATAGCACAATAGTTGAAAATAAATTTCAGAATCTCAAAGATTCGGATTCAAGCTCTCATCACACCAAAATCTATATTGAAGTTTATTCAGGGATCAAGGTTAACCTCAAGCAATGCTTTATTGTTTTTCACTTACTATGGGGGCTAAACTATGGGGGCTAAAAAGTCCATAATACTTCCCCGTTGGCCCCTTCTTCATAAGAGAAGCATGAGTGCCCTTCTCAACCAAAATCCCTTTCTCTAGTACGGCAATCACATCACAATCCTTGATAGTACTCAATCTATGTGCCACCACTACAGTTGTTCTTCCAACCATCACTCTCTCCAATGCCTCATGCACCACCATCTCTGACTGTACATCAAGCGCACTTGTGGCCTCATCCAACAACAGTATCACTGGGTTACACAGTATTGCCCTTGCAATTGCTATTCGTTGCTTCTGCCCACCTGAAAGCTGCATGCCATGCTCCCCACATGATGTGTGATACCCATTTGGAAGGTTGCATATGAAATCATGGGCATTTGCAGCCTTAGCTGCTGCCTCAATCTCTGCGTTGCTTATATCCTCATCCATGCCATAAGCGATGTTGTCCTTTATGGTGCCTGCAAATAGCACAGGCTCCTGCCCAACCAATGCTATGTGTCGTCTTAAAGATCGAAGGTTGTATGCCTTGATGTCCTCACCATCAACACGAACTACACCATGTAATGGGTCATAAAACCGCTCGATAAGACCAATAATGGTAGACTTGCCAGAGCCACTTGGACCAACCAGTGCAGTGGAATGACCTGCCTTAATGGAGAGGGAGAAACGCCTTAGTACTGGTACATTGGGCCGAGACGGGTAAGCATACACAACATTAATGAGCTCGATATCACCATTGAGAGATTCTACATGGCGGCCCTCTGGATTCTCAGGCTCAATTAAGGTGGTTCTATTAAGAATGGAGAAGATAGAAGTGATGGTGCTTGCACCCTTGGAGAGGTCTGATGTTAAAGCACTAGCCTCTGCTATTAGACGACCAGTGCCCATGACAACTGGTAAGGTCTGAAAAATGTCTTTGGCGGTGATGTAGTTGCGGGAGACTAGAAGACTGCCATACCAAAAAGAAAGTCCAGCGCTACAAATGGGGATACACTGTGATACTCCAAGGCCGACACCAGCAACCCAACTATGTCTGATGTTCTCACGACGAGGGATGTTTTGAGCTAACTCGAAGAGCTTCAGGATACGATTCTCGGAAGAGAAAGCCTTGATTGTTCGAAGATTGATTATCGCCTCTGCAACAAGCTTGCTACTTTCTAACTGGGCCTTGAATGACTTCTTTGATATTTTTTTGAGGATCACAAATCTCACATACAATGAAATGATGACCACCGGTTGTACGCAAAGAATAACCATCGCAAGTCGCCATGCAATCAATAATCCCATAATGATGGCGATGGTCACAGCAGATAAAGTCTGAATAATAAGCGACATTCGATCTCCCACCAATGAGCGCACCTGCAAAATAATATTCAACTGTGAAAACTCACATGTTTCATGTTAATAAATGATCTTACTTAACAACCTGATCCAGATCCGATCTCAAAAAATTCTGGTTTGGATAAACATGGTCGGGTTCAAGTCTAGAATTCTAACCCGTTTAATTGGCATGTCGAATTCGAGTTAACCCACAAAGCTGATTTTAGCCCGACAATGACCTATTTAATTTTTTTCTTAAATTCGTTTGCTTATTGATGTGCTCTTCTTATTTTTGATTAATTAACTCAACTCTATAGTTAACAATTTATAATTTTTTTTAATCAAAACGGGTTATCAAGTCATATTCGGGTCATCCGCTTTGCTAGTGGAATGGTTTCGGTTTCACCTTTTCTACTCATTTATTAAGTGAGTCGGGTCAATTTCGAGTCAGACTGAACCAAACCCATTAACCTGTTAGCAATGGCACAAAAAACATGATTTCTTACACTTGGTTGGCATCTTTAATAAAATCAGAATGATAAAGCTGTAGGTAACTTTTAGTAAAATATTTGATATAGCCTTCGTTTGGGACAGCTTTCTTAGAAACAGTAAGAAAGCTGTCACAAATGAAGTAGTAATTTATAAATATTACTTACCATATTAGCATCTTTGGCCAGCTGAGAGCATAAGGCACCAGTGGAGTTCTCATCTCGATCAAACCAACTCACTTCAAAAGTCAACATCTTTGAGAGCATACGCTCTCTAATCCTCTTGGTCAGATGCTCACCCATTGTTGCCATATTATAATGCTGCATCAAGTTAAAAAGAAAGCAGAACACTGAAAATGCAGCCAATAACAAGGAGTAAGTTCTTGCCTTTTCCTTCATCTCATCATGATCCTTGAGAAAGTAAATTGATGCAACACTGCCCACAACATACCCATAAATTGGATAAGTTGCACCAGTCAACAATGCACCGGTGCAACCTAAGATTGCTTGACGCCACTCTGGAGAATTGAGCATAAGCAGTCTCCAAAATGATGGCGCTTCTTCTGACTTCTTCTTTGGATCTTGGACATCATCTTCAGCAGTGATCGACCAATTGGAGCTTGAAAATGAGAGGAGCTCAAAACCTGGGCTGAAGGTATAGGCGAAGCTGTTACCATGTGCCTTATTGTTGTTGTGAGCTTGTTGTAGTAAAGGAGAGCTTGTGTTGATCATTGCTTCAGCGTAGTTGTCTGTACCGTTTGAAAATGGTTGAGATTTTTGGAGGCTAATGAGAGAGTAGTAGTGCCCGTCTACATTGCTTATGAGGTCGTCATGGGAGCCAGACTCAACGACTTTGCCTGCTTGAACGAAGGCGATTGTGTCGGCATTGCGTATGGTGGAAAGCCTGTGGGCGATGACTATGGTGGTTCGGCCAACGGCGGCTACTTCAAATGCCTCTTGCACAATGACCTCAGACTGAGAGTCGAGCGCACTGGTAGCCTCGTCAAGAAGCAGAATCTTTGGGGATCGTATGATGGCTCTTGCAATGGCGATCCTCTGCTTCTCTCCACCAGATAACAGAACACCCCTCTCACCAACCTGCAACACATCCATTCTTTCCAACAAAGAAAAATACAAATAGATCTTTGTATGATAAAAAGCTCGTTAAGGCAAAACCTGTGTGTCATATCCCTGCGGCAACCGATCGATAAACCGACAAGCATTAGCAGCCTTGGCCGCCATAACCACCTCCTCCATTGTCGCATCCTCTTTCCCAAACATTATATTTTCTTTGATAGAAGCAGCAAATAGCGCAGGCTCCTGACTAACCAATCCCATCAATCCCCTCAACCACTTCACCTTCAACCTCCTGATATCCACTCCATCAATCACAATCTCCCCACCATTAACCTCATAAAACCTCTGCAACAACGAAATCACAGTGGACTTCCCCGACCCACTCCCCCCAACCAAAGCCACCGTCTTTCCAGTCTCCACCCTCAAACTAAACCCCGAAATCACCTCAGTCTCCGGTCTAGTCGGATACCGAAATCTCACTTCTTTAAACTCCACCTCACCCCTCACCTCCCCCAATTCCTCCCCCTCCTCACTCTCCAGCTCCATCGCCACTCGCTTCTCAATCACCTCATTGATCCCTTCCGCCGCAGAAGCCGCCTCTCCGAAACACTTGACGTTGGAAAGGCCGATCCCGAGGGCGATGCCGCCATTCACAATGCCAATCCCAGCGGAATAAGCAGAGCCACCCTTGAAGTCGTCGTGGGCTGCGAGACGAGTGTTGTACCAAACCATAAAGGCCCAGATGGTGTAGATGATGCCTGCGCTGCCAAGAGAGAAGCTTTTGGCGAGGCCTTGCTGGAGGCCAATTCGGACAGATTTGTTGAGGCTGGAAGAGAAAGCAGCGGCGGTGCGGTGTTCGGATCTGAAGGCGTAGACTGTGCGGATAGAGGAAAGAGCTTGCGAGGCAATTACGGCGGCTTTGTTGTATTCTGTAAGCATTTTGCTTGTCAGCGTTAGGAGGACGCGACCGTAGATCAAGCCGGGAATGATGAGGAGGAGAGCAGCTGGGAAAACCACTAGTGCGAGTCGCCACATGAGGATGAAAGCTACTGCGCAGCCAGCAAAGAAGGTCGTGCAGTTCATTATCAGGTTCGGCAGCTGCGCATATGTAGAAGAAGGATAAATTTAAAAAAATCTAATTAAATCCGTCTTATTTGATTTTGATTGGACAGTTAAAATATTAATTAAATTATTAGTTATGATTTTTTTAATTAGAAAAATTGCGTGAGGATGTTAAGGCACAATTTATTCTAATATTAGTGGCACATCTGATATCAGGGAAAAATTATTATATGTGAAGTCTGAAAAATTATTCTGTGATGATATTCAGACTCTAATAAAAATGCGTAACGTCAGGTATCAAGTCACAGTCGGTACTCTCGGTATAGCTAGGATACCGAGCATACGGACGGAAATACCGTCCGGTGTCCGCACAGAATAATCTCTCGTGAAGTTTGAATGTTTGTACAGACTCCAATCATCTGAAGACATCTGAGCTTTTTTCTCGGGTGTGTACAGGAGAGAGAAAATTCAGATGTCTTCACATAATTGGAATTCAAACGAAAAAATATGTTTGGACTCCGTCCGTAATAATCTCTTGATATTATGAGCTATTATTGGTCATATGCCCTCTCAAGAAAAAAAATTATATTATTATCATTTATTTATTTATTAAAATAAAATTATACTTAATCATCTTTATTATTATATTTTACCAACTTTTATATTAAAAAAAGTTACATTTGAATATTATAATCAAAATTTCATCATGATAAATTAATAATTTTAAAATTTATTTTAAGATCCATGCATATAATATAAATTAAAAGAATTTTTTTCTAGGGTAAATTTTATATAGGAGCAGCTTAATTCTAAATGAGCCAAAAGAAATAGGGCATTATAAATGTGTTATTTTATTTGACGCATTCAGCTCAAATAAGAGAGAAAATAGAGATAGAGAGAGAGAAAAATGACTATTTTCAAAAAAATAAAACAACTAGTCAAAACTTGTCTTATTTCATTTCAGGATGAGAGAGAGAGAGAGAGAGGCAAGAGAGAGACGTGTGAGAGCCGGAAGAGAGAGAGAGAGAGAGAGAGAGAGAGAGAGAGAGAGAAGGGGGGAGAGGGAGAGAGAGAGGCTAGATGCTGAGAGAGACCGGCGAGAAAATTTTTAATTAATTTTAATATAAATATAATTAAATTAACTAAATTAACTTTTTTTATTTAAATTAACTAAATTTTATTGTTATAATTAAATTAATTAATTTTTTTATTAAAAATAACTATTTTATTTAAATTAATTAAACATTTATTCAAATTGTAATTCTTTATTCTAATTATTTAAAATAATTTTTTTATAATATTTACATAATTTAAATATTATTTATAATAATTATACATAATTTTTTATTTATTAATTAATTTTAATATAAATATAATTTAAATATAAGTATAGTTATAATATAATTTGTAATTTATATTTCATTTATCTTAAAATAAATATAAATGATGTTTTTTTTGTAGAAATTAATAATTTTATCTAATTATTTAAATGATTTTTTGTATAATTATTTATAAATTATTTATATAATATTTTAACTATTTTTTTAAATATTTAACTTATATTTTAACTATTTTTTTAATAATATTATATAAATTTTATTGTTTAAATATAATATAAAAAATTTTATACTTTTTATATTTAAAATAATAATTAAAATAATATTTAAAATAATATTTAATATATAAAATTAATATATAAAATATTTAAACGATTTATATGTTTTTCATGCATAAAATTTTATATGTTTAATCTTTTCATGAAAAATTTTAGCCAAAAAAGATTAAACATATAAATCATTATGTAATAATTAAAAATAATATATATAATTTGTACATATGAGAGAGAGCTGCAGATTATTATTCTCTCTCTCCACCATGCCAAAATAATTGGCGCATTCACAATGCCCCAATTATTTTAGCGAATTAGCTCTTTTTTAATTCTTAAATAAATATACTCCTCTTGCTAATTGTGTTGATTAACGTACTCCTTTATAAAATAAAGCCTTTTATCTAATATTATAAAAAATCAATTATAAAATCAAAATTAGAGGTTAGTGGACTAATAATAATAATTACTTATATTAAAAAACTATTTAATTATATTAATAATAAAATAATCATTCAATTCTTTGATAATATAAATAATATGCATCACAAATTGTAATTTGTTATTATCTTATATTTTATCTTTTTTAAATAACAAATTTTAATAATTCTATTGGTGTCCACTCATGAGCCGGCTTGAATTCTTAAAATTAAGCTCGAGCTCGAGAGGCTAGATAGAGAGAGAGATGAGCGAGAAAATTTTTAATTAATTTTAATATAAATATAATTAAATTAACTAAATTAACTTTTTTTATTTAAATTAACTAAATTTTATTGTTATAATTAAATTAATTAATTTTTTATTAAAAAAAACTATTTTATTTAAATTAATTAAACTTTTATTCAAATTGTAATTCTTTATTCTAATTATTTAAAATAATTTTTTATAATATTTACATAATTTAAATAATATTTATAATGAGTATACATAATTTTTTTATTTATTAATTAATTTTAATATAAATATAATTTAAATATAAGTATAGTTATAATATAATTTGTAATTTATATTTCATTTATCTTAAAATAAATATAAATGATTTTTTTGTATAAATTAATAATTTTATCTAATTATTTAAATGATTTTTTGTATAATTATTTATAAATTATTTATATAATATTTTAACTATTTTTTAAATATTTAACTTATATTTTAACTATTTTTTAATAATATTATATAAATTTTATTGTTTAAATATAATATTTTAATATAATATAAAAAATTTTATACTTTTTATATTTAAAATAAGAATTAAAATAATATTTAAATTGATATTTAATATATTAAAATAATATATAAAATATTTAAATGATTTATATGTTTTTCATGAATAAAATTTTATATGGTTAATCTTTTCATGAAAAATTTCAGCAAAAAAAAATTAAACATATAAATCGTTATGTAATAATTAAAAATAATATATATAATTTGTACTTATGAGAGAGAGGTGCAGAGTATTATTCTCTCTCCACCTCTTTTTTCTTTTCTCTCTCTACCACCTTTTATTTCTTTTATCTCTCTTGCATCCAAAATAATTGGCGCATTTAGAATGCCCAATTATTTTAGCGATTTAGCTCTTTTTTAATTCTTAAATAAATATACTCCTCTTGTTAATTGTGTTGATTAACGTACTCCTTTATAAAATAAATTTTTTTCATCTAGTATTATAAAAAATCAATTATAAAATAAAATTAGAGGTTAGTGGACTAATAAAATTAATTACTTATATTAAGAAAATAATATTTAATTATATTAATAAAATAATTATTCAACTCTTTCATAATATAAATAATATACATCACAAATTGTATTTTTTCATTATCTTATATTTTATCTTTTTTAAAATAACAATTTTAAATATTTCTATTTTTAAAGCGATCAGGTGTCAGCTCATGAGCCGGCTTGAATTCCTAAAATAAAGATCGAGCTCGATTAATTGATCAGGCTCAAACTTAAGCTCAAGTCAAATATGACTCAATTCGACTGAACTCATTTATAAATTTTTTTAATTTTAAAATCAAAATCAATTGATTTTACTAATCTGTAAATCAAACTAATCAAATCAATCAAATGCACAATCTCCAATCTCCATTTTATCACTATTATGCAAGCAATAAATTTTGCCGAGGAAGAATTTGATAAATGATTACCAGAGAGAGAGAGAGAGAGAGAGAGAGAGAGAGAGAGGCTATCGCTGAAAATAACGCTGGACAAGCACTGAGACTTCCAGCCGGCGCGGCGATATGTTTTATAAAGTGATAATGTATATAAATAAATACATAGATAATAAAACAAATATTTATTGCATACATATTTAGTTTTATAATTTACTTTATTTTTTAATATCTATTTTTCAATTTTTTGCTAATTATAATTCATTGCTAAGAATGATTTGTAAATTTAAAGTCTATTTAGGATATTTTTTCTACTATTTTGATTTCCAGATAGTCGTATGTTTTCTTTCAGAAATTTTTATGGTGAGAAGCTGTTTTTTATAATCATAATAGCTAAGTTGTTTTTCCCACAATAAATTTATAATCAGTTTTATAAAAAGCTGTAGCTATCCCAAACAAACCCTGAAAGGAGCTGTGAAATCCTTCTATGGATCATCTAATGATTAAAGAATAATTACAAGAACATACCTTCTCGCTGAGAAAATCTTGGATGACTAAGGAGTTGCTGGAAATATTATTCACCGCTTCTACTGTGGATGCCACCTTGAACTCAAAATATGCCACATCTTGTCTTAAAACAGCCCTTAAATAACGGATACGCATTCTCGATGCTTGTCTTTCTCCTGTTCTCGTCCAGCAGTAGCCCTCTACAAAATGAGCATATCTTCATTAAAGTCTAATTAATTTGGATCTTAAAATATAATTATTTTATCAAGTAGATTATGACTTCGTTTGGGACGGTTTGCGGCTTTCTAGTACAAAAATTTTAATTTTTATACATGAAAGCAGCTTTAAGAAGCAGGAAAAAAGCAGCCCCAAACGAAGCCTATGTCATATATGCTTTCTATTAATATAGGCTTCGTTTGAGACAGTTTTCTTATTGCTTTGCTTTTCAAACCGCAACCATAGTTTATGTTTGATCATTATTTTTCTGTTGCTTTCAAAAAATTCTTGCGTTAGGAAGTTGCTTTAATTCTACAACAGCTTTCAAAAAAGTTACTTTCTTCATAGTAGCTTTATAGTTTTATTTAATATAGTTTTTGGCCATTGTTTTTTCGCCGCTTCAAAAAATTATGTACTAAAAAGCTACCATTGAAAAAAGTAAAAAAGCTGTCCCAAAAGCTGTTATCATGAATTAATGAACTAACTTTTATATGTTAAGACTTATGAGAACAAAGGTATTGGATGGGTTACCAATAAACGAAAGCACAAAGGAACCCGCAGCCACGTAGAGGAATAAAGTGGTATTACGGTTTATGTTATGGATGAAAGCAGTACTGGTAGAACTGGAGCCAAGGTCATTGAACAAATAGCTGCAGAAAAAAGTCACCAGCGGCGCTGACAAGCCATCGCCGATTGAACCGAGGAATCCCAAAGCCATCAGGCAGAAGTCAGTTGCATCAGCATGCACAAAAATATTCCATCTCGATCTGATCGAAGCTCGCCCTTTGCCATCTTCTTCTGCCTTCTTGCTCTCATTTCTTACTTCCATTCTCTCTGTCTCTCTTGCAAGTGCTATGAAGTCCTAAGCCACTCACAATATGTTTCTTTTATAATGCTTATTTACTCTTGACTATTTCTACATGGATTATAAATTAGTAAGGTGATTGTCATCATAGCACTCAAAACTTCAATATTTACTTAGATAACACTCAAAACGTTAAATATCAAGAAAAATATCACTTAGCCCATTGAAATTTCCCATGTTGTTTTGATACTGCCGCCAGTCTGATCGTTAGCTTAGCACGCTATCGGCCCCGTCGATGCCCTTCCCAATGAAATCCCAATGCTCCACCCACGGGAGACGATGAAGCTCTATCATGACGAGTAAGGAGAGGGGCGGTGGTCGAAGCTCCTTCCCAGAGAGATCTCATCGTGACCTTCCTCTGTCGTGGCCTAGAATTTTATCATTAGTAGATGTGTGAGATTCAACCATAAAATTCTTTTTGTTCTCTTAAACAAAAAATGCCAAGTGCAAAAAAAGAGAATACCTATTCAACGTGAGTCACACATATTCTTGATTTTATAAGAACAAACTCCTCATATGAGCCTTTCCATATGTCAAATCAATTAACTGTGAACCTCTTTTTATTGTGCTAAACAAATAATGCCAACAAGTGAGTTAAATAACTTACATATTTAAATGCTAGATCTGATATTGTATTGAATTTCCTTCTAAAAAACTGCAAGGATAACTTTCATGCTACTCTAGCATCACCTGCTTCTCTCACTTAATGCCAAATGTTCTTATAGAGGCAATAAAAAGATGTGAATGTTCAGCGATGTCAGTAATTTTATTAATGAGTGATGAAAATAAAAAGTTAAAAATGATGGAAATAATTTAATATTTTAGGATGAAAAAAAGTGTGTGATAATGTCATGACTGAAATTGCCATGACTGAAATTGCATCAGACTGAAATTCTTATCCGTCGGATTTGTATTGAGATTAGTGCTATATATGATATCAAAAGTCTACCTAGCTAATTACAGTGTAAATCACGTAGTTTGCATCTAAACATTCTTGATAATTTTTTTTTTCCATTTAGGGTTGGTTGCATGAATTTATTTTGATTAAGAGAAATAATTTTAGAAAGGATTTTGACTTCAGGAAAGTTCTTCCAGGATATTTACTTCTATCTTGGCTTTATTGTCAGTCGAATATATTGCCGAATATATTCTTGTTCAAACTTTTAAGACCTTTTCAAGTCCCATTTTTTCCTTTAATCCAAGGAAAATAAAGCCAGAAACCTCAGCTGGATCTTTCTAATTATATTTAACAAACATATGGAACTCCATATGGCTGATCTGCATACTGAGGAAGCTAAAGGGTTTCGAAACTTTTTTAGTATTAGTGGCGGTAGAGAATAGAAGAAGAGAGTGGTCAGATGCAGATCTATTAACATGAGATATCGGAAGAACCTCTGAAGAGATGAATAGAAAAGAGAAAAATTCTATGAAATTGATAGGCAACAATAGGAAAAAACAGAATTTTAATTGTTGAAATCAGACTTTCAGCGATTTCGCCAAGCAAATTTTTAGGTTTTTATGAAAGAAAACACAAGGAAAACACTGATCTTAATTGCTAGAAGATGAAAGAAAATAACAAGATACAAATGATCATCTATTCGAGAGGAGGATCTATCCCTCCAAAATCTCTAGACGCCGCTAGAGCCCAAAATGTCAAGCACCAAACAGAATATGCAGCAATATTCAAGATGCCCTAACCCTAAACCAAAACTCATATTTAAAGCAAAACATAAAGATAACCCAAAAGGATTAAACAGGCCCGTTCTCTCTTCCCTAGGCAGTAGACCCCACCCCCAAGGGGGCGGAAATTTGAGCCTGCGGCTCAGCAGGCGAATGCTGTATGTGAAGAGCCGACCCAAGCAAGGGCTAGGTCGACTGGACCGGTCTAGGCGTATCAATATCCCGCTCCCAAAGAACCACCTTGTTCTCAAGATAGAAAGACGGGAATTGATATTGCACCCTCTCATAAGGCTCCCATGTAGCATCATAATCTAGAAGGTCCCTCCACTTGATCAACACCTCCTTTATCCCTCTTTCTCCCTGTCGCACCCCTTGCAGCTCAAGGGGTTTCAATACCACTTTCAAATCTTTAGTCAATGTTGCTGACAATTCTGAACTCACTGTGTGATCCCCTACTGTTGAGAATTATGCAAATTTGGAGATTATTGAGAATTGTGCAAATTTGTTTATTCAAGTGAGTTTTGATATGAGTTGTTTTGATGATTACAAAAGCTTATTGTTTGTTTATTGCTTCTCCTAACAAATATTAGAATTTCTGTTTTGTGTGTACTAACATGTCTTTCAGAAAATTCACACTCCAGACTGCTGAAGACTTCAAGTTAATTTGGTAGTGTTTATTATAAGTGAAGTCTGTAATTTTTATTTTTCTTGAGTCTGAGAGTGTGTGATTGTAAGTTGGATAACTGTGCACATACACACTGGGGGAATGAGATAAAACATAATTTTTCAAACTAATCGTACTGTATGATATGTGATCGTACGGGATGATTTATGTTATTTCTCCTCTAATACGAATATGCCTGATTAAATTTTTATCTAAGTAAAACTCATACAATACGAAATGGTTTCGTATATCATTTTTCAGAGTACGAAATGGGGCATTCATGGTTCGTACGAGGCATCATACGGGATGAATAGTTCATTTTTGAACTTTTCGTACAGTACGAAATAGTTTTGTATATCATTTTCTAGAGTACGAAATGGGGCATTCATGGTTCGTACGAGACATCGTACGGGACGAACTATTCATTTTTGAACTGTTCGTACAATATGAAATTATTTCGTATATCATTTTTCAGAGTACGAAATTTAGGATTCATTGGTTCGTACTGAATCGTACGGGATGAATCGTTCAATTATTTGAACTGTTTGTATGTATGAATGTCGATCGTACGGTACGATTTGACTTCATTAAACTTGAAATTTTCAATTTTTGTACGGTTTTCTTGTCCTTTGTATATAAGGGTCATAAAAACTGACTGTTCAGTGAGTCTTTCACGAATTTCTCTTGAGTGGGCTTGAGGAGTGTGTTTGGGAGAGTATTTTGAGAGAGAAGAGTGAGAGATCTTGTGTAAGAAAATTGTGAGGGGATTTACAAGGTTGTCCAACAGTGAGGATCTCTTTCTAGTTCTTCATAGTTCTTCCCAACTTCCTTAGAAAGCTCTTGGAAGAGATTTGTCAAAGGAGGCTCGGTACTTTGCCGTCACCAAAAAGGGTGAGAAAGGAGGAGCGGTTCTTTTGCCGTCACCAAAGTGGGTGAGAAAGGACGAGTGGTACTCTGTCTTTACCAGGAGGGTAAAAAAGGATGACAGTTCTCTACCGCACCGGGATTTGATGGAAGAGAGTTTTGTAAGGGCTTCTCCGCCTTACTATGGGGGCTAAAGGAGAGTCACTTTGCTTTAGTGCAATACCTAGAGAAGGAGTCTCTAGGGAGTGGATGTATGTCGTGTTTGACCGAACCACTATAAATCTGGTGTTCTCTGTTCCTGTATCTTTTATTTTTCCGCATTGTTATTTTACGCACTTTATTTTTCTGTGGTTGAAAAAGTACAAAGTTCATAACTATTCATACGGTACGAACGAGATCGTACAGTATGATTTTCATAAAGTTTTTAATTAAAAATCTTCCAAAATTCTAAGAGATTTTTTAAAGTACCAATTCACCTCCCATCTTGGTTAGCTTAGGGACATAATCAATAGGTCTAACAACCTATTCTCACTTTCACCTATAACTCTCCTCAACTATGATACATGAAACACTGGATGTATGATGGCGGTGGGGGGCAACCTCAAATGATACGACACTGCTCTGTTGACCTTATTTTATTTAATTTAGTTTACTCTCAAGTGTTTTCGATTAACTTAATTGAACCTCGTCGAGCCCAAATGGAGCTCGAATCGAGTCGAATTAGACTTAACAAGGTTTAATTAACCTCAATCAGTGCATATCACCCCCTTCGGGCCCGATTTGATTTTAATTGATGTTATCTTTGGGTTTAATTTTGTATAATTAAATTAGTTAAATTAGATCGAGCCCAATTCGACTCAAATCGAGTTAGATTTGGACTCAAATTCAACCTAATCTAGCCTAATTAAATCCTATTAAAACTCAATTGACTTTATCAGCATTTCAAATTAATTTTTATATCAAGAAATTTGCATTTATGGCTACGATTGAGTGAGATCCGCGATTCAGCCGAGATCACACTATTCTGCGACTTAGATAGGCATCGAGCGGGGAGCATGTATGGAAGGATTTCAAAAAGCTGAAGTGAGAGGCGAGAGTGGCAGGCTTCCCTTTTCAACAACAGCACGCCTTTACTCCAACAAAAAGGCTCCCAGGTAGAGAGCTCTCAAGACATTCACACTCTAGCCCTCCTCCTCCGTCGCTCTTCTGCCCGAACCAGTCCAGACGAAGGACTCGCGATCTCCCTCTCTCCCTCGCTATCCCCTATTTGTGAAACCAAGAGAGCCGACGCCGAAGTCCTGAGCTCATTCCTCCAGTTCACACACCCCAGGCGGACCGAAGCCGAACCCCACCTCCGACTTCCACTCCCTCCGTCTCCCTTTCGAGACCTACCTTAACCGACCCGAGCCGCTTCCTTAGCCACAGGTATACCTCTCCCCCTCACCTACTTTCTCTTTTATTATTTCCTTATTCTTCTTCTTCTTCTTCTTTCTCCATATGTTCTTCTTCTCCTTCTTTTCTTGCTTCTTCCCTCTGCTTCTTTTCCTTCTTCTATTTGTCCTCATTTGTTCATATTAGTCTAAAAAAATGATGAGAAGAGTAGTAATGTTTGAATTCCTTATAAAGTTTAGAGAATGAGACTCTCCTTCGGTTTTCCTTTTTATACATATGTGCATGTATCTTCTTGTTGAGATGGTTATTACATGAATCATGAGGGATTTTGTATAGATTGGTTGGTTGAGTTCAACCAAGTAGGTGTATAAATCATGATTTCCATGCCATGCAACTTGTTTTATGTGACTTTGTAAATATTGCACATCAAGTGTTTGGTGAAATGTCATTGAGAAAAGGTTGTGATTTTTGGTTGGTGATTCATGAAACTTATGATTGTATGTGAATTCTTCTAACCAAATGTGCTGTGAGTATACTTAGATGTGGAGATTTCACATCATCTCTCTCCTTTGTTGTTGTGGGATTAGAAATAACTACGTTTGCTAAGTTCCCCTAAGATTCCTTTGATAAGGTTTTTAATGTTATCTTGCGATTGTTATTTGTAACAAATTTTGTTGAAGTCTTTTCTTAAATTTGGATTGATCCATGCATCACAACACATGATTATCTTGATAGAATATTATTTCCCACGACAATGGCATGATAGCTTAGAGATGACCTAGAGCTTCTAAATACTTATGGTTATTTTATAGAATCAAAGTTTACATGTATAATTGAAAATATTTTGCTTGTGGCCTATCCCATGCCATTCAGAGTCTCATATATGAGTTGTCGAGAAATCCTTACTCTATGGATTATGGTGTTGTTATATGTATGTTTCTTGTGGTTAGTAAGATTTGTCACTTCTTGACTTTATGATCTTGTAGATTCGACATTTTGTGGGAAGCATTTCAATCGTTAGAAGGGGGCATCTATATGTTTTCTTTCTCAATGGCGAGAACTTATGAGGCTTTCATGAAGCGGTTTTCTTTTAGAAAGTATGGGAGAATTTTCACGTGCTTTAAATATGAGTTTCACATAGACCCAAAAGTGATGTCACGTATGTTGTTGGAAGCATTCTTAGTCACAAAGAGTTGGTAGACTTTGAGATATCTTTATACTTGTTTTAAATCTAGATTCTTGTTTGTCTCTTTAAGCTTTATGTGAAAGGCATGCAAAAACTACATGGAAATTGTGTCATGAATTTTGGAGGACAAGTTTACATCAAAACTTCTTTCTTTTAATTGCATGTTGGTTTGGGCTTCAATGTCAAACAAGTTGTTGGCTTGTTGCTTGGCTTGGAAAGGTATAATCTTGGTTTTCATTCTCAAGTATGTATGGTTTTCTTATGGTGGCTTTGGTAGAGACATAAAAAGTGATTTGGCACATGCTTAGTAATTTTATTTGTGACTTTAAATATACTTCTTATGTATTTCATCAATTGTGAGTTGATTGGAAAGTGGATTTGAGATCTTTTGCAAAATTTGACATATGCATTTATAATTCATTGTAGTGAAAGTGAGTATAAGGTGATTTGTAGTGTTTCATATGATTGTTTGAAAGGGAAGTTGCATTGTCTCCTTTACATGTTGTATGAAGTGCTTTCCATAAGTTTTGGAGAATGGCATATGTTGGAAACTTGAGCTTGTTGGATGATGGTTAAAGGATAGAAGTTTGGAAAGTAAACATCAACTCTCTTTGCTTCTCCCCTTCTCTTTCTACCATTTCTTTTACTACTTGTGCTTTGAGATGAAATTTGATAAAAATGCTTATAAAGTAGAAAGATTCAAAAGGCAAGTAGCTCAACCGGTATCCAAGCCCGAAAAAAGGTACGTTCTTATTTAGTTGCATTTTATTTTAATCATTTGCGTATTAAATATTAACTTGCTCTAACAGAACATTCCTTTCTTTTCTATGTTTTGTGAGGTACTTTTGGGAATGCAAAGAAGAAGGATCTTTTGGAGCAATCGACGAAGGAGCATGGACAATCGGATCTAAGCATCAGTCACCCCCATTCATTCTGATGGGGGTGCTATGGGTGGAACCATCGGGTCATAGCTCCCAGTGTAGTGAGTTTCCTTAAAACTCAGAAAGCCCCTAGGAGTCCTTCTGGTTACACGCTTCCCAACCTTAAGACCATGTAGCAACTTCTATTTTATTATATTGCTTTTATTTATTTTTAGATCCCTAAATCTATTTATACATGCGAATGTCCAAGGGATTAGAAATAAACATCTTTTTATCCTATACAACACAAGTGACACCTAAGGACAAAAACTAAGGACTGAGAGGATGCATGCTCCCTTTATGATAGAAACATAAAATATAGAAAACTTAGTAACATATTATCTTAGGTTTAGTACGCCATAATTTATTAATAATTAATCAATAAAATCGGTAATAATCCAAATCCAAATGCACTAAAACACTTAACTTGTAATCAAATCATAACCAACACACATAATCACTAAAAAGTAAAATTTGAACATGAACTTGAACTAAATTTGGTTAACATATTAATCACCCCTTAATCAAATACTAACTAAATGAAATCCATTAAAATAAACTTAAATTCAAGAGTTATAAAATTGGAGAATAAACCTAAGGTAAAATATGCTAAGATGAAAAAAACTCCTAAAACTCAAACTCTAATTCATCAAACCTTCTCATAATCAATTACTCACCTAACTTAAAACACCTTTAATATTGAATACAAATGAAATAAAACCTAATTAAAAAAGTAAACAGAATAAGGAACTCATTAAAAACTCAATCATAACTCAAAATTAGAGAATATAATAACTCACCTAAAATCTAATCAAATCATAATTAACCATTTTAAATCAACCTTTCAAACTAATAATAAATCATTCAGTCTGTCTTTCTTTTAATTTCTAATAAACTAAATTAATTTAACAAAATTGATTACTACTGGGTAACCTAGGCCTACGAGGCTATTAAGTTAGCCCAAAGGAGGGTGAAATAAACATCATGGCCTAGGTGAGCAACGAAGGTAGTAATCAACTAAACACTAAAAATAAAACTCTTAAAATCAACCTCAAGACATCAATACTTAAACTTAACCCAAAATT
This sequence comes from Dendrobium chrysotoxum, assembly GCA_019925795.1. Lineage (NCBI taxonomy): Eukaryota > Viridiplantae > Streptophyta > Magnoliopsida > Asparagales > Orchidaceae > Dendrobium > Dendrobium chrysotoxum. The sequence continues at coordinate 53,712,888 of CM034298.1, read as the reverse complement.
TTAAGATCATGATTTTGATCCTCTCTCATATCACATTGGCTAATCAACTCATCAAAGAGTATCATACACTCAAAAATAGTCATATATTCCTATCAGTTTCAATGGAGGATAATATATTTTGTCAAATATAGATAAAAAAGCAAATGCACTTGATGTAACTTGTAAGCTAATAGTTTATGCAAAAAATACTTTACATCAAAATTTAAGTTGCTTTATTATAGAAATGACACCTTCATATTATCAAACTCTTGGGTAATTTGTATTAGAAAAATCATACAAAATCAATAAAAAATAATTCTTAAGATATGTTAGAAGCAACATATTAAACCTAGTAGAAAATTAAGTCCTAATTTATTTTATTAGATTGATCTGCATTGACAACATGAACATTATAGGAGATCACAACTCTTTTGTAGCACACATATATTCCCTTAGTGAAGATAACATAAATTTCTTCTTTCATTATAAATTATAGTCATATGCAACATGTCATCTTAAAAAACTTCTCCCAACATCTTTCCTATAAGTACATAAAATGAAATCAATTTGGCTAACCATAAATCATACACATTTATCTTCACTTTTTAGTAGGGCAACTTCAAATTATCCTATATTCCTAATCTCAAAAACCCTAAACTAAAATGATTAATGCAAGAAACTTTTGCTTCACTCATTAAACTCCATCCCTCTCATTGCTAGACCAACAAAAAGACCAACTACTAACTCTATATAAAATTTAGGTGGTAAAACAACCAATATGCATGTGTAACAGTGTAACCAATTTGGCAAGCACTTGTGATAAATTGTATGGATCATACGTATGCAAATGACTTGGTTGAAGCTAGGATGGGGAAAAATAAAAATGACTCGATTAGGGCAAATTACAAAAATGCATCGATTAGGATTAGAAAAAATACCTACGAACCCGAGCAACTGAATCGTGACAGGAATTCTTCGGTGATGGCTACGGCGATGGAATCGGTGTTAGTACAGGCCGATTCGGTCATGGGGGGGCAATCGATGAAGATTCAGCCGTGCGAAGGGTCGAGACAGGAGATTCGACGAACAGCTTGTGCGAGAATGGGTTGATGACGGCTGATTTGACGGAGAGCAGCCGGGGATTCAATGACGACGACTTAGCATTGGTGGATTCGACATAGACGAGAGAATGACGAATGGCTCTGCAAGCGAATGGCGATCGAGGACGCAACAATAAAGTCGAACGGCTCGGGAAGCGAATGGTAATCGAGGACGCATCAAAGAAGTCGAATGGCTCAGTTAGGGCACGGGGATGACAAATATGTACGTTTGTAGAAGCGGTTCAAACAACTGTGTATATTAATTTATAGCAACGATTTAATTCACTGCTACATGTGGCGATTAAAACAGCTGGGGAAAGATATTTATAGCAGTGGTTTTAAAACAGTTGCTGTCAAGTACTACGAAAATCCCATTTTTTTTGGTAGTGTGGACTTGGTTAATTTATTAATAATAATCCATGTAATCCATAACCCTATCTTGATCTTGGTAAAAATTATGTACATCAAGTCCTTGAGCACCTCTAGAGCATTTTTTTAGTACCAAAGGTATTACTACAAATTCAAATGGATCATTTCTTGTTCAAATGGTTATTTTGCTATAACTTCCTCTTTCTTATGTAACTAATGATAACCTTTCTACAAGCCAAAATTTAAGAAAATGGAAGCTCTTTTAAGCTAATAAAAAAGATTCTCAATTCTTGACAATGAATATTTATTTGTAATGGTGAGCCTGTTCAGCTCTCTAGTTTTTTTTTTTTTTTTGGGAAAACCCCACAGAGGGGGCCTACTCGTTAATTAAAAAAAGGAATACAAAGTCCTTAAAGAGGTCTCAAGCCCACTAACTCTCAAAAGAGCTACAAAATTTAAAGAAAAACTAAATTCTAAGGGTTCGAGACCTCTACTAACAAAATTTACAATAAATCCTAAGAACATTCTACGGTGCATAGTAGGCACCCAAAAATAAACAGAAAAAAGGAAAAGGCAGCAAAAGCCGGCCTCAAAAGCTTTACCATGATGATCTCCCCAAAGAATCCTGCAAAAAACCAAATCTCCAAAATAAAGTTGATAATTAATGCAATAGTAATAATCACAAAAATTACCCATCAGCAGAACAATAGGGAAATGAGGATCAATAGAAAAGCAGCCAGCAATCCAACAGCACCAGAACCAGAATAAAGGAACCAAGTAAGCCAAAGGCCCACACTTGCCCGAGCCACTGTCCAGAAAGACCAACCAAAGCAGGAAGCAAAATAACCTAGCACCCGTCCCAGCCACAGCCAGACAACAAAAAATAGACCCAGACAGTAAGACCAGGGAAGAGAACCCACCAGCAGCAGGAGAAAGATACCCAAAGGAGAGCCCAAGCCCAAATAGTAAGACAGACGGATAGCCAAAACACAAGAAGCACCAGAGGATAACACTAGAGATAAAGACAGAAACCCACTTAGCAAACAGCTGAGCAAAACCATAGCCAGCCTCCAAAGAGAAGGAGAGAGAGCAGCCTAGATTAAAACCAGCATCCAAAATGAACCAGACCAACCAAACCCAATCCAGAAAACCAATCAAGAGTTTAAGATCCTCCCAAAGCAGAATCAGATAAACGACAGCCAGGAACCAAAAAGAAAACCTAAGCAGCGACCAAGAACCTAAGAAACCGAGACCCAAGGCACAACCAACAAAGGAATTAATGAATAACATAAGGAACATTATGCATCTCCAAATTAAGAAGGCCTCTAATGCGACTAGGAAGATTATATATAGTGAAATCAGCCATGGAATCCAAACTAGTCCCCCAAACTGTAATGGCTTGAGCAACAACATTCCCCTCCTTATTGATGATAGAAAAAGAACCATTCAACAAAGTCACCAAGTGATTAATCTCCCTTTTCATGTAAAACATCAGAGAGGAACACATATTTCCATTACTCATCAAGCAAGCATGATAACCACTATTAGAGCCCATCTCCACCGCAATATTAATACAATTAAGGGAAAGAGAGAGTCTTTAGCCATAAAGGATAGCATAGGTAATGGCAGCAATCACATCACCATTATAAGGACCCGCAAAAGCCATAATACAAATGCCAGATGAGTCCCTAATGAGACCACCACAGCCCAACAAAGCATTACTAGAAATAGCCACCACATTAATCTTGACGAAATTAGTCTTAGGCTTCATCCAATAAATACATTTGGGAGCATTTTGAATCATATTACCATCCAACATAATACCCAAATCAGTCGCATACCAATGAAAATTATTGAAACTCTTGAAAGAGAGTAAACTAGTAGAATGGAGAGCAATAATTTTATCTTTAACCTTTTGAATAATTCTATGATGGCACATATTAATACCATTATAACGAGAATTATTCCTCTCCAACCACAAAAACCAAAGAATAAGAGAAGGAATAAGATTCCTGATATGACCTTTGTGATTAACAAACCAACAATCAAGTAAGGAAGAAATCGAAAGGTTGGCATTAAAAAGATTTAAGTGTAAGGTATCGTTAAAATAAATCCAAACTTTAGCAGCACAAGGACCAGAAATAAAAATATGATGCATATTTTCCATGTGATAGCAGCATTGGCATTTAGAAGGAAGGATGAAACCACGTTTAATCAAATTATCATCCGTAGGAATAAACCTATGTAAAATACGCCACACAAAAATAGAAACGGTAGAAGGAATACTTTTGTGCCAAATCATTCTAAAGAGCTTGGAGGCCTCTTTCCGATTTCTAAGGAAATGCCAGGCATCCTTGAGTCTAAACAAACCATCTTGAGTCAAAGAACACATTTGAACATCCATGGAAGAAAAATTTAAAGGAATTTTAAGAACATGCTCAATAATAAACTCAGACAGATCATTATAAAGCTTCTCCACATCCCAATTATTACCAGAAAAATAATGATTAACCTTAACAGTAACATTGGAGGAAGAGTTAATGAGAGAATCAATGGATTGGCCCCCCAACCAACGATCCTGCCAAAAGAAAGTATTACCATTACCCAAACCTCAACAGATAAGCGGCTCAATAGACTATTTAACATAGCACAAATGATGCCAAACCTTAGAATTGCCTTTACAAAAATAACCCAAAGTGGGTTGAAACCCATCACAATACTTAGCATTCATAAACTTAGCCCAAAGGCTCAAATTAGCATGAAAATTGTACCACAACTTGAAAGAGAAAGCCAAAGCCAAATCCTTTAAAGACTTACAACCAAGAGCACCTTCATCCAGAGTGCCACAACACTTATTCCATGAAGACCAGGTAATCTTAGAGATACTAGAAGCCCCTTTCCAGAAGAATTTATTAAACATTCTATCAATCCTGTTACAAACAGACTGAGTAGGGAACAAGGTTTGGAAACTATAAACAGAAATAGAACATAAAATACTCTTAATAAGAGTTAAACGACCACCAAAGCTAAGAAAATTCGAGTCCCAAGAAGAGATCCTCTTATGCACAACCGAAATTAAATCATCAAACAAGAAAGAATATTTTCTACCGTTATAAATCGACACTCCAAGATAATTAAAGGGCAAAACACCAGAATTAAAACCAGTTAAATTCCTAATAGCTAACATACGATCCAAAGAAACTTTTTTAGCAAGTATAAAACTGCACTTTTGTTTATTAAAAGTTAAAGCACTAACCAATTCAAATTGATTCATAAACCTTAAAAGCCTTTTGATTCTATTAGTAGAAGCATTAGTGAAAATAATGAAATCATCAGCAAAACATAAATGTGAAATATGAAAACCACCCAAAGTTCTAAAGTAAAGGCTAGGATAGCTCTCAAAGAGGTCAATAAGATCTCTAGAGAAATAATCAGTTGCAATAATAAACAGTGCAGGAGAAAGAGGATTACCCTATCTCAAACCATGAGAAGCCTTAAAAAAACCATGACTCGTACCGTTAACAATTATAGAAAAATAAGGACTCTCAATACAAAGCTTAATGAGATTAATAAAATGTTGGTCAAAACCAAACAAAACCATGATTTCATAGAGAAAATTCCAATCAATATTGTCATAAGCTTTCGCAATATCCAGCTTCAAAATCATATTGCCACCAGTAACTTTAGCATCTAGGTCATGACAAAATTCTTGAGTCAAAAGGCTATTGTCAGCAATAGCACGTCCTTTAACAAAGCCCATTTGAAAAGAGGAAATAAGCTTAGGCAAAAAACCAGATAACCGATTTATTAAAATCTTAGATATCAATTTATAATAAAAAGTGCATAAACTAATAGGACGAAAATCATTCCAATTAGAAAGAGAATTATTCTTAGGAATAAGAATAATAGACGTAGCAGTGAAAAATTTAGGAATTTGGTTGCCCCCAAAAAAATTAATAATAATCGAGAAAAGGTCATAACTAATAATATGCTAAACCTTTTGAAAAAAATTTCATAATGAATCCATCAGGACCAGCAACAGAATCCGGGTTCATACCAAAAACTGTCTCCTTAACCTCTTCAAAAGTAGGATGCATAGTTAAAAAAACATTGTCCTCATTAGAAATAATGGATGGAACAAGATGGGGATTAGCAATAGTAGTAGGAAGGAAACTCTTATTAAGATGATGTTGAAAGTGAAGAACAGCTAAATTAGCAATTTCTACTTTATCCTCAGTAGGAGTGCCATCCATCCGAGCAATCTTATGGATAGCATTCATACTACGTTTCCTCTTAACCAAAGCATGAAAATACTTAGTATTGTTGTCACCTTCCACCAAATGTTTCATAGCCGCTTTTTGTTTCCAAAAAGCTTCTTCATGCATTTGAAGTTTAAAGAGCCCCTCTTTAAGATCACACAAGCAAGACCTATTGTCTTCAGAAGGGATCGTTTGACAAAGAGACTTCTGATTAGTAACCTTATCTTCTGCAATTAAAATATTAGAAAATAAGTTCTTAAAGATCGACCGATTCCACCAATTTAAGGCAAACTTAAGTCTTTTTAATTTGAACCAAAACCTTTTCATACTAGAAATAGTATCGTCCGGAAATAAAGGAGCACACAAATTATCCTTCACAAAATTAAAAAAGTTATCATGAAGTAACCACATATTTTGAAATCTAAATTGAGGTTGAGAGACCCTCGAAGAAGACTTGATTTTAATCAGAAGAGGAGAGTGATCAGAAAGTGTCCTGCTAAGATGTTCCACATTATAGGAATCAAAAGAATTTAACCAAGCATCATTAAATAAAACTCTATCCAATCTTTGCCAAAGATTACCATGATTTCAAGTAAAACTAGCACCAAAAAAACCAACATCAATCAGGTTATAATTCAAAATCATATTATTAAAGTCCTCCATAGAATGGTAGATAGGGAGAGAGCCCCTAGGCACTCAGCAGGATTAGCAATAGTGTTAAAATCCCCTCCCACCATCCAAGGGAGATAACAAATACTATGAAATTGAGAGATTTGATCCCATAAAATTTTCCTATTATAACGAGAAGAAGCAGCATAAATAAAGGAACCACAACATTGACGGTTAGCACTTTCGATGTTATAATGTATAACTTGTTGAAAATCACCAATAATGTCAAGACGAACAAATTCTTTCCAAAAAACCCAAATTTTATTGAAACAATTAGAAAAAGCGTACTTAAAACCCAAAAATTTAGAAGTGGAAATTAATTTATCAGAAGAAATGAGAGGCTCAAGTAAAACAAGTAGCGACACATTATGAATACGGCATAAATTCTTGACCCTACACCTAGAAGAAGGGAAACCAATGCCCCTCATATTCTAAATAATAGCATTAAACATTAAAAACTAAATTAATGAGAAGTAGTAGACCGAGTATTGGTGTTACAAGGTGGACGAAGAACAACATTCTTAGGTTTGCGACCTCTTTTACCACGGCTTTTAGAAAAACTAGTATCATCTCTAGGAAAACCTTTAGCCACCAAATCCATATCATTAAAATCAGTACAAGCATCACTATAATAATAATCATTCAAGGGAAGTTTACCTTTGTTCAGCCTACCAGAATGTCTCCTAGATGAAGACAGATCTCCATCCTCAGAGAAAAAATCCCCACCCACATCAGATCCCTTGTTCAAAAGTAAATCTTTCTCCACCAATGAATTTGTAGCATTCTGAGGCAAGACGTTAGTAGGAGGCAAAGAAACAGCTAAAGGAGTATCGTTAGGTAAATTCTTACTAATATGCTCAGATAAAGGAAAATGCTCAGTCCCATTAAGGGAAATAATAGGCAAAGAAGAGTTTAAGATAACCTCTTGACCATGCTCCACATTAACCATAGGATTCGGGTTTGCTTCCATTTGATCAGGACCCAAGTTTAAATGCTCATTAATAGGAATCGTAACATAACCATCATTAGTGACATTCCCATCTTTACCCTGAATAGGGGAATCCGAAATAGTTTCATTATTAACAACAGGCAAAGTAGAAACCTTCCCTTGCTTAAGGTGAGGATGCAGTTTAAAATAGTCTGTAATAGGATGCCCAAACATTTTACAATGAGAACAAAAAATGGGAACATTTTCGAAATCCATCTTTTGAAAATAACCATTACACTCAGAACTAATCCAAACCTTACTGGGATGCTTTTTTGAGATATCCAATTCAACTAACACCCTCGCTACATACGGTCTAGAAATGGCCACTGTAGCTTGATCGGTTTGTAAAGGTCTGCCAAAGATAGATGCTAAGCCAAAGAGGATCTGAGAGTTAAAGTAATGCAAACACAAATTAGGAAAAGAAATCCAAACCGGAGTCACAGGCGACTCTTCATGAACGTTAAAATTAGGAGTCCATTTAAGAACTCGCATTTGGCAACCTTGAATGTAGTAAGATCTCCTAGAAAAGATTCGGCTATAGTCCAAATTATTGTTAAGTTTGATCGCTATGTGGCGAGGATCCAACAGTCCCACTTGGAATGATCCGGCCAATTTAAGATTGAAAAAAAATTTGCGAATCACATCAATGTTAGGACGCTTCAATAAGAACTTACCAACAAGAGTAAAAGCAAACGGAGCAGCCAACAAAGAAATCACTGAATCCTCAAACTCTCCTTCCTCTTTCTTCTTCATTTCTTCCTCGCAATAGCAGCTCTCGACAAACTCTTCTGAAACTCCTCTCCTTGCACAGTGAGCTTTCCCTCTTTCCTTCCCCTTTTCTCCTCCTTATGTTTCTAATAATCTATGTAAGAGTTCTTTCAATTTGTTTTGCGATGCTAAATTTGACTTGTGTTATTTTTCACATAGCTTTAAATATCTCAAAGAATTTTTGCATTGGTTTGGAGAGGAAGTTTTATCTAAGTTTAATGTTCTACTTAATCAAATCGTAGGTTGTATGTTTAGATCGTATATTTCATAATTAACTTTGGTGTTCATAGTGTGGCTAAGGTTCATTGAGATATTTTTCTTTATGCATCGATGAACGTGCTTAATATTATTTTATTTTATTTTCCTATTTGTAGGATTGCCGCTTAGAGAAGTCGAGCGAGCCTTTTTTGAGGTTAGAGTTTATGGCAGCCACAGTGAGTAACTGTTATTTATTTTTTATGATAAACGTGCCATTCTTAGTTAGGGGCGTTCTTAATTTTCATGCTAGGTCTTTTGTTATTAAATGATAAGTTCTATTATTGTAGATTTATGTTCTCTTACACATTTGCTCATGATGAATATTCTTGGTTTATTGTTGCATAATCTCTTGTATATCAAATTTGTGCTTTAATGCATGCCTTTGATTGAATGCAATAAATGTTATATTGGCAAATCACATTAACTTTGTTATTGCAGTACATGATATTCTTGCTATAAATCATGTTGATTATATAAATGATAATTATCATATTAAATTACATAACATTTGTTGATTATTTGTAACAACACTTGTACTATGTGATTATGAGTATGTCAGTATAACCCTATTTGGTTTTTGGCTAGTTAGGGTCATCTGGCCCCTAGAGTGACGACACTGCATGAAATCATTGGATTTTCTTGGGTTGGTGTTTACCTTCCCAGTATGGGTATATGATGAATAGACAATAGATATATATGTTTAAATATAAGCAAATATAAGCAAATATAAGCAAATGTGAATTGAAAATAATAAATAATTATATGTCATTTTAAGGTATGATGATACATAGTGTGATTGCATTTTCAAGCATTAAAATAATTATATTGATAGTAATTTGTAACATACATTAATGCCACTAGCATATTAGATTTGTGTTGTAGGAAATATGGCATGTGCCCTTACTCTTTGAATCGGTAGCTTTAGGTTGTTACTTCCACCCATTGTTGTTCAGACTGCATGCCCTATTCCTTTGTCATTTATGCTTTGATAGATAGGAGTTGGTTCCAGAGTTTGATTTATAAAACTCACCCATTGTCTTTTTTAGCAGGTCCTACAGGCGTGTTTGGTAGACCGCCACCTCAGGATCAGGGTTAACAACAGTAGATTATTTTTTGTATTTATCATTTTGTAGTAGTTTATTTTCACTTCTTGATTATGTAGGTTGGGTAGTTTTCTTTCTTGCTTTTGCTATATTTATATTCCTTTTGACTTGTATCAGGATTATTGCTATTTGGACGTATTAATTATTTGAATTTTTATTCACTGCAGGAAATTCAGGTATTACTGGCGGCTATTACCAGCAGTTTGTTAGTCGTCGGTAAGAACGGCGGTTTAACCGCCGGTATGTACCGGCGATTCTCCGGCGGTTTGTAAAAAAAAACTGTCGGAATTAGAGGCGCTATGGTAACCCCTGGTAAGACCGCCGATTTTATATTTTACCGCCACTATTACCGGCGGCGGAAATCACCGGTGATAAGTTATTTTTTCCGGCGGCCATAACCGCCAAAAAACCACCGGATATTGACCTATTATTGGCCATCCCGAGCCCTTTCTCTTCATTTCTTCGGTTTGCTTTCGCTGAACACGCTCGCTCGTGATCGCACCTCATGCTAACTGCACCGGAATTCGGCCGCCGATGAGCTCCCTACGGCCGAGGATCTCGCACATTGTTCGGCCGACGAGCGCCTTCTGGCTGCCGACGAGTTCCCTCCACTGACGAGCTCCCTTCGATTTGGTTTTATTTTATCTGAAATTTGCAATACCAATAAGTCATTTATTTTTGCTTTATTCATGGATGTTCTCACTAGACATTTTGAAGAGGATGTACCTTGGTGTTTGCTTATTACTCATGATATTCTTCTTGTTGATAAGATTAGAGAGGGAGTTCAAGTTGAGATTGATTTTTAGGTAATCTCACTAGACATGGATGGTCTTGTTTCTCAAAATCAATTTGGATTCATGCCAAGTAGGTAGGTTGATTATGGAGGCTATACATTTATTGAGAGGTTTTACTTAGGATATGTATGTAGGATATGTATGTAGGCTATACATTTATTTATGGAGGCTATACATTTATTCATTGAGGCTATACATTTATGGAGGATATGTATATAGGCTATTATGGAGGATATGTATGTATGCTATTATGGAGGCTATACATTTATTCATGGATGCTTATATTATTCAAGTCATTAGGGATATGTATGTAGGAGCTATTACTTGTGTTCGAACACAAGGTTGTTTGACCAAGTATTTTCCTATTTGAATTGGATTACATTAAGGATCAGTCTTAAGCCCATATCTTTTTTCTTTAGTCATGGATGTTCTAACTAGAAATTTGCATGAGGTAATTGTACCCTAGTGTATGCTTTTTGTTGATGATATTCTTCTTGTTGATAACTCCCCAACTTTACGAAAAAATTCTATAAAATATTGGTGAGACCTGCAATACTTTATGGTGCAGAATTTTTGCCATTCATACTGGTGCATAATATTAAGTTAAGTATTGCAGAGATATGTATGTAGGATCTATTACTTGTGTTCGAAGAGATTAGAATGCTCAAGTGGATTAATGGCTTTACTCTTAAAGATCGGATACGAAATGAGTATATACGTAATGAGACCTGCAACACTTTGTGAAAAAATTCTATAAAATGTTGGTGAGACCTGCAACACTTTATAGTGCAGAATTTTTGCCATTCATACTGGTGCATTAAGTATTGCAGAGATATATATGTAGGAGCTATTACTTGTGTTCGAAGAGATTAGGATGCTCAAGTGGATTAGTGGCTTTACTCTTAAAGACCGGATACAAAATGAGCATATACATAATGAGACCTGCAACACTTTGTGAAAAAATTCTATAAAATGTTAGTGAGACCTGCAATACTTTATGGTGCAAAATTTTTGTCATTCATACTGAAATATAATATTAAGTTAAGTATTGCAGAGATTAGTTTCTTTTGAATTTTTTATGCTACCATATGATGGAAGACATCAAATGAGCATGAGTAGATAGTGCTTGGGCATGACAAACTTTGGGTGTGCTAGCTACTTGGGTTCTTTGAGTTTTTAGGCTGTTGGATGCTTCTCGGGTTTGGCTTGGCTGCTTGGTTTTGGGTTGTGTTTTTGGGAGCTGCTTGGTTCTAGCTCGTTAGTGCTTGACATGATGTTTTAAGTCATTATTTTGAAAAGTTATGTGGAGTTGAGTCTTGCCTTTCCCCTTCGTTGTGTTTTTGAGAGGTATTTGTTGGATGATTTGGTGACATATGCGGTGGAGTTTTGGTTGACGTTAGACCTTGTAGCTGTGGTGGACCCTTAGTTTTTGCAAGCCCTAAGCACTTTTTTAATATTGCCTACTTTTTCGTTGCATGCGAGGAAACCGCTTGCCGGTTGTTCTGAGGGTAGTTTTTTTTTATTTTAATTTTGTTTCGTTTATTTGGATGTCAGCTTACTAGTTTTGAATTGACTTATGTTCTACTAGTCCTAGTGTTCTCCTCTCTTGGCTCGTTTAAAAATAAATAACGTACACTTGTTCTCGCTGTATATCTTCTAATAATTAATTTCACAACTTTATATGTAGGGAAATGTTTGCTTTTACTTTAACATCTAAATGACTATCCAAGAAGAAAGATATTGAATATATAACAGATTATTATCGGGTCGAAGAGGATTGACAGATGAATTTATACAGGGAGTTGAGACTTTTATTCAAGTTGCATCTCAACTACCTTCATTTAAGTTAGATGGAATGTTTAGATGTCCATGTTCGAAGCACAAAAATCAAGCATTCCTCAAGCCCGATGATGTGAAGGTTAATTTATATCATAAGGGATTTGTTCCAAATTACTGGATTTGGACCTCACATGGCGAGTACGAGAAACACAGAGATACTCATACTGGTCCATCCATAACTTTTGAAACATATGATGAAGATCAAATGACTAAACCATATGAAGAACTTATTTTTGATATAGCAGGTCCTAATCTAAGGGCTAATGTGGAAGAGTAACCAAATGCAGAAACTCAAAAATTCTTTGAGTTACTACATGCAGCTCAAAAACCAATTTGGAATGGTTACAAAACTCATTCAGAATTATCGATTGCAGTGAGGATGCTGAGTATTAAAACTGAATATAATATTCCTAGTGATTGTTTCAATGACTTCATTGGTCTTCTCAAGGAAACAAATCCAACGAATAATTTAATTCCCTCAGATTTGTACCAAACGAAGAAATTAGTATCCAAGTTGGGTCTTACTACCACATAAATTGATTTTTATATCAATAGATGTATGTTATACTACAAGGATGATGCAACAGAAGTTTATTATCGCACCTACAATGCACCTCAGTTTAAGCCAAACTCAGGAAAATAAAGTCGACAAAAGAAAGATGTTCCATTTTCCCGTTTATTTTATTTACCGATCATTCCAAGACTTCAGCGGCTTTATGCATTAATGAGTTCAGCAGGTCAAATGAGATGGCATAAGGAGAAATTAGAAAATAATGGTGTTCTTTCTCATCCATCAGATGCTGAAGCGTGAAAATATTTTGATCGAGTACATACTTCATTTGTTGCTGAACCACACAACATAAGATTGGGATTATGTGGTTTTATCCCATATAGTCAAGCAGCTTCACCGCACTCTTATTGGCCAGTTATACTAACACCATACAACCTTCCACCAGAGTTGTGTATGACTATCTCGTACATGTTCTTAACACTTATAATACCTGGACCATAAAATCCAAAAGCAAAAATTGATATTTTTTTGCAACCATTAATTGATGATCTCAAATTTTTATGGGAAGAATGTGTCCTCACATATGACATTTCAACTAAATAAAATTTGGACCATTGGTAATTTTCTAGCTTATGGTATATTGTCTGGTTGGAGCACAGCAGGAAAATTAGCTTGCCCTTACTGCATGGAGAATAGTAAAGCTTTCACACTAAAATATGGAGGAAAAAAATACTTAGTTTGATTGTCATCGTATGTTCCTACCTGCTGATCATCCATTTAGGAGGAATAAGGATGCATTTATTAAAAATAGAGTTGAGAGGTCACCTCCTCCACCCAGATTAAATGGTGGTGACATACTACATAGACTTTCTAAGTTTTCATCAATTATTGATTTTCCAATATTATCAGAGTCTAAATTTTCGGGATATGGTGTTGAACATAATTGGATTAAAAAAAGTATTTTCTTGACATTATCATATTGGAGAACAAATTTGATAAGGCATAATCTAGATGTTATGCACATTGAGAAGAACTTTTTGGATAACATTTTTAATACAATTATGGATGTCAAAGGTAAGAGCAAGGATAATGTCAAAGCTAGGATGGACATTAAAGAGTACTACCGGCAAAAAAATTTAGAGTTAGTAACAACCACCGACGAAAAAATTATGAAGCCCAAAGCACCTTACTCTTTCATGTTAGAGCAAAGAAGATCAATACGTCAGTGGTTTAAAGGTTTAAAAATGTCTGATGGCTATAGATCAAACTTAAGCTGATGTGTTGACCTTAAATCTGCGAGGTTATTTGAACTAAAAAGTCATGATTGTCACATAATCATGGAGGTTCTTCTTCCAATCATAGTGTGTATATTACTAGATTACATATTGAATCCATTGACTGAGCTTAGCATTTTCTTCAAAGACTTATGTTCAACTAAATTAAGCGAAGATGCTTTAAGGAGGTACGAGGAGAACATACCAATCATCTTATGCAAGTTAGAAAAAATATTTCCCCCGAGATTTTTTGATTCTATGGAACATCGTCCAGTCCATCTATCTTACGAAGCTAGAGTTGGTGGACCTGTACAATATCGTTGGATGTATCCTTCCGAGAGGTAAAACATATTTTTATTAAGTTATTTAAAATATTTTTGAATAAGTTGAAAACATAAATTTACTAACTTGATATTTTTAATTGTTTAATAGATATTTGAACAAGTTGAAAAAATATGTTAAGAATAAAGCACGATCAGAAGGATTGATATGTGAAGCATATTTGTCTCAAGAAACAACCCACTTCTGCTCTTACGACTTCGAGCCCCATGTAAGGAGTATAAGAATGAAGATTGGTCGTAATATGGACTTTGATGTACAAGAATAATCACAGGGTGCACTATCAGTCTTTAGAAGTCATGGAAAGCCCAATGACAAATGCATTGAAAGATTTCTCAACGATTTAGAAATTCGAACAGCGACTTTATATGTGCTACTGACCTGTGAAGAAGTCCAACCAATCTTAGAGTAAGTTCTTCCATAATGTGTAGAATGAGTAATATTTATTTGAAATACTAAAGTATTATTTGGATGATTTGTCACCAGGTATTTCGTAAGCAATTTGCCTCTAATAGATACTATGGATATTGAGCAAGTTGTTGCAAATAAATTTCCAACTTGGTTTAAATCTTATGTGAGCCCTTAAATTTTAAAATTTTTATTTGAATTACATCTTATTAAATACTAAATACATGTAAAAATTTTCTTAGGTGCATAATGCTGATAGCAAGTGTTTCGATAAAGATCTGCAAGCACTAGCATGGGACGCAATGCGAAAAGTGAAGACCTAGCCAATATATATAGTGAATGGGTTCAGATTCCATTCCAAGTTATAGAGTGAAGGAAGAAAAACTGAAAATTATGGAGTATGTATTAGAGGGAATACTCATGAAGAAGATGAGTGTGATTATTATGGTATTCTGAATGAGGTTCTTGACCTGAAGTATCCAGGCGAAGATGAAAACTTTGTATATTTGTTTAATTGTTAATGGTATGATCCAATACAAAATAGAGGCACAAGGGTTCATCCTACGTATGATTTAGTAGATGTAAAACATAGCAGAAGATATATAAAGTTTGATCCATTTGTGTTAGCAAGTCAAGCTGTTCAAGTTTATTTCAACAAATATCCTAGTGGTCGTAGGGATAAACAAGATTGGCTAGCTGTCATTAAAACAAAAGCATGGGGGATAATTGATCAACAGTATATCGTAGCAACTGCACATTAAGAGGATGAGATGTCAAATTATAGGTCTATTGAAATTGAGGAGATGCCAACTACATCCCATAATATTGAAATACAGTTAGAAACTATGAATAGTTCAACTAGCTCATCAAGTGAGAACGAGGATGAAATTGAAGATACTCTAGAGAGCAGTGAAAATATTTTAGATTCTGAGTATTTTTTTCAAATCTATTTTGTATGTTAATTATCATTGTGTATTCTATAATTCTTTCTGTTTGTTGTAATTTTTTATCTACATTCTATTTTTTTAAAATTTTTACTTATTACAATGATTTACTAATTCTTTCTTTTAATACAGATGGCTTCAGGTGATGATCCTCCTCGTAGATCCTACACCTCAAAGTTCTTTCAAAAAAAGTTGAGTGTTGGACCTAGCATACCTAGACATCCTGATGAAAGTGAGGGGTGGAGTTCAGTTCCACCAGTAATACCATCACCACCGCCACCACCACTACCCAGGAGTCAGCAACAGTCCCCCAGTGAGCAGGGTCAGGGCCAGTTAGATCCACCTGCTGTTAGTGTACCACCACCCTTTCCTGGGTACTTCACTCCTGCGTCAATGAGTCCTCGATTTCCCTCTCCAGATCAGGCACATGCAGCTCCGTTCTATCCATATTACATCCCACCAACATCACAAACTGGTCCATCCACCATACCTTACCCTCCTTACCCCCCGTCATATTATTACCCATATCCGGTGCAGTCAGAACACGGTGGACCATCTACACCAGCAGTAGTTGGTGCTGGTGATCCTGCAGCTGTAGCAGATAAGCGTCTATACATTGAGCATGAGGGCGATACGTAAGTTCAGCTTATTTTCTTTAGTTTATTATAATTTGATATATTATATGTTATTGACAAAATAAATTAACTTGCAGCTTCAATCCCTCAATGCCACCTACCCACAAGATTCGGGACATCATAAAGAGCAAATATGATGCTCCTTACTTATCATGGAAGAAGATCCCAAAGGAAATTAGAGATATATGGTTTAGAGAATTTCAGGTATATTTATTTGGCATGAATTAAAATATTTGATTTAATTTGTATTAATATTATTTGTTATGTCTATAATTTTTTTACAAAAAAATTTTAGGTGGTTACCTAAGCATAGCACGAGGATCATAAATAATTTTGAGAGGAGAGGATCGACCCGTCTTAGGGACATGTTCACGGACATTAGAAAGTCCGGGCAGCATCCATCATGGATTGGAGAGGGCGTATGGGCAGATCTGAGTAGAGCTTGGGCGACCCCTGAGTTGATAAAAATAAGAAAGCAAAACAAGCAGAACAGAGCATCTGATTGTGGGGGTTTAGGAAGCTCCCTTCATACTGGTGGATCTGTTCCTCAAACGGAACATAGACGATGACTGGTAAAAACTTTCAATTAGTTTCATAAAAATATGTATATCATTTTAACTCTATCCTCTATTTTCAAAAAGAGTTTCTTGGCCGGGAGTCGACCCCACTAAAGTTGTATACGATGACTCACCAACATCAAGCTGACCATCAGTGGGTTGATGAAAAGGCAAAAAAAGCTCATGTGAGTATAATTTTTGGAGTTCAGGAATATAAATTTAATATAAAAAATATCATTTTAATATCAATTTATTTTATGGATTTATTCTCACAGGATGATTTTGTACGAGTTCGGGAAAGTCGTCAGTCTACTGGTGAGGGATCATCTTCAGGATCAACCCAGTATTCTGAGTATCATACATGGTCAAATGTTGTTGGAGGAAGGCAGAGAGGGAGGGTATATGGCCTGGGTTCGCAAGGCTATGCTTATGAGGGCAGTTCATCCACATTAGCATTTTATGATCCTAGTGGAGTTGAAGAAACTGTTAGCCAGAGGGTTGCAGCCTTGACGAGAGAGGTAGAAGAGATGAGAAAGATACAAAATGAGATGCAGGTAGAGCTGCGAGCTTATAGAGATGAAAATCAAAAGAAGAAAGATCAAGAGCAGAAACATGAAACACCAAGCAGTGAGGAGACGGAGGATGATTAGTTTTTTCATTTGTTTTATGAACATTTGGTTTAAACATTGAGTTTGATGAACTTGTTATGTGAAGGTTGACATCTTTAAACATTTCCTTTAATGAACATTTGGTTTAAAATTTATATGTTATGTTTATTGTTAAAATTTTTTGGTTTATAGTGGCGTGTTGATCATATTTGTGCATTGATTATAGCGGCGTGTTGCCCAATATATACTTTGATAAATATTTGTTGTGCAGATTTGTTGAAATCTGAGTAAATAGAGGAGGAGTTGTCAATTTTTTTTTTCAAATGCTACAGGTTTCCGACGGCTTTCCGGCGGTCTGGAAGCCGGAAAGCTTCGATACCAGACGGGTTTCGGAGACCGCCAGCAATATAAACTAGCCGCCGAAAATTACCGGCGACAACCGGCAGTTAGACCGCCGGGCGCCGTCGATTTGGCCGCCAGAATATTCATCACCAGACGGCACACTATAACCGCCGGAACGGACCGGCGATTAATCAGCGGTTTACTGGCGGTCGCCGGCGGTTATACCGTCGGAAACATCGATACCATACGACTTAATATAGCACCAAAAATATAAACGAGCCGCCGGTAAAATCGCCGGTCATACCGGCGGTTTTCACGGCCAGCAGGCCGCCGGTGAATTACCGGTGGTTACCGGAGCTACAATCACCGGAACATACCGGCCGGCAAAATCGTCGGAAAGCCTTCGAAATGTATAACCGCCGGAAAATAGCCACCGAAAATCTTTTCCTATGCTCCTTATACCGGCGATTTAATTACCGACGGTAAACCGCCGGTAATGTTCATAACCGCCGGAAAAAAATATTGACCACCGGTAATAGCTGACTTTCCTGTAGTGATTAATGAATTGGCTTTTAATTCACTTCCTTTGTCACTCTGATGTATATATATACCCTTTTGTACCTCTTATATATGCATGTTTCTCTTTATAAATTCAAAATAGGTCTTTCTATCCCTTCATCATGTCCTGTGTTGCCAGGGTGTACCACTTTCTAGACTTGGGGTGTGACAATTTGGAGGAGTGTAAAATAAATGTAGGTGATTTTTTTATTTGATTTGAAATAAAATGAATGCAGTGAAAAATTCAATGATGGTGATGGCCAGTGTCCAGTCGATAGTAATGATGGAAGTTATGGTGGTCATTCTGTGGGGCCTAACAGTGACCAACTAACATATGGTTGGAATGGATGGGCGGCAAGCGTTGGGTGGCTATGGCAACATGTAGTGGTCGAGAATGGAGGTATTGGCTAGCGACGATAATGACAAAAAAATTTTATGTATTTAAAAATCGTCCAAATCTCTAAATACTCCAAAATTGAACTAGAGCTTGAATTCCATATTCACCTATGCATCACATCGACTCTATCCTTTTCTTATCTCTCACTCTTGGTCTATCTTACTCTTCATCACTCTCGATTGATTATTTGTCCTAGTTCATTCAATTTGTCTCTCCCAATCTCCTTCTTTGTCTCCATCAACTCGTATTTCTCTCAACTTCTTCATCTCTTCTTCGATCTTAACCTCTCCCTCTCTCTCTTTCTTTCTCTCGACCTCACTTTCTATTACTAGGGGTGTCAATATTTGACACGACCTAAAAATTTTGGGTTAGGGTCAACCCTTATGGCAAACGGGTCAGGTTTGGGTCAACCTGCTAACCCGAAGTTGACACGGGTATGACCTGATTCCCCCGCCAAGGAACAGTCTCACTTCTGCACGGACTGCATACTCACTCACGTGTCGCACCTCTGCTAGTTCGCTTGCACTGCGCCGTCGTACGTAGTGTTTGCTTTTCATGTTTTCCAATTTTCCTCTTCTTCCACTGCTTCTGCATGAATTCACAAGTCTGCTGCTTTTGCACGACTACCACATTCTCTTTCGAGTTTCAATGATGTTCCTTCAGCTTCAGGTCAAAACTTCTCCTTCGACAACGTTCTTCATGTGGGGTCAAAAGTCATGACAGTTCGCTTACCGTTCTTTTATAGTTTTGTTGGATCGGAAGTAACGACGACGAGAAAAAGGAGTTCGTCGTTCTCCCATTCGCGCTCTTTTTTGGCCAAATCTCGCAAGTTGTAGGCGATTTCGTGTTGGGTTGGGCAAACCGTTAGCCCGACGAGTCAGGTCTAGGTTGTATGTTCTGACCCGTTTGCAAAAAAATGGGTTGGGTTCGGGTCGTGTCAAATAGTAGCAGGTCAATATCGATGTCGACCTAAACCTGACCCGTAACCCGATTTTGACACCCCTATCTATCACTGGCTCATTTTATTCTTTAGATTCAAAACCCATCTACCAATCCTCTTTTTTGGATAATAGATGAAATCGACTCATCAGTTCCATTGAACCAAAATTGTTGATTATTTTTTTAACTAATAAATTGGGCCTTACATTATAAATCTATTATATTAAATAGATTTAGGATCAAATAAATGTTTCCAAAATATAAGTGCTCAAATGCATAATAATAAATAATTTAAGCACATTATCACTAAAGATGTAATCAATAATATAATTGACACCTAATTATTTAATTAGTAAAAATCAAGTAGGAAATAAAGTCCAATAACTTACAAAAATTTATAAGGACCTTTTTTAATATAAAAAATATAATTTAAATAAATAAAGTTAGAAATTAATTCATTTCACCTCTCTTCTCATTATCCTTGAGTAAATTAGTAAATCTTTCTCGATCATTTTACAATTAAAAAATAAATAATCACACATTAAACTTCTAAACCTTGAAATCTTCATTTGCGCACTTGTATCTATTGCCTAGTTCATCTTAAGCTTCACTTTAAAGCTTTGTTTGGGACAGCTTTCTTAAGCAGCTTTTTAGCATAATTTTTTTTAACTAAAAATTTTTGTACTAAAAAGCTGCTTTATGAAGTAGTAAAAATACTATTTCAAACGAAGCCTAAATCTTAGAGGCTCTAAAAAAACATAACGCATAATGTCATTATCATCATGATTTAGCTAATATTTGAATTATCTTTAAAACAATCAATAAACATTTAGATAATAGTATATAAAATTTATTCTCATCAAATTGTTAATGATTGAATCATAACTCATAGAATATACACTAAAGCCACTACCAAAAAATAATACCTTTCGCATCAATTTTATTGCTGCATTTTTTAAACTGGTGCCAAAACTTTTCTTTTGCACGGGTTAGAACCGGTTCAATATTTTAACGCGATATACACCCCTGTTGCTTAGCGAAATCCCTAATTCCCTCTCTTCCCGAATCCCTAATTTGCGCTCTTTCCCATTTCTTTCGGCTCTCCGCGCGAACGCCATCCGTCTCGATAGTGAATCGCCAAGCGAACGTCGCAACTTCGAAGGCGAATCCAGGTCAGAATCCCTTCGTGATCACGGTGAGTCACTTCATCTTCTTCCTCGTCTTCTTCTCATTCTTTTTCTTCATATTCTTCTCCATCTTCTTCTCAATCTTCTTCTTGTTTCTTTATATTAATCCCTAAAATTAGAAATTAAATGGAAGAAAATAAATATCAATGAAAATATCTTTTGCAAATCACCAACCTAAGAACTTCGCCTGCGCCGAGGCCGACACGACGCCGGCGCTGATGCTTGCATTCTAAAAAAAACTTCTTTGTAGTTTCTCTGTAGGTTTTTCTTTTGTTTAATATGTTTCTGTTCATTCCAACAAAAATGCGGCGATAGATATCGGTCATTGTGTCAGTTTTTGCTTTGCAATTTCTTCCTGTAGATTTCTTTTTTAATGTGCTTTGATTGGTTTGTTGTTGTTCAATGCCAGTTTTATTTTATAAGTGGATGATTTTTTTTCTCAAAAGTACTCCCTGAGACTACTTGCAAAGTTGCAATACACCAGAACAAGATCTCAGTATCCATATTGACGTGAGTTATTGCCTTTCTTTTGATAGGTTTTTGAGGAGAACTTGCCAGCAGAGAACATTTTTCTCATTCGGGTATTGAATTTCTACTAATGTAGAACTTTTAAAGCCCATAAATATATATTTTCTAATTGTTTAATGTGGCACGGCGGCACGCTGCATGCATAAGTAATTGTTTCATGTATGGCGGTTATATGAGTCGTTCTATAATCGTTTCCTAGTATGAGACCTTAATTTTTCAATATTTGTTCGTTCACCAGTTTACTTTTTCATGGGCACAATTCAGATTTTGTTTTGCTCTTAGATCTTTTAATAGCCCATTCTTGCTTTGAAATTTGTTTTAATTACTTAGCCGTTATCATTTGGCTGTTGTTAAATTTTACTAAAAATATTAGTGCTTGATTATATAAACTCTCTTTTTTATTGGTTATATTTTTAAGACGTCCGTGTGGATTTTTATGCTGAATATATGGGTTAATATTTAATATGTGAGTCTATATGTTAACTTTTAAGTTTTTTTGTTTTTTTTACTTTTAGACCAATTAAGACAAACTTATCCATATTAATGTTGAATATAGGGGTTAAGTGCGCACTATTTGATTTTATGCAATATGTTGCTCATTTGGCAAAATGTTTTCTCATGAAAGATTTTTCAATCTTAAGTTTTATGAGATTTGTCAATATATTCAACTGTATGACTGAGATTTGTAGAAATTACATAAGTATTATACACTTAATGTTTATGATTGTACTTTATAATGAAGTTTGCTCATGTATAAAACAGATTTTTTTATAAAAAAAATTCCCAGAATTGCAGCGGTTTTAACCGCCGCTAAAGACACTTCCTCCAAATTTGCAGGTGGTAAAACCATTGCCGTAGACCCATTGCCAAGCTGATTTGTAGCGGTTAAAACTGTTGCTAAAGCAAGCGCTGCTAAAGCACAAGCTACGACAGCGGTTCACTTAGCGCTGCGGTAGGTGCTTGCAGCGATAACAAATACGGCAGATGTGCAGCGGTTTATAAACCGCTGCTAAAACGTTTGTAGGTGTTTTAACCGCTGCTGTTGGGTAAAAAAAATGCTGCGAAAGACTATTTTTTTAGTAGTCTCATTGATTAACACACACACATGGTGAAATGGCTCATGAAATTTGGTTTGTAGATTTATGGAAGTAATTGAGTCAAATCGACTTGGGATTAGCTTGATAAATGGCTTGTGAAATGAGCTCAATGAGTTAACAAGTCACACTTGAGTTAGGCTCATCTCGAATCATTAGCTCGTGAGCCTAGTTGCAGTCCATTCGAGTGCAACCTGAAGAAAATGCCAAACGTTTTGGCAGACTGTTCACCTTTAGTGGAAAACGCCAAAGGTGCTGGCGCAGTCCTCACGAGAAATCGGGCCAGCGCACTCTCACAATTGCACTTGATTCATGCATTGATCGGCCGTAGAGGTGGATCCGGTCGACCCATTTGGATTGATGGAGCGACGAATGCGAAAAGTAAGGGAAAATTATTTATGCAATGAACAGTTAAATGAAGGCTATAAAAAGGAAGGGAATTTGGGCATCAGAAATACACAAAGAAGATCTAGAGGTGGCAGCAAGAGGTTTATCTTCTGTTAACATGTCCGTTTAATTGATTTTGTTTAAATTTTGTTAGAATGTTTTGTACAATTTTTTTGTAAGTTAATAATACTAATTCATGAGATAATATGCATTTAATAATGTAAAACATAGATAATGAATATTATTAATTTTATTTGGTAGCTGCAGTTAGTAATATTTCTCAATTTTATTTAAGAGTCTATAAAATTTCTTCAATTGCCTGAGTTATTATAATTCAACTAAGGTTTCATTTGGGATAGCTGTTTTACTGCTTCTTAAAGCAGCTTTTGAGTACAAAAATTTTAATTTTTTAACTAAAAAGCTGCTTTAAGAAGTAATAAAAAAGTCGTTCCAAACGAAGCCTAAGTTAATAGAAATATGTAGTTCCTAAACTTAGGGTTCAAATTCACATGAAATTTGAACTTTTTTGAGAATTTTTTATTAAGGAGTACACATAGTTTTAATCAAATATTTATTTGGATCCATAAGACACTAATTTGAAGCCCCATCTAATTTGCTTTTATCATAGCCTTCCAAATTGTATTTGAACTGTAATATTGTCTGCCACTTGTGAAGGGGAAACTGTGGGCTTCAAAAGAAAATTGGAGAAAGTAGAAGATGCCTCTTCCCTTTGCCTGTTTTGTCCTTTGGTTTGTAGCAGAAAGCATTGAAATGGGTCTCCCTACAAACATAGCAATATTAATCTATTACAAAAGTATTTAGATTTACCTTAATTTACTAAATGTGGTGTTGATTTTAGAGCTACTATATTAAACTCTAGTTAAATTTAACAAAACTAAGTACGTAATAATTATTTTAATTTTACCTTAATAGGTCTGGCCGAACTCCTCTCCCAACTCGCTGATCGCCTGTAAAGCAAATCATGACCCGCAGGAACGAGTGTTGAGCGAAAGACACCAAAGTGATTGGCGTAGTTACGTGAAAACACCAAATTTTTTGGTGAAATTTTGTATAGAAAATGCCAAATATTTTGACGTTTTCTTCACAGATAGAAACTACGCCGAATAATTTAGCGAATGAATTAAACATTAAATTTCAATGTGCCCTAAGTTCTTCCACATATATATATATATATATATATATATATATATATATATATATATATATAACAAAGTAACAAACATGTTGGTCACATGAAGGCACTGATGCCAAATATTTTAAATAAATTTCCTAATTTGGTGTTTAGTTAATAGAAAATATTGAAGTTATTTATTTAAAAATATATTTCATTTCTATTGTCAATAAAATTTCACAAAAATGTAGGATGAATAGACCTTCAAAAGCATTGTTAAAGAAATTTAAAAATTGAGCAATTTTATATATTCTCTATTTCTCTAATAATTTTTTCTTAAGAAAATCAGTAGAGAAACTCCTCTATAGTTCTATTCACAAAGCCTATATCCCTACATTCCATGGTGTGGCATACAACAATTAGAACATGCATTGTTCATAAATTTCTTAACTTCCACATTCTACATGTGGAGAAGAAAAAGAGAAGTTGGCAACACCAACTACTTGAAACATTAATTTGCTTAATTGAAATTTGCTCTTGGACAAATATGTCTGATAAAATTTTACATAGAAGAAATATGATGAAACTTTAATTCAAGAAAAAATACATTTAATAATATTTTTTTTATTAAATTATTCTTTATATGCTTGTATCTAGGGGTGAAAATGAGTCGAGTCAAGCTCGAGTCATGTCTAACTCGAGCTTGACTTGCGAGACAAATCCCGAGCTCAAACTCGAGTCAAGCTCAAAAGGCTAGCTTGAGCTTGGCTGGTGGGCCAGCTCGCGAGGCATACCAAATTTGCATCTGTGACCAACTTCCGCTTTAGCCTTTTGCGTTCGAGCTCGCCCCCATGGTTTCATGTTTAAGTGCGTCCGAGCCCATCCTAGTGGTTCCACCTTTTGTGTTCGAGCTCGCCCCCGAGGTTCCGCCTTCTGCCTTCCTCCTACTTTCTCAGTTCCGCTTCTGTACTCGAGCCGCTGAATGAGTAATTGAGCTGATCATCATGTCGATTGAACTCGAGCTCGAGCTCGCCAGCTTGGCTCATTGCACCCCTACTTGTATTCCACGTCGAGCTATATCCCACTCAAAAACTTCGAGCAACATTGTTCCGAGCTCCTCTATATACTTCTCGTTGTTAATATCATCATCCTTTTGTTTAAGATTTTTTCTAATGGCGTTAAAAGAAGACTATAATATTGAACATGAATCGGACGGCTCGATTTATTTTGCCTACAACAACTAGGGTTTCTGTTAATCTTTAAATAATATTCGAGCAACTTGTTTCTTGGTTTGACATGAAACTAGATAGAGAATAATAGATTTGAACTAAGTTCGATTGATGAATAAACAAATTTAACCCAAGTCTAAAATTTATTCGCATCTTATTCGAATAATATTTGAACCTAAGTTGAACACGAGACATTTTCAACAAATTAAAATTTAAAATATTTTTTCAAAATAAAAATTTCGTGGATGTATAAAATTTGTTTTATCTAGGATAACTTTCTTGCTGTTTTCAAAAGTAATTTTTAGTATAAAATTTTTAAATTGATAATTTTTATACTAATAAGTTGCTTTTAAAAAATTATAAAAAAGCTATAAAAATAAAACGACTTTCTTACCGCTTTTTACAATAATTTTCTAATACTATTTTAAGAAGCAGTAAAAAAATCGTCCCAAATAAAACCTAAATTTATCTGTTTAGCCATCAGAACAAAGAAAACGCTAATATTGTTCACTTTAATTTAGCATCACCTTTGTCAGCTTAGAAAAATTATTAGTTGCGGAATTCAATAAAAATAAGCCACATGGCTCATAGATATAATATTCTCTTCAGCTTGAGATGTGGTGAAAGTAGGCGTAAATTATTAAAAAAAAAAAGTGGGCGTAATATTTGCATCGGGGTTTCCATTCGCACCGCCGATTCTCGAGTTCGCGATCTCTCGTTAAGGATACTCGGAAAAGGGTTCGCCTGCGTATCGCCGAGACCTTCGCTGCGGTTCGCTTGTTCCACCGATGGATCAGGAGAAGGGGGACGACTCCGATTCCCAAACCAATGATGGAAGGGTACGTGATAGTGTTAAGAGTTCCGTTGTTTTTTCTCTTTCAGATAATAGTTGCCTATGGAATTGGACATGAGGGGATATAGCGTGTTTGTTTGCTCTTCCGATTGCTCTATTTATACTTTTTGATTGCCTTTTTCGTCTATTTGGATTAGGAGGGAGGGTGTTTGGAGGTTCTGTAAGGATCATGGGTTTGGAAGTTGATCTGTGAATGATGGGTTTAGTTTTAGACGTAAGATTTGGATGGCTTTTTTAGTTGTGAGCTTTTCAGCAAGTGGAATTCAACCTCTTTTGTTTTTTTTACTGAATAGTTAATTGTCGCCACCGAAACATGTTATGGCTATTATTTTTTAAACAGGTATGCCAGAATTCAATGATTGTTTGCTGGGGATGAGTCTCTTAAATATGCTACTAAGAAGTAAATATATGTGGTAAGGCTTAGAAGCTATGGTTAGGTGGCTTAGACGCGGTCGTTAGGGTTACAAATTGAAAGATTTGGGGGCTGGTTGGCTACAAGTAGGATTTAGTAAATCCTATAAATTCATATGCAGTAAATTTTGAGAGGATTCAAACGTGAATTTTGTTTGGTATGACAACCATTAAATCTTAGTAAATTTTTAGAAACTATTTGCTATTTGTTTTAGAATCTAAGATTAATGAGAGGACAAATTCTTAAATTAATTAATTCTGTGAATGTTAGGGTCTAATAAATCATATATTAAACAATATTGTACATAAAATGAGATTTGTTAAAATAATAGGATTTGAAGAATCCTATTTTTTTTGCAGTATTTATGCTAAATCTTGCTTAAATCTTGTTTAAAGTAGGATGCCAAACAACCCCTTAGTGGAGCATACCTTGACACAATGACAACTTAGATCTATGGTTATCTTCACTTGGTTGTGTTTATGGCATTTTGTATTACACGAGGAACTCACACTTTGTACAACATTGGATTAAATGCCTCTGTAGATCACTTTCACTTGAATGTACTGTTTAAAGGCTTTCTTTACTTTCCATTTTCTCTTAAAAACACTTTTCTCTTTAAAAACCCCTTCATATCAATAACCTTATGTTAACAGTTAGTAGAGTTAACTACCATTGACCATTTGTGAAGGAAAATTAATGCGGGGAATGAAATAGTGGGTCATATGTAGAAGATTATGGCACTTGCTTGGCCACAACAAGTCCATTTTCAAAAATATTGCACTCAAACATGACACTATATCAAAAAACCAGGCTAACTAAAATGTGTCAAACATTTATTCATTCCAAGTACCTCTTGTTTCATACAAAAAAGAATCGGTATCATCACGAACACATGCTTTGGAAGATCACCCAAGTTAGAAGCCTTTTGGTGGCCAGTATGTTGACCAACAGGTAAATCTCTATGCATAGCTTTTAAAAAAAATAGAAGTTTATGTTTGCTGCCCCAAACTCGCTTGAATAGCATATGGTTAAGCATTTCTCAACCCTTCTTGATGATGTCATGCATCTTCTATCAAGAAACTTGCTCCAAACTTTCAATTATTTACTCGTATTCAGTTCTTTAATAATTGGTATGCCTACAAATACCAATAAAGGGATGCGTCAAGCTTATGTTCCTGTCATATACCTATTCCTCAAAGTTAGAGAAGTCATTTTCTAGGAACACCATGCTAGTTGGCATCGATCATTGCCATTAGTGATGCTTTAAGGAAGCAGTCACGAACCACTCTTCTTAGAATATTATTGATAGTTCTAAGGGTAAAATAAATATAATAAAAGGATTCACACTTGTATGAAAAGCATGCTTCTATGAAGGTCATTAAGTTGTATGCCATCAACTTTTACATGAAGATATTTTTATAGTTGCAATGCATGTAACAAACTCGCCATGTCCAACAACTATAGGGAACTAACATTGGATTTCTCCCGTGGCTTCTTGTGAATTTATGAATGGTAGATAAATCTATGTTGGGTCATTTTGGCTTAAGGATGTTTTGATTAAATATTATAAGATGCATAGTGGCACACTGACCAAGGAGACTAGTTAAGTATGATTGACATATAAGGATAATTTTTTTCCTGCAAGCACAATATTGATCTTGCTTTGATTACGTCTCTTCTTCTCCCATTGCACCCAAGGTCAAACTAACATAATCAAAGTACTTATTGACTCCTGCTTAGTGAATGAGACAATTCATGTGATAATTCATACCTCATTGTATTAAGGTGATATGTAATATAATGTACTATCAATAATTATAACTCTTATTAACTGTACATTATGCTGCTTTACTCATTCAATCACAATACAACTCTCGTTAATAAAGTGGTTCAATGTGACTTGCACAAATTTAAGAATATTGTACCTTCTTCTTAGTCTTAGAAACTTTACATGAAAATAAAGGATCCTTTGCTAATGGTAAATGTATCATATGCCTTGTAGATGTGTACTTTAATACAACTTCTTTTTGTGCAAGCTTGTCCCACAATATATATATTTTTGTATACGATTTGTTCTAGTATGGTTTGGTCTTTAGCATATGCCAAAACGGCCGTTCTATTGTAGTTCATTGCTACATATTCTCTTACCATGCAGCTACTCCCAAACCATTTAGAAATCTCCTCAATTGCACTAATTTGTAGACTGCAAAGGAGCATTTTATATATTTAGTCCCTATGATGGATGAAGCTATGCGCAACTATTTCTTGCTACTCTAATATATCACACTATTATTCAGCAAGAAAATATATCCAGTAGATTTTTTCTAATCCACATCTTGAACCCAATTAATATCAATATATCTCATGAAACATGACACACTACTCTGATAAGATAACAAGTAATCCATCACTCTTTAAAGTTCTTGAAATTTCTCTTTAACTATCATTCAATGTGTTGTACTCGGATTAGCCTAATAGTGAAGTATCCTAAGTAACAAATATTTGGTTTTTTATGCTTCATTGAGCACATTAAACTACTTGCTGCACTTGCATATTGCATTCTTTGCATCTTATATTTTTCCTCATTTTTTGGCGCATATCTACACTCAAAATTTTATGTTTTTTTCATTATAGTATTTACGCGTTTATTCAACATATTGAATTTTTCTAGCACCTTTATAATAGAAGTATCATAAGATAAAACTAATAATCTTCTGAGAACTATCCTTAACGACTTCTAAACCAAGGATATGCTTGGCTTCACCCATCTCTGCCATTTTAGAATTTGAAAATATCCACCTTTTAATGGAATTTTAATCAATTCCATCTTATTTTCAGCTAGAATGAATCATCAACTTTTAAAGATTTTTATAAATCCTTTTTATACTGCTTATAATACACACGTTGGTCCTTTTTTAAATTCTAAATCCATCTTCTAAGTTGGCATGCAGAAATTTGATATTCCACTGCCATGATGCTCATTTCAAATCATATATAACTTATGAAGTGTACAAACTTTTTGCTTCTAACCCTCGGCAACACATTAAGGGTTGATCTATATAAATTTCATTGTCGAGGCCACCATTTAAAAAAAAAAAACAGTTTTGACATTTATTTGATATAGGTCAAGATCTAATTAAGATAATAATCCACTCTGAAACAATCGTTATCCTCATAATTTTTCCAATCCGTTAAGGTAAGTCTGCAGCCACCAAGCTAGCCTCATATTGAGCTATGAATCCATCTAGCTCTCATTTAATTTTAATAAACCACTCTTTCTCAATAGCTCTCCTACTAGGTGGCAAGTCAATCAAATCCTAAACATGGTTAACTTTCATATATTGCATTCTTTTTTGCATTGACGCAGTCTATTTTTCTAATTTTGATGCAAGTAAGCTTCTTGCATATTCCTAGCCTCCTAGGTTGATGATCTGGTGGGTTTACCATGAAGGCCTTCCCCTCTATTGAGAAGTATTTTCAAGTAATTTAACCATGAATGTTCATGCATTGCTGATCTTCTAAATCATGCTTCTCATGAACTGATTCTAATGCCGCTAAACTCCCATTATCACGATTAGGTATAGCTCAAGCAACCTCAACTAATTTACATTGGGAATATTGATGTGATCATTCAACTTATAGAACTAGATATCTGTAGTGACATCACCCTTCTGAGGGAAGTCATCTGCTATGAAGGCAACATCCCAAGGAACTAACTTGGTGAAGGCAACATTCCAAGGAACTATTGATGTGATCATTTAACCAAGGTTCTAACCTTCTTTTTTTAGATTTAATTGAGAATTTGACTCTTAATAAGACTCGATGGAGAAAAATGATTCATGTAGTTGACCTCACGTGGTGGGATCAAGGCTTATTGTTATTATTGTTGTGAAGGTTAGAACCATGAAAAGGGGATTTTTAATATGTCTAGTAGTTTGGGGTGTCCATATAGCATGATGTTTGCAAATAGCTGGTGTTCAGCTCCTCATGCAATTAATGCTTGGCTTGTTCATTAACTAATAAACCGAACATGAACACAAAATTGTGGCTTGATTTCTCAATGAATTGAACACAAACAAATCTTCATTCGTTTATGTCTGGCTCTCTAGGATATATGTTACTAAATATTAATTATGTAGATATTTTTTGGCGAAAATAATGCTAAAATTAAATAATAGTTTAGGGGTTGCATATGGTGTTAAGTATGTTGTTCTTGTATAGTGAGGTTGATACGCCAAGGGGCCCAGGGGAAGATACTTATAAAGGTTTCCTAAATTATGTTTAATTGTTTAGGAAAGTTTTCTAAATCATGTTTAATTATTTAAGAAAGTTTTCTAAATTATATTTATACTATTTATGAAGTATTTAATTGTTTAGGAAGGTTTCCTGAATTATGTTTAATTGTTTAGGAATGTTTCCTAAATCATGTTTAATTATTTAGGAAGATTCTATTGGGATTATGGTGGCTAGGGCTATTTATGGGGGAGTTGTCTAGGGTTTAGATCATGCTATTGATGAGTTTTATGGGTGTTTGTTATATTTCTTTTTTTCGAGGGCTTCCTAGCGGTGTCTAGGTTGATTGGGAGAGCCGATCTACCTCTCGAATTGTAGATCACTTGTATATTGTTTTCTCTTATTAAAGTTTTAATAAAAAACCCTCAACCTTTTTGGTTTTACTGCAGTTTTTATATTGTTGCTAGCTGATTTTGCTTCTATGGCGTATCAAATTGGTATCAGAGCACGTTCCTGGACCGAAATATGAGGTTTTGTTGCTGATTTCTGCAGCGATCTTCCTTGTCGTCCGCTGAATTTTGTTGTTTGGAGGTAGATTCACGTTAAAGTTGCTTATTTTTGCTGTTAAAGCCTTGATCCGAGTACTGATGGTCGTAAGAAGAGCTGAGGCGTTGGAAGAAGCTTTGGAAGGGGAAGTAGGGGAACTACGAGCGGATGTGGGATCGATGAATGAACGATTTCAGTGATAGAAGGAAGGTTTGGGAATTTGAAAGATATGATGAAGAAAATTATCGAGATGCAGTCGAAAGCTTCACCAGCAATTTCTAGGGCTTAACCAAAGGGAAAGGAAATTCTGGAGGAGTTGATGAGAAAGCTCATGGAGATATGATCTAAAACCCCACCGACGGTTCCAATTGTAACCCTAATCAAGATTTAATTGTGATTCCCTTGGTTAGATATAAAGGGAAAGAGATTGGATGGGAAGAGTTCGGCAAAAAGAGCTCTTTTCATCAAGAGCCACCTCCTAGGGCTCCGAGAAAGGGGGGGTGGGAATAGGATTTTCTGATGGGGGGGCAACAGGAAGGGAGTTTTATTGTGGAGGTGTGGAGTGGTCGACCACTATGGGAGGCTTTTTTGGCAAGGAGAGTGGACAATCGGAGAAGGAGGATGGGCTGAGTCATGGGGATCGGGTCATGTGAAGCGGATGGAAGAAAGATGGGAGTCCCACCCTTGATACACGGGGGAAACATGGAGGGATCACGACAACCGCTACACTGGAGGAGGAAGAAGCTGTTGGGGTGGTGGCAATCCTTGGGTGAAAAAAGTTGAAGATGCAAATAATTGAGGAGAAGAATAGTGAGAGTTCAATAAGTGATACACAAGCTTCTTCTAAGGATAAACAGATCGACAAAGGGAAATATGTGAATGAAGAGGGAAAAGAAATAAACTTGCAGAGTCAAGATGACGGTGCTGATCAGGAAATTTACTGCATCAAATTACCTGGAGCAGCAAAGATTGGTGAAGGTGAGCTAGAAAATCAAAACCATGCAGTTGTCTTTACTAGAGGGGAGACTCTTCAGGCAATTGATATGAACCAGGATAACTATTTGGAAGAGGCTTTGATAATGAGGAATCTTTTGGAGGAATTCAATGAAGATCATGGACTGCGCCCACCAACCATTCTTGGTGTACCTGGGCACGTTTTTACAAGAAGTATTTCATCTTTGGGATGGTTCATGTCAAACCAAGAAACAAGTTCTGTGACAATTGGACAAAGAGTTCTGGCTACTCCACTGAAAGTCTGCTTCCAATGCAGGCATGCAAATGTATTTGACAGGATTTTTCACATCATTAGAGGTGAAATAAGCAAGGCTTCTCGTGGAATCAACCTAAATGAGGATATCTTTGGAGGATTCAACTCGACATTAAGGCAAGGAAATATTACCCACCATGAGTATATATTTAGGTTGGGAAAGGTCGTGATGTTGGACTCAACCAAATCTCCTTGTTTGAAGCAAAGTTTGCTTGTAGCAATGGAGAACAAATACTTAGCAGAGATATGTCTCACTTGGGCCACCGATTTGACTTCTTCCGCATGCTTTATTACTACTTCATGATTGTAGAGCTCTATGTCAGCTCAACGATGATTGTTATCATAGTTCACCTTTTTCTCAATGGCAAGCCTTACTTGTCATTAAGTGGGTTTGAGTCTGCCATTATGAAGCAAGCACTGATGAGAGGAAATAATCCTCTGAAGGCTGCTATGGCATCTCAATCTGTCATTCAGCTTGGTCTATTGATGGCCTTATCCATGGTTATAGAGATTGGGCTGAAAAGGGGATTCAGAATTGCATTGGGCGACATAATCATCATGCAACTTCTATTATACTTAATGTTCTTACATTCTTTCTTGGAACAAAATCCTATTACTTTGGATGGACAATCCTACATGGAGGAACAAAATATAAAGCTACTGGATGAGGATTTGTTGGGCGACATGTAAAGTTTGCAGAGAACTACAAGTTGTACTCTAGAAGTCATTTTACAAAGGGTCTGAAACTTATGCTTCCATTAATTGTTTATCAAATCTATGGATATGCAACTACTAATTCAACAACTTTAATGCTTCTCACTACATCCATGTGGTTCCTTGTTGTCACCTGGTTTTTTGTGTTTTTTTTAACCTTTCTGGCTTTGAGTGGAAAAAAAAAGTTGATGACTGGGATGACTGGAGCAAGTGGATAAAAAGTGAAGGCATTAGCAAAGATGTTAAGCTGTTGAAAGATGGTATATTCTCTAGAGTGAATCACGAGCAGATAGTAAAGGATATAGAATTGGATCATGTGCTAAGGATTCTTGATAGGAAGCAGATTTTGTTGTTAAAACAGATGATCAGGAGGCCGTTCCCTTCCTTACACCTTGAAGACAAGGTTGCTCTTTGGGAGGGGAGTATTGATACGCCAAGGGGGCCTACCTTGTGGGGTCCAAGGGAAGATATTTAAAAAGGTTTCCTAAATTATGTTTAATTGTTTAGGAAGATTTCTTAAATCATGTTTAATCGTTTAGGAAAGTTTTCTAAATTATGTTTATACTATTTAGGAAGTATTTAATTATTTAAGAAGGTTTTCTGAATTATGTTTAATTGTTTAGGAAGGTTTCCTAAATTATGTTTAATTTTTTAGGAAGATTCTATTGGTATTATGGTGGCTAGAGCTATTTAAAGGGTAGTTGTCTAGGGTTTAGATCATGCTATCAATGAGTTTTGTGGGTGTTTGCTGTAGTTCTTTTTTTTTTTAGGGCTTTCTAACAGCGTCTAGGTTGATTGGGAGAGCCGATCTACCTCCCGAATTGTAGGTCATATGTATCTTATTTTCTCTTGTTGAAGTTTTAATAAAAAATCAGCCACCGTTTTAGTTTTACTATAGTTTTTATATTGTTGTTTGATGTTTTTGCTTCTAAAACGTATCAGCGGTCTTCGAGTTTTTTTCTTTCTTATCTTTTTTATTTATTCAAATGAAAGAAAATCACTTATTTGGTCGATATATTTGTTTGTGTTCATTATATCCACGAACAAATCAAATAATATCAAACTAAACATAAATATAGAAATGTCAAACATTAACGAACACAAACTAACTATGAACAATGAAAATAAATTAATGAACCTAACTCCAAAAAAGATTCCTTGGCTTATATGTGACTCATTTATATTCCTTTTAGTATCTAATATAATCTACATGTATTGTACTTTTTAATAATTGCATTCTCTCTTTAATTAATATAAGAAATCAACTTGATGAAGAACTCTCTTTCACAATTATTCAAATGTTCAAATCAATTCTAATTTTGCCATCAAAATAAGATGCAACTTTAATTTAATATGCTATATGTTCGAACTAATCACTAAATGTTTGAAAACTTCGTAAAGTTTAAACTAATTGTTCATTAAGTTTAATTTTAAGCATTCAAGCTTCTTAATTCGACATATTGTCAAATCATATAATTTATCAATTTATCTTTCTTATTAGATGATTTGTATTATTATAAAAAGTAGTCCCATGTAATAAATTAGAGAATACAAATTTATCGATCTTCTTAAAATGATTATATAACATCTATATCCCTATAATTATTATTGCAGCATTTTATTCTCCCATGCCTTGCTTTGGATTGCTCTCTTGTGCTAGATATGGTCAGATGATTCACTATTATTGTTCATACATGTACAAGTTGAATGAGTGGTATTGCCTTTAATCTCTAACGTGGAGGAGGATCAAGTTTCAACCCCTTGCCAAAAAAAAAAAAAAAAAAAACTATTTGTCTGGTCATCATATGCATCTATTGCGTAATTTCTTCTGTCTGCATGAATAATTTGTATCCATTGCCTTTTAATGCAGTGAAACTATTGCTTGAGTTTTTCTACATGAATAATTTCCGTCCATTGCCTTTTTATGCAGCTTCACTGGAAGAATTACTATAAGCACCTGCTTCTTTTAGCATATCAAAGTTTTGGTGTAGTATATGGTGATTTAGCTACTTCTCCTCTGTATGTCTATAGAAGTACTTTTTATGGGAGACTTCATGATTTTCAAGACGAAGAGGCAATATTTGGTGCATTTTCCTTGATATTCTGGACTTTCACTATGATTCCGTTGCTAAAATATGTATTCATTGTGTTGAGTGCGGATGATAATGGTGAAGGTGAGTTTTAAGCTGCTTATTCATTCTTCTAAAGGGTGGTCATCGATTCATTGTTTATATCTTTATTTTACTCTTATTATTGAGGGATTTTTACAGGGGGAACATTTGCTCTGTACTCTCTCCTTTGCAGGCATGCAAAGTTCAGTCTGTTACCTAATCAGCAGGCTGCTGATGAGGAGTTATCTACATATTACAGGCCTGGTTATGCATCTCGGAGTATCGCATTATCTCCATTGAAAAGATTTCTTGAGAAACATAAGAAGACACGGACTGCTTTACTACTAGTAGTTTTATTTGGCGCTTGTATGGTTATAGGTGATGGTGTTCTCACACCTGCAATTTCTGGTAAAAATCTGATTAATAGTTTTCCATAGCTTGGAATAGCTTGCTACAGTATTCTATATATTTATTTCATGTTCTTCTTTTCCTACATTTTAATAAACTTGCACTGCCAACTATCATCTGCCTTACTGCTAAATTAATTCTTGATTTCCTGCAGTTCTATCATCAGTATCTGGATTGCAAGTTCGTGCTGAGGGCTTAAGTAATGGTTAGTCACTCTGTTTTCTTCTTCCATAGTATGCTGTGTACTTTTGACTTTCATAGATCATATCTGCAACTTGTTTTATGAGCAATCCAATGCCCCCCTGAAATTATTTTCCCTACTCCAGGTTCCATTTGTCTTAGTACCATCTAATTGGTCATATCATTTAGTTAGTATTTTTCTTTTCCTATCCAAAGCATTCAACTGAAATTATCGTAATATGTGAGTTTTTGAAAGTTGAGGATTGATGCTGTGCATTATTTATTACTTTTTCTAGATTTAAGACTTTTTCATAAAGGATAAACAGTTCGTAATTTGGCATCCATCAACTAATACACATTGTAAGCTGGAAGGATTGCATTGTTCTTGAGATGACACTAATGACATTTTCACACACATTAAACTTATCTTGTGATCATTAGACAGTACGTGTATTAGCAATTGACTTGTCATGATTATTTCACGAGCTTTGAAGTTATTTTGATAATCTTTTTTATACGAGTTATTTTTAGGTTAGAT
This sequence comes from Dendrobium chrysotoxum, assembly GCA_019925795.1. Classification (NCBI taxonomy): domain Eukaryota; kingdom Viridiplantae; phylum Streptophyta; class Magnoliopsida; order Asparagales; family Orchidaceae; genus Dendrobium; species Dendrobium chrysotoxum. The sequence goes on along the minus strand of CM034298.1, from coordinate 53,676,431 downwards.
TCTTTTTGGTGCAATTCTTCATGCAATGCTCATTAGTAAAAGTGGATTTATAATGCCGCCACAAATAGTTGGGATACAAGTTAATTATGATGATCATAATGAGATTGTTATATAGATATGTGGGAATTCTCCAAATATTATATATAATTTATGCATTGATGATTTAAAATGTTATTTTGAATCTTTTGATACCCAAAATTTCATATTATCCTCATAGAGTCCAATAAATACAAATCTGGAATCTAGATATTCAAATGCTAAAATGTTTGGCTTTGTTTGATTTAGCTTTCTGAACTTTTTGAAATGTAGTGGCAACGAGCAATGATTAAAGCACTAAATTAATACACCTTACAACACTAAATAGTCCTTGAGAGTAAAGAACTACAATATCTCTAAGCAAACTACCTGTAAATCAAAATGGAGAAGAATAGATTACCGGAAACTTGCATATAATAATAGACCACCATCGGAATTCTGTTTCCCTTGCTGTTATTCCCTAAATGCTGTGTATGTGGCGATTCCAACTCCTTACTCTCTGACCGAGACTTCCCATCCCCTCCTCCAAACGGTGTTGATATTGTTTCTCTTTCCAAAATGGACTGAGTGTTACTGGAATTCCCTCTCGAAGGATAATTTCCAAAAGGAAATTCTGGCTGGAATTTCCAGTTGCCTGGGGACCTATCAAGAAACAATATAATAGATCAAAGAGTTTAAGAAATCAAGAAATCAATGAATAAACAAAGATTGAAAAACAGAGAAGCTATTAGGGACTTATAGGGCTCCAGAAAAGGTGATATTGTTGTTCACAGGGGCTTCAAACTTTCTCCACCAGTTCCTTGCACTTGCAACCTTCCTACCTTTGCTTTCCATTCTCTTGTTGCTGTCAGCTTCAACAACCCCTACGCCCGTCCATTGCCCACATCAGGCCATCTCCTACAGCAGCTGTCTTCACTCCTGTAAGAAAAAAAAATCCCGAAGAAATGGAACAAGAAAGCCACTCTCCCTTCAGAAAAGTCTTCCCTAATTGAAACAAGAACCGCTGCCCTTCTGGATTTCTGCTGATCCTTGTTACAGCCAGATTTGTTCCAACCCCTTGGCTAAAACTCCTTAACAACAAAGTCGGTTGCTGTCTCCAACCTTGGACAGTAATAGGAGACGGCTTCCATAGTTTGGCCTCAATTACGGCGGAGTCTTGAAGGCCCTCAATTGTGGCATAGTAGGATCGCCTTCCTTTCTCCTACTCCCAAAAAATAGGCAATCCACCTCAAATCAGGACAGAACTTGAAATAAACTTAACTAAATAATTGATTACTTTCTATGAAGAGGTGTGATGTGGCACAAGTTGCCCATAAAAATAGAAATGAACCTACCACTAAAGCCCAAAGCATAACGAAAGCTAAGAAGATGCAATGACCAATGAAATGAACCAAGCTTTTAAGTAGAATTTTTTTTTGTGTATATGTGTGATAAATGTTGTAAAAGACTATGTGATTGTGATTTTAAATTAAAGTAAAAATCATAAACCGCAAATTGAAAATTCAAAATTTTGAAAATTTGTTATTTAGATTTTCAAATTTTGGAGGGAATGTGATATGTTTTTTTTATTTGCGCATGTTTGTTTGAATGAAATAACTCAAATTAAACTTGAGCCCACACTTGGTTAGCCGGCCTATACAAAAAGAAGGGGTTAGTTATTGGAAGTTACCTCACACTCTCTCTTATACTATAGGTGACCGACCCCCTCTACTTTTCCATCCTCTTATACAATTCAGATGTAGTATTGTAAAACTATTTAAGCTTGACGGAATGATGAAAAAAAAAAAAAAATTTTGTTGCATTGTAAAGTTTCGAGTTCAAGAAAAGGATGCTTAGCCTCAACTTTAAGGGGTTTGGTGATCTCTTTAAACCTTACTGCTTTGGTGAGTGGCAAGTGCTCTATCTTCTAAATAAAATTAATCCTTTGTTGTAGAACTCTTCTACAATTGTCTTATCACCCTCCCACACTTATTTTTTATCCATTCCACCCAAAAAATTCACTCAAAACTCTAAGAAGTACTCTTGGCCAAACCTAAACTGAACCTAACCTAGTTTGTTTCTAGACCCATTTTGACCCATAAAAACACCTTAAAAATTCTAAAATTTTTCATAATTAATCTAGACACACTCGTCTTCCATCTTCAAGAGTTTTCAAGTCTTATATTTCCCTCAATTTGAAACCCTAAAAGCCTGAAGTCCTAAGGGAAAAATTTGTCCAGATTCCAAGCGCTCTTATATATCCTTATTCCTTTGCATAGAACTTGAACATGACTTATCTTTAACCCTTCTCAATTCTTCTGCATCATTCCTAACATATTTTGGATGCCCTTTGGTTTAACCTTTCAGTGGTTTAACCCCATTGGGCCACACCAAGGTGGGTTTAAATGGGCTAGCTCCTAATAAAGCTTATACTTATGATTATAATACTACGCCTACAACAATAATGAAAAGAAAAATAGGTCAAATAAAAAAAAAAAGAATTACAAGGACCCTCTAAACTAATTATAAATAATAACTATATCATTGTCCTCAAATTGAAGGAGACTTGTTCTCAATGTCTTGAGTATTTTCTGGCTTGTTATTTGGTGAAAGTTCTGCACCTTCGAAGGTTGCGGGTATGTTTGAATCTCCTGGAAAATCAATCTTATAAGCATTCTTTTTCTTGTGTTTGATGACCTTTTTAACATTATGGTCATTTCTTACAAAATTCTCCATTATTGGGATAAGTTTTTTTATCATCTCAAATCTATCCAACCTCAATTGGAGATTATTAAAAAGAGGAAATTTTTTACTAAGAGAATCAGCAATTTTATTTTGGACAACCCATTTATGCTTCAAATGATATTATAAGGATAAAAACTTCTTAGCCTCCTTAATATGCTTTTTCTGGGTAGGAAACAAATTTTGGTATTGTTATGGCAAGTGTTGGGCCTCCTTTGGCACTTGCTTCTCTTGAATATTTTCCAGAACCACCAAGGCATGGGTGGACTTTGAGTCTTGCATAGCTCTCATGATCATGGACTTGGAGAGCCCAGCGTTTTTTCATCTTCTTCTTTAATATCATCATTTAGTGGCACAAGGACCACCTTCTCGCCTGTCTGATTTATTATTTTATTGTCAAATTATAAAATATTTAATTTATTTTCAGGAATAGTTTCACTTTTAAGTTGTTTGTGATTTTAAATTTTTATTTAAAATATAAAGGTATGAAGAGCTAATTAAATGATCACTATTCACTTTGAGGCAAGTTTGTCATTCATGGTGTCCTGAGACACAATGTAAACATTCCATCTTATGGGTTGAATGATGCATTATTACATCAAAAAGGAACCTAAGTAACTTTTATATCATTTACTGATTTTCTTATGTTTGAGTGAAAAGGAAAGAGAATTTTGCTTAATTGTACCAAGCAAACATGCATAAGAGTTTCACTTAGGGTTTAGTGAATTCATTTAACTGAGCAAGGCAAATTTTATGATTGAAGTCTCCTATTAAAGGCTTTCAAGTTTGATCATATGAGAAAGTTGATTCTCTTATTTTGGCTAATGAAGTACTAAGATTTAAGTCTAGATTGGAAGTACTAATAAAGTGGTTTTGGAGCCTAGATTGGAAGTATTAATGAAGTGGTTTTGGAGCCAAAGATAGGTGATTATTTGTTTAATTGGGTCAAATAACTAAGGATGGGATTTGATTCATAGCTTTGGAGCTTAAGAACAAAATAAGAGACAAAAGACTTTTAGGGGGTTTAAAGAGAATTATCTACCATTTGGATTGAGTAAATGATCTTTGGTTTTGAGGCCAAAGAAAAGGAAAGAATCCCATTTGATTTGGATTAAACTAGAAGGGCTACTAGGATATGGTCTTATGCTAACTTAAGAAACTCATTCAGTTTCGAATCCAAGCAAATAAAGTCAAATGTTTCAATAATTTTGAGGTCACTGAAACACAAAAGGTCTTACAGCTTTGAGGCTAAAGAAATGAAAGTTATGGGATTTGGTGTCACATAACAAGGTTGGGTTGTTTGCTTGAATTGGGTTGAAGCAAATGCAAAGAATTAGAAATTTTGGTCTATAATTTGAGGGTTGTAATCACGAGAGAGTCCTAAAATTTAGAAGTTATCATTTGTTTAATTGGGTATGACAAATGAGGAATGCTGGACTTGGTGTCCTATGCAAAAGATTAGGGATCATTTGTTGATTTTGAGGTCAAACAAATGGAGGGGAATTTTAAATTTTGGCTTTTGAAAAGACCAATGCTATTTTATAGTCCTTTAGAGGTCATTTGGGAGCCTCAATGTAAGGATTTAGAAAGAGCACTAGAACTAAGAACCTAAGTGGGAGAGGTTTGGATTTAGTTTATTCCAATCCAAATCAAGCAAACCTAAGGTTTCTTAAGGTCCTAAAAGTTCTAAGATCCATAGGACATTGCTTTAGAGTCTTAGGGAATTCCAACTTAGTCCATTGGAAAGAGAAAAACCTAAAGAATATTCCTAGTTTGAAGAAATTTGAGTTCATTAAAATAGGATGAACATACCTATGGCTTTAGGAATGTCTTGTGATTAATTTTGATATAATCTATTGATCATAATAAACACATAGGGGTGGTTTTATATTTTAGAAATTTTTTGTTATTATTTAGAAATTTTCAAAGTTTTGGGCAATCAATTAATTTATTTCTCAAAGTCTTACAAAGTGTCAAAAATGTATTTAATAAACTCTAAATAGGATGAAGTTCGAATCATAGACATTTGCAGATCCATAGAACATTACACAAAAATCATGCATAGTTTCACCACTGCACCGATTACTTCACAAAAAATCATGTCTGTGTCAGTGAGTCCGTATCAGTTACATCATAAGCTATCTTCATTGCTAAGGAAATCTCAAAAAGCTGATTAAAAATATACCAATACAAGAATCATTCATAGTTGAATCTAATTTTATTAAGGAATTTTAGTTTTCGAATATTCTTTTGAGAATGTATTATATGCAAAATATTATTTGCACATGCAATTTGAATCTATATTTGAAGTTATTGAAATTAAATCTCATCTATATTGGATTATTTTCGTGAATTTGAATTTATAATTGCGCAAGGGTCAGAATTGGAGAATGACAACAAAATTGAGCGTGAGAGAATATATGAATGTTAATTTTTTAATTGAGATTAAACCCAAACCTGAATATGAAATTGAGTCGAATATAATTCAATTATTTGATGAATCGAGCAATCTAAAAAGGCTATTCTTGATGAATTATCTGTTGACATAATTCCTATCATGAATGATCAAACTAAGTTGGTTTTTTCTTTGGCTCTTGGATTAGTCACAAAAACTCAGGGAATGAATCTCATGATGACAACTATGTTGCGCTTATATTTTAGAGAATTTGTTAATACAAAATTCTTAAAAGAAATCTAAAATATAAAATATATCCATCCGGCCAATCTTAAATGTGCATAATTAATCACAACTAATTTTAAGTCATTTGAATAAGTTCCTTTAAAATGATCCATCCATATAGGCATATGATAATTTGGTAGTTTGTTTGCTTGCAATTGTATCTCCATTTTATTTTCCAGGAATTAGTTACAGGCCATTACCTAACAAGTATCAATTAGAATTTTCAAGAAATTTTGGTATTAATATAATTTTCAGTGGATTTGATATATTTTATTTCATGAATCCACTGTCAATTTCTGCTTTTTTTCCCTCTCTTTTCATTTGCTCTTTGTAGATTCACATCCAACCCTTTGGCAGGCATATCTATTCAACTTATTCTTGATTCTATTTTGCAAGATGTGACTTGGCCAGTACTAAATATGGATTCCAAATTTATTTAGTGCATTTCTATTATAGACTTATTTGTGATGGCACAGATTGCTTTGAAAGAAGCACCGAATTTATACCATAATTTACCTGATGAATATCAAAAGTTGAATTTACTGGTGTAAAATTTTCCAAGCTAGGTAGATTGATGCTGGATTATAGCTAGGGGTGCAAATGAGTCGAGCCGAGCTTGAGTCACATCGAGGTCGAGCTCGGCTTTCCAACTGTTTAAGTTAGCTCGAACTCGAGCGTGGTAGTCGAGCTCGAACTCAACTCGATTTTTTTATTTTCGGCTCGAGCTCTTCTCGTTATCTTGAGCTTGAATAAGGTGCTCGAACTTGGCTCATTTTCACCCCTCAGTTGAAAGAAATCAAACCTAGTAGTAATAAAAACTTGTATACCTACCATCAACTAACTCATTCTTCACTCTCATCAAACAAACATCAAACTGTAACATCCATAAAAAAAAACCAGCAAAATCATATAAATGCACATACAAACATCAAACTAAATTAAAGCCATAGGTCTCAAGGCCGCAGTTGAAAGAAATAGAAAAAACTTAACTTGGAACAAAGGAGGAAACTAGAATGAAGGATGAACGAACCCGGAACGAAGAACGAACTTTGAAGCCTGGAAGTGGAACGAATGGTGGGTGTCTGGTTGATCATCCTCGATACAAAATGGTTGCCTGATGCTGGAACGAGACTGGAACAAAGACGCCTTCGCTTTCATTCGCCTCGCTACTTCCTTTTCTGCTCATGAAACTTGAACCATTTCCCCTAAACCCTAGTTAGAATACTTAACCTGCTCGCTCCTTGGGTCCGCTCGTCTGATTTGGTTTGCCTTCCACGGACCGGCTATTCCAGTCGCTTGACAGGCTGTCGAGTCGAGCCGAAGTTTGATCGAACTTGGGCTCATTTATCTCACGAGCTCAAAAAACTTCTTGAACTCTAGCTCGAAACTCAATAAGATCGGCTAGTGAGCTCATTATCGGGTTGAGCTCGAGTAAGCTCGGGAGTCGTCTTGATTCGTTTGCACCCCTAATTATAGCTTTTTGGGACTATAGTTACCATCTGTGCTATTGTTATAGTTTCTTTTATAGGTGGATGTTGTTTTTGCTACCTATGGTTTGTTGTTATAACTTATACCATCCTACAACAATTAATTGCCACAGAAGCTATTTAATACTATTAATTTTATTCTGAATTCTCTATTTTTGATCATCATTGCTGCTCATGGTATGAGGAGGCGGTGAAAGTTGTCATACGAGAGTTAGTTCTGGTTTTGCAGCATCTATGCCAGATGTTTGGACAATGCTTCACAAGAATTAAAATCTTGGCTGAAATTGATGCTTATAGTTTGTGATTAACTTGAACTTGTACTAGGCGAATCTTGTTTTGGCCATATGTACTAACCTAGGCTAGTTAAATAATTATTTTGTGCAATTAATGAATTTTGATTCAATAAACATTTCTTATTATAATTTCAATTTTGTTCGCATGTTGAATGTCTTTCTTTTGAGTGTGGTACAAGTAATACTACCTAAGTTTGGTAGAATTTAATGCTTAAATTTTCTTTAGTTTGGTGATTCCTTTCTTTTATGACTTTTATTCTAAATATTTTTATTTTTGGCTTACTAGGGTTCTTGAATCGATTAAAGTTTGGTATAACTAACTAAACTAAGATTTCAATTAAGGTAGAAAATTTCAATTGTTCATTGATTTTGAGTGCCTTTAATTTCTCATTGATTTCATTGTATTTATTTGATCTTTGCGTATCATTTTAGTTTTAATTCTTGTCTTTTCTAGCTTGACATATAATGATAGTGAGTTAGTATGTAATTAGTAGCCTTGAATATTTGATACGATGCAGAACTTGAAAAAAACTTTGGTTGAATATGTAATTTCAGCCAAAAAGAAATTGGTAACAAGTAAACAATGAAGAGAACACTTTTTATTGGATTATATATGAAGAAAAAGACGATACAGGTAATCTACGATTAGAGAGGTAGATCGGCTCTCCCAAACAACCTAGACGCTGCTAGGAAGCTCTCAAAGAAAAGAACTACACAAAATACAAAACTCAGCAATAGCATACTCTAAATCCTAGACAACTCCTCTTAAATTGCCCTATAACACAAAATCATAAATAGAACATTCCTAAATAATTAAACAAAATTTAGGAAACCTTCTTAAGCAATTAAACATAATTTAAAAAATCTTCTTAAATAATTAAACGTAATTTAGGAAATATTCCTAAACAATTAAATATGATTTAAGAAATCTTCTTAAATAATTAAACATATTTTAGGAAACATCCCTAAATAATATTCCCTCTCTTATTTAAATTCAAATTGAAAATCTTTCCATAAATAATTCCCTCCTTATTCCTCCTCTTAACATAATTGATGCAAGCAAACTAGAAAGAAAAGCCAAGTTGGAGAACACAAGGACAAAATAAAAACTAACTCGATTTTCTTTAACTTGCAAACCTCTAAACAAACATCAAAAAAGACAAAAGTTAAATCAAACGAAACAAAAATAAAAAAATAAAAATGCTATCCTCAGAACAACCGACAAGCGGTCTCCTCACATGCAACGAGAGTAGGAATATATTTAAAAATAGTGCTTAGGCTTGCAAACCGAGGGTCCACCACTGCAAAAGGGTCCAACATCCTACCAAGCTCCTCCGACAAATGTCACCCAAAACAGCCAACAAACTTTATCAACGGAACCAGAAGAAAGATACAGGTGGAGTGGAACTTGCGTAGAGAAGAAAGAGGTTAGAAGCCCGAGAAGAAAAGAGGAGAAGCTCGCAAGCTTTCCTAGAAGAGGAAAAGGAGAATGGAACAAGCTCTCAAGCTTTTCCAAAGAAGAAACTCTCAGGTTTTTAGCAACTTTGCTCACAATAATCAACAAGCTTCCTATGGCATAAGTTCCACATATTTATAGGAGAGAAAGGGGAGCCAAATAGCCATCACACCTCCAACCAAAACCAATCAGGTTTTAGGGAAATGAAAGGCCAAAGACATTACAACAGCCCCCATATTCAGCACAGAAAACAGGGAGAAAAAGCCACGGGAAACCCAGCCAAAAAGCCACGGGAAAGCAGCCAGAGAGGGACCCGAAGAGACAACACAAGAAACGGGGGCAGAGAGGGCCATGGGAAAGCAGCCAGGGAGAAACCCGAAGAGCCAACACAAAGGGGGGCGGAACCAGCAGCAAATCCCCAAACGCCAGCCACGGGAACAACAGCAGACATATGAGACGAGAAGACAAGGGGAGGGAAAAGGGCAAATTCCACCCACCATAATGAGCTAACTTCAATACCATTTAAAGAGCTAAACATCAGCTCATAATGAGCTAACCAACAGCTCAAACAATAATAAGCTGGCACGACTAGAAATCCAAATATTTCAGCTCAAAATCAAACAGCTAAAGCCCAAACCGAGAACAGCCAAGGCCTAACCCGAGAGCAGCAAACAGCCTAAAGGACAAAAAGGACCCAAAGCCAGCAAACCCAAGCCTTGCCAAGGCCAAGCACATTTCCTACCATGATCATTGGATGCCTTCCATCATTGGATAGCTAAAAAAAATATAAAACATAACTAATATTGTTCAAATTACATCAAAACAAAATAAAGCAAAAAATCTAAATGCATCAATAATGTTTAGCAACATCAGATTTGTACTTAACATTAGCCATTCAGAGTTTTCAAGGACTTGCTGTTGGACAGTTTTGATATGGTCAAAAGTTTCAGAAGCTTCAACACTAATTTTTTTTGGCAAAGGCAAATAATTTCTATCTAAAATGTGAGGTATAGGCTGACCATAAATGATTTCAAATGGAGTTTTACCAGTGGAGCGATTAACAGAATTATTGTATGCAAATTCAGCTTGGGGCAAAATCAAATCCCATTGGAATGGTTTTTTTCCAGCAAGGCATCTCAGTAAATTTCCTAAGCTTCGATTAACAACTTTTGTTTGTCCATCAGTTTGTGGATGATATACACTGCTAAATTGTAGAGTAGTTCCTAATTTTGCCCAAAGTGTTCTCCAGAAATGACTCATAAATCTAGTATCTCGATCAGAAGTAAAAGTGCGAGGAATACCATGAAGACGAACAATTTCTTTAAAGAACAAGTCAGCAATATATGAGGCATCAGAAGTTTTCTTGCAAGGAATAAAATGTGTCATTTTACTGAGCGATCCACACACATTCTTCATGTTCTATCTTTTTTTGGAGTTAATAAAGCAGTCACAACATAGGGACTTAAGCTTTCTTTAATCAAACCCTTTTCTAACAAATCAATCACTTGCTTAAAAAGTTCAGCATGCTCAGTTGGACTCATCCTGTAATGAGGAAGGTTAGGTAAAGTGGCTCCAGGTATTAAATCAATATGATGTTGAATATCTCTCATCGGTGGCAAACCTATAGGCAACTCTTCAGATGATATATCAGAAAACTCATCAATTAAAGGTTGAATTTCTTTAGGAATTTGAAGAATAGAATCAGTTTCATTTCCCAAAACTAAGTAAGCTACCTCATAATGTTTCAAATCATTTGCATTCAAAAGGAGTTTAGGAGTGTTTGTTTTGGCGTCCTTTTTACTTTTAGCAGGCGAATCAGACACATGTTTTTGAGGATAAAGAGTGAACTCCTTATTATTTTGAATCAAAGTGTAAGTGTTCTTTTCTCCATTGTGAATGGTTTTGTGATCAAATTGCTAAGGTCGACCCAACAAAATATGATAGACTTTAAGAGGCACTACATCACAAACAACTTGATCCTTAAATGAACCCCCAATTGTTAAGTTGACAACACATTTCTTTGTGATTGGAACCTCACCTCCTTCCTTAAACCAAGAGATTTTATAAGATTTGGCAAGTGGTTTTGTTTTCAGCTTGAGTTTATCAACCATTAGTTGTGAAACAAAGTTTCCAGAACTCCCACTATCTACCATAAGAGTGCAAATTTTTCCTTCGATCGTGCAAGTTGTCTTGAATATGTTTCTCCTAAGCCACCTATCCCCATTGTCAATTTTAGTTGTTAAGACTTATCGTATTATCAAAGCTCTTCACCTTCATCACCCTCAACATCAATTTTTTCTAATTCAATGTCATTTTCAGGTTCGGATTCATTTTCTTCTTTATTTTCTATTTCTTCATCGTTTTCAATGAAATTGTTTCTTGGTGGGTTATTTTTTCTATAAGCCGCAGAAAGATGACCATAAAGCCCACATTTATAGCATGGTCCAATTAATCTTGGTTGTTCAGTTGGTTTAAATCCCATAATTCCCTTTCCTTTATCCGCATTTTGATTTTCAAAAGACTTAACTTTCACATCCGATGTTCCCATAGAAGTTTGAGATTGATTTTTAACCCCACAAGTTGGTTGTCGTTTATATGTTTCCGTTATCTTGTTGTGACCTCTTTCCCTTTGATGTTGCTTTTCAAGTTTTAATGCCATACGATATGCCTCGTCAATTTTTATTACATGATGCAAACTCAGTTGATCTTGGATTGTCCACTTAAGACCGTTGATATACCTTGAAACAGTTTTCTCTTCAGACTCATCTAAATCATTTCTTGATTGAAGTTTGTAAAACATTTCAGTGTATTCTTCCACAGATTGAGTTCCTTGACGCAAATTATTAAATTCTTGAAAAAGTGTTCGTGCATGATCAGATGGTAAGAATTTACCCCTCATTTTTTCTTTCATTCGTTCCCAATTTTGTATTTTCTTTTTCCCATGCCTTAGTCTGTTGTTTTGTAAGTTTTTCCACCATGTAAGAGCATGACCAGTAAGTTTTAAACTTGCAAATTTCACTTTACTGTTTTCAAGAATTTTTTTCCAATTAAAGAATTGATCCATTTTCTCTATCCACTCTAGGAATTGGTCGGGTTGTAGCTTTCCCTCAAAGTTGTGAACATCTATTTTAATCCCATGATCCCAATGTCTTTGTCGCCTATTTTGATTTCTAGGGACCTCCTCCTCACTTTCAGAAGTTTGAAAACATTAGGATTAACATTAGCTTGATTGACATTCAGATTAGCAATTGTTTCAGCCATTGTGTTGATTTGTTGTTGCAAATTAGTCAATTGTTGCATCATTTGTTGCCAATCCCCTTGATTATTAGCCATTTTTTTATCACAAAAAAGAGACTCACACTACCCAAAGATATGCTAACTTGCTCTGATACCAAATTGATGCAAGCAAACTAGAAAGAATAGCCAAGTTGGAGAACACAAGGACAAAATAAAATCTAACTCGATTTTCTTTAACTTGCAAACCTCTAAACAAACATCAAAAAAGACAAAAGTTAAATCAAACGAAACAAAAATAAAAAAATAAAAATGCTATCCTCAGAACAACCGACAAGCGGTCTCCTCACATGCAACGAGAGTAGGAATATATTTAAAAATATTGCTTAGGCTTGCAAACCGAGGGTCCACCACTGCAAAAGGGTCCAACATCCTACCAAGCTCCTCCGACAAATGTCACCCAAAACAGCCAACAAACTTTATCAACGGAACCAGAAGAAAGATACAGGTGCAGTGGAACTTGCGTAGAGAAGAAAGAGGTTAGAAGCCCGAGAAGAAAAGAGGAGAAGCTCGCAAGCTTTCCTAGAAGAGGAGAAGGAGAATGGAACAAGCTCTCAAGCTTTTCCAAAGAAGAAACTCTCAGGTTTTTAGCAACTTTGCTCACAATAATCAACAAGCTTCCTATGGCATAAGTTCCACATATTTATAGGAGAGAAAGGGGAGCCAAATAGCCATCACACCTCCAACCAAAACCAATCAGGTTTTAGGGAAATGAAAGGCCAAAAGACATTACAACAACCCCATATTCAGCACAGAAAACAGGGAGAAAAAGCCACGGGAAACCCAGCCAAAAAGCCACGGGAAAGCAGCCAGAGAGGGACCCGAAGAGACAACACAAGAAACGGGGCAGAGAGGGCCATGGGAAAGCAGCCAGGGAGAAACCCGAAGAGCCAACACAAAGGGGGGCGGAGCCAGCAGCAAATCCCCAAACGCCAGCCACGGGAACAACAGTAGACAGAGGAAACCGAGAAGACAAGGGGAGGGAAAAGGGCAAGTTCCACCCACCATAATGAGCTAACTTCAATACCATTTAAAGAGCTAAACATTAGCTCATAATGAGCTAACTCACAGCTCAAACAATAATGAGCTGGCACCACTAGAAATCCAAATATTTCAGCTCAAAATCAAACAACCAAGGCCCAAACAGAGAACAGCCAAGGCCCAACCCGAGAGCAGCAAACAACCCAAAGGACAAGAAGGACCCAAAGCCAGCAAACCCAAGCCTTGCCAAGCCCAAGCACATTTCCTACCATGATCATTGGATGCCTTCCATCATTGGATATCTCAAAAAAAACATAAAACACATCTAATATTGTTCAAATTACATCAAAACAAAATAAAGCAAAAAATCTAAATGCATCAATAATGAATCACGGTTTTGCTGGGCCCCACAAGAGGGGCCAAATTTTCCTTTTTTTGCTCCAGGTTTTGCCTAGCTAGATGGTTGGTTCAGTCCATGCTGGACAGGATGGCTGGGCTGGCTGCCACCTCCAATCGTATCAATACTTCTCTCCCAAAGACTCACATTATCCTCAAGGTGGGATGAAAGATATTGCTGTGGAAGAATTGGACTAATAGCACATCTATTTTTACTGCTAATAAAAGAGGGCTTCTCAGTTGACTTAGGTTCTTCAGGTTTTCCTTTCATGAATAGTACAAAAGGACTTGAATTTATAAGAGTTCCCAGTCGAGAAGCTAAAGTACTACTAAGAGTTGTGGAGCTAGCTGTTCCACTATTTCCAGATCCCTAAGCTCCATAATATGGTAGGTTCTCCTTTGAAATAAGAAGGATTCCATGATCTCGGAACACATCCTTCAATTCTCCACTTTCATGCTTGACAATTGCAATATCACAACCACCAAAGAAGTTCACCCTTGTAGTTGAGTTGAGGGAAAGTTGGCCAGTTGGAGAACTTTTTACATTCCCTCATGGAGATCGTTATTTTATAGTTTATCAAAACTTCCAAATTCAACCCCTTCATTCTTCAAAATTTAAACCACCCTACAACTAACTTGCACTTGGGTTGCTCATGATTTCCTTTCATAAATAGGAAAATAGGATGAGAATTAACAAGCTGTTGTAATCGTTTGGTCAAATTTTCAATCGATATAGAATTTTTTGGTTTTAGTTTTTGGAGAACCATTTTGCTTTTGCCAAATCTTTAATTATTTCAAAAATTGTAGGATCCGCAACCATCCAAGGCTTGCAGGTGCAGCTGATTCAACATTATCAGTAGTTTCAGCAATTTTGTAACTTTATTAGCGAAAGCTGTTGGGTTTGCACCCTCCAGTGTATTAGAAGTTTTTCCATCCTTGCAGAAGACGAAGTATGGAATAGTTACGGGTGTCAATTATTGACACGATCCGAAAACCCAACCCGAACCCGACTCAAAAAATCTGGGTTAGGGTCGACCCGTTTAACAAACGGGTCGGGTTCGGGTTTCAATTTTTGACCCATTTAAAAATGGGTCGAGTCCGGGTCAACCCGGTAACCCAAAATTGACCCGGTATTGACCCGCATACATTGTGTATCCTGCGTGGCCTGCCGCCCAAATTTGATTTTTCCTGCGTGGCCTGCCGCCCGAGTTGAGGGATTGGACTGGATGTCGCATCGTCGCCTGGCCAGCCGGCCCAGCAGTCGCGTCGTCGTCAGGTCAGCTGTCCCCGCACTTCCGGAGTCGCATCGTCGTCTGGTCTCCTCGAGTCTCGACGTCAACCCCAATCCCTTAGGCGTTATCCCGCACGCGTGGAGAACCTCACCGGCACCATTGGCCTCGCAGTCCTCACCTAACATCGGAGCCTGCGCTGGCATTCGCGTGACTGCGTCCTCACCTGGCTAGTGGCCAACCTGGCATTTGCCGATTCGCGTGACCGCTCCCTCTCGTGATTTCTAGCTCGTGGGTCGGATCAATCCGGTAACCCGCTCGGGTCGGGTCCGGGTTAACAAACTTTGACACGTTAGTAAAATCGGGTCGGGTTAGTGTCAACCCGTTTACGACTGGGTCAAGTCGGGTTTGACCCGAACCCAACCCGTTGACCAGAATTGACACCCCTACGGAACAGCTGAAACTACATAAGCATTTGAAATTTCTGGTAGTTCTTCTGCCTTAATTTTGTCCTCAATCATTCGCACCTTCAACTTCCTTACCCTAGGATCACCATTGCCCCAATAACTTCTTCCTATATATTTTTCCTGTGTGTCGAGGGTGTGAATCCCACATTTCTTCCATTCGCCTCCCATGACTCGATCCCCATGGCTTGGTTCGCCCCCCTCCTCCAGTATCCACTCCCCTTGCTCGAAATGCCTCCAATAGTGGTTGATCACCCTACCACCTCCACCAGAAAATTCCCTTCTTGTTGTCCCCCAATCTAGAAACCCTGATTCACACTTATCAAAGCCCTAAGAGGTAGCTCTTGATGAAAGAAACTCTCCTCATCGAACTTCTCTTGTTTGATCTCCTTTCCCTTAGATTTGGCCAAGGGAATCCCGATCAAATCTTGATTAGGGGTAGTAATCTCACTATAGGAAATTCAGCTTTTTGCGACGGAATAATCCGCTGCAAAACAAAAAATATCCGTTTGCGACAGATTTTTGACGGATTTGATTTCGCTGTTAAAACCCGCATCGCAAAAGTATTTGCAATGGAACACATCCATCATAAATATTTTGCGGCAAATTTGTGGTGAATGTGCGATGAAAAATCCGTCACAATGTGATGGAAATTTCCGTCACAAACAACGATACTAGATCGTTAGTGTTTGCGACGCAAAAATGATGCCATTTGTGACGGATATTTCTATCATAAACAACGATGCTAGATCGTCCTATTAGTGTTTGCAATGGAAATTCTTTCGCAAATCCACCGAAAATCTGTAGCATAAATAAAAAAATAGCTTCTGCTATCTGTTATCGAGCTTTCCAATAGTACAATTCCAAATAATTTAAAAACAATAATTAAATGCAGTAATAAAAAGCAATAATAATCCAACAGTAGCATTCCAATAGCTTAAATAATCACATTCTATAAAAGTCTACAATTGTTATGACACTGTTAAAGATTCAATAGTTCTTATACATCAAAATAAATAAAATGCATCGAAAATATTTTTAGACACTCTAGGCGGAATCTATACCCTCGCTCTCCTACTCGGCCTATGTAGGCGCATGTTAATTTTCACCAATCTGCTTTCTCAATCTCCTAAGCTCATCTAGTATCTGAATGTTCATGTCCGCTTGTATTTTTTGAACATTTTCTAACTTCGCTGTCAAGTTAGCCATCTGTTGGCTATATAAACTCTCCTGGCTGACTACAGAGTAGCTGGTAGCAGAAGAGAACTGCAAGGCCTGCAGTAATCCATAAACTCTCCTGGCTCCCTCGTATGCGTAGGCCTGCGAGGTTAATCCATAAATTTGTCCCTTATGTATTCCGCCTACCGCCTGTGACTAAGTGCGATAGTCAGAAATATCTATGAAACCCCTAGAAGATCCCTCTCCAACTGCAGCCTAGCTCTCTCGAAGCTGTGTATACTCATCCTACAAAATATAACATAAGATTAATCATTGTATAATCATCACTTATATTATTTCTATAAGTATAATGTCCTTGTATACTTACATGTGCCCTCCTCGCTCGCTTATCCATCCACTACTGGTCCTCCGGGCGCTTATAAGTGTGATTGTATAACTCAACTGCAATGGGTTCTCTACCAAACATATCCTTTTGCAATATACTTAGATTAGCATGCATACATAAAAAAATTTATTAAAATCTATTAAAATTCTTAGCAATCATTGTCTATGCTCAGTTTGTGGAATTGAGCCCCCTCCCAGGCCCCCGACATCAGAAGCTCAGTTCTATATGTTCTTCTCCCTTGCTGTAAAATCTGGGCTGCCCCAAGCACTATTGAGCTCTGCCCATACATCCTCTCCAATCCAAAGCGGTCGCTCTTCTGTCTTCCTAATGCGAGTGAACATATCTCGCAGGCGAGTTGCTCTGCGTTTCTCAAAATTTGTTATGATTCGAGTACCATGCTCAGGAAACCAGTATAATCTTGATGTATACAATAAATTAGAAAAAATATTCTTTATTAGCTTAATAAAATACGAAGAGATGTTAATAATGTTGCAATTTACTAATCTCAAATTCCATGAACCACATGTTGCGCACTTCCATCGAGATTTTCTTCCAAGAGACATATGGAGCATCAAACCTGCTCCGTATGATATTCCGTATCTTCTGCGCGGGCTGCTTTGATGGATAAAACCTGCACAATATATTTAGTTGTAGAATATTATTTCTCAAATATATGCGTAATATAAAACATACACATTTACGTATGTCACCCTCAAGTTGAATTAGCATGCGTCCATCTGCAGTCGGTGTTGCGGCAGCCTGCGTGGAAGGTCCAGTTGCATAGGGTTAAGAGGGTGGTGGGTAGTAAAATGACAGAACATATGGTGGATAGGGATAAGTAGCAAGGAATCCCTGAGAAGATGGCGGGGGGTAGTATGGGTAAAATGGAGCTATCTGCGTAGGGTCTGGTGACGGAAAGCGGAGGTCTGCGGAGTAATACGGAGGACTCCGTGCAAGGGGGTGTAGGTAAAGGGGGGCTAGGCTGGGTATAAGGTAGTAGGCTGTGAAGAGGTCCCCTCAGTACTTCTACCCCTACTAGTTCCTCCACTGGTATTCTTCCTGCGCCTGAAAATATTTGTGATCGACCACCTATGGGACTCATCAGCTCCAGAAGACATCCGCAAAAAAATAAAAGAAACAATTAACTATAATCTGTATATTTATAAAAATGCAGGAAATAAGTAAACTAAATGTAAGAAAAGGAACTATTGTATGTATACTAACATGTAAAAAAAAAGAACTACTGTATGTATATTAACATGTAAAAAAAATTACTAGGTGATTCACATTTATCTCCAAACTATTAATGACTAGTTGATTCACTTTCATCTGATGAGACCACATCCTCACTACTAACATCTTCAATGTTTAAGTTTACCTCCTCTAATTGCAACTCAGTTTTATTAGCTACAATTTGATCATCTACATCATTAGCAAGATCTTTAAAGTTTGACATATACTCTTCATAATGTGCTGCTGGTATTGATGTAGTATTCTCAATAACCCCCCTTGGTTTAGTATTGATGACTACAAGTCAATCTTGCTTACCCCATAGTTTACCTGGTAGTTAGCAAAGCATACTTGGGTAGCCTGGCTAGCAAAGACAAATAGGTCACATTTTTCATATCTTCTACCTCGCTTTACTTCTGTAATACCATAAAGTGGATGCACCATTGTTCCTCTATTTTGCACTGGATCAAATTAATCACAATTAAAAAGATACAAGTTATTTCCTTCACCATGATATTCCAACTGTAGTACTTCTTGTAAGACCTCATAATACTCAAAATCATCACATGTATGATTGTTCCCTTTCACAAATACATCATAATTTATATTTTCTGACCTTCACACCAAGCTTTGGTTTGAAATTTATAACCGTTGACAATAAAAATTGGCTAACATTTTACTGCTCTCATTGGTCCCCAAGCTAGATTCATTAGTTCTTGCTCTTGCAAATCTTTGGCTTCATTGTGAACCTGATTGGTATAGAAAGTGTAGCTATGTTATTATTATTTTCACGAAGTTAATTGATCATATATAAGATTGAAGTGACTTGTCGAAATATATATCATTTCTTTGAACCAATTTGAAAATTCAGATTCTACTCTCTTTTCCTGCTCTAATAGTGACTTTTTAGTCAGACCATTAACGAACTTCCTGCAAAAGTTATGAATTTAGGGTTTCTGTGTATGAGTCTATAAAATTTACAGAATCTTAACGTAAACTTACTCAAGATATGGCTCAATTTCAGCATAATTAAGCAGTGTGTACAACGAGGCAACTCTCATCTCCTTATCTGTCAAATAGCGCACAGTACAAGAGTTTACTGTCTCACCACATCCGTTGAATACTGATATGTTATTGGTAGATGGACATACATCTGAATTGTCCAAATTTCGAGGTACAATATTTCTTGTTTGATTGTAACTCTGTGTTAAAGTAGTATGAGCAAAATTGAGTAGTCTCATATATCAAGTATGCTTCACATATTGATCCTTCGGGACGTGTTTTATTTTTTTCAGCCTTCTTAAGTTTATTTAAGTACTTGAATGATGTATGATTATGAATTCAAAACTTACCTTAAGTTTATTTAAGTCGCTGAATGACGTGCTTTGTTCTTTACAGCCTACCTGAATGAAATAATTCACTCCGTTCAGAAATTTATCTGTTAATATTTTGCGTATGTGGGCTTCAAAAATTTGTGCCCGGCCTCCCCGCGCCGCTTCGTTGCTTTTCTGCTTTCGGTTAGAGAGTTTTAACAGATTGAGTTCCGGGGGAAATTTTAGGAAGGCGGATTGGATTTGTAGATAAGACACTACCCAGAGATTTCGCCCTCATTTTGCGAGGACTTTTTGATCTGAGTTATGGTTTCATATAGGCGCAAGCCCCTATAGTTAATTAGGGGTGTCAAAAATTAACACGACACGAAACCCGACTAGGTCCTGACCCGAAAAAATTCGGGTTTGGGTCAACTCGTTTATGAAATGGGGTCGCGTCCGGGTTCAGATTTTTCGACCTGTTTGAAAAACGGGTCAGGTTCGGGTTGACCCGAAAACCCGCGGGTCGACCTGAATTGACCCGTTTGCAATCCCGCGGTCAAGCCGTCAATTGTCGCTCGGTCACGACAGTCAGGGTCGCGTCGCATCACTTCGTCCGTCGATCAAGTCGCTCAGGGTACGCGCGTTAGGCCAGCAGTCCCGCCTGCGTCGGCGCGTCTCGTCGCTTCAGAGTTCAGGCCAACAGTCCCATCCGTGGTCCGCTCGTCGTCCTATATTGCCTTAGCCGGTCAGCGAGACAGTAACTCAGCCATCCTGTCTGCGTCTGTCGGCTGCCGGCCTGCAGGATGCTGCAGTGCAGGCGTGCAGCGTCTCCGCCTCGCCCAGTATGCAACCAATCACCACCGGCCACTCGGCTTCACCGCCTGCTTCGCCTCATGGCCCTCACCCATGGTCCAATCACCGTCAGCCTCACCGGCCACCGCCTGTGCTGTTTAGCTGATCGGGTTCGTGGGTTGGGTCGGGTCAACCGGGTAACCTGCGCGGGTCGGATTCGGGTTGAAAATCATGACCCATTTAGCTTGCCGGTTCAGGTCAACCCGTTTACGCCCGGGTCAACTCGGGTTCGACCCGAACCCAACCCGTTGACCCAAATCGACTACCCTATAGTTAATTACCCCTCTTGTTCACGAGAGAGAACTTTTGATTTAGGCTAGTCGTCAAGTGAATATGTCGTATCCGTAGATACGTGGTATCCAGCATATAGTAGCAACATGGGTTTGGGTATTTGAAAAGTTTGATATTTTGAAAATTTCACTATCTTGTACTTAAAGCGGATGGTGTGGGGAGTGATGATGAGCCCGATTAAGATCCCATGGTTCCGCCGTGCTTGGTCTACTTAGTCAGAGGAGGTAGTCGACCCAACCAGATAGAAGGATCCTTATCAGTAGCCATGAGTTGCGTCGTCCAAGGGTACCTTGTAGACCTGGGGTGGATGTTTGTCTAAGGGGATAAATTTGAATCTACCTTAGCTGACAAAGGGATTTGTGTACTATCGATTATATCCTATTGATTCATCGCTCCATGATTTGACATCATTGGGGAGCATATGACCGCTGACTATGATCGTAATATAATGTTGCCATTTTGCGGCGAACCACCCGGTTCAGAGGGTCCCAGTTATAACTATTTACCTGCGGTGCCATTTCGCGGCGAAACCGTAGGTGTGGTGCCATTTTACGGTGAAACCACCAGTTATAGGACACGTGTCACGTCCTTACTGGCAAGAGACAGATTGAGAATGAATCCTAGTGATTTTCTCGACTAGACATTAGTTCTTTGTGAGCTAGAGTAGTTTTTATATTTGTCCACCATGACAAATTATTGCGGAGGGTGGATGTGTATTTTTTTTTGTTTTAAGTGATTGATGATTGAATATTCTATTTTTAAATATCTTGATTTTGGGATTTTTGGAGTTTTAGATTTTATGGGCGTTTAGGGGCATTTGACTACTTAGAATTAACCCCTCTGGTTGATATTTTCTGTCAACACGGCCATCATCGGGGTGTATTGGGTCATTTGAAAATGTTTATATTTTGTGAGAGTTTAAGGGCATTTAAAGAAATATATGATCCCCTTCGGTTGAGATTTTCATTCAACACGGCCATCATCGGGGAATTCATGGGTTGTTACATTTTGCTGATTGAACTTTGTTAACTCTGTCTACTTGCCGACAGAGGATTGGGTTGTTCTCAGGCGTCACGTATGTACCTACAACATGCTCGCCGGGGCCTACTTAGGTATATGCCATTGTACACATTTCACACGATGCAGTCACATGTATGTATGATATGATTTTTAAAATACAATTATAATATCAAATGATACACTAGAGTGAAACCCTCTGCTTATGCAGGAGAATGATTTTAAAGTGCAGTTACAATGTCAAATGATATGCCCGTATAATGCATTCTGCAAATTATGACATATGCATATGCTACATATTATCATGCAAGTGCAATGCATATGTGAGAGGCATTTTAGAATGTTTGTATGCAGTGCAAAGGGGTGTCCGGCTGCATAGGTGGCTATTGCTGCCAGATGCACGGTGCTTTATTTCAAACTTTGTTTACTCCTGTTTGCTCGTACGAGGGTTGCAGATTCGGTGGCGCGACATTGCACTTCAATGGCCTGTAGTTTTTACTACTGATTCCCTGCTTTTGCTTACAGGTAAATCGTAGCGTTGTCACCCGGCTGTCACAAGATATTTTATTGTTCTGATGTTGACTCCCTTTTCTCATTCATCGGGAGGTCGGATCTACGAATCAACCGACCCTTATTTTGATTGGATAAACACATCTAAACGACAGGAGGTCGTTTTGTGATAGATGATGTATCACAAGCTGATGAGACCAAGGGCTCGGTTGGTGCATCGTTATGTTGCTTTCTCCCTGAACCGTCATGAGGTTAGGACATTAGGTCGCGAGGCCTGATCTCTGGGCCTCCACTTAAACGATGGAGCACATAACTTTCGGGAACTTTGGTACTTCTGAAGAGATGATAGGAAGAGATATTTTCCCTCTCTTTTTTTATTTAAGTGCTCAATCTTTGATTCTACAGAATCATTAGTGTAACCATTCAACTTCACGCGGTTGATGTTGTAATTGGGGCCTTCTGCTGACACAAATTAACGGGTTTCTTATGGCAGTTTGCAGGTACTTACGGTTATCAAAAGCCTTTAGTATCTCTGTAGAGACGATAAGATGAAAGATCTTCTCAACTGATTATTCTTTGATTCTACAGGATCATTCAATTTTGTGTACTTCATATCACAGTCGAGGTCTTTCTTTGATGATGTGTCAGTGAGTTTTCTCCGTACACTGAGTTACCTCTATACCCTACCGTCACTATCATAGTGTTTTGGGATTATCAATTGAAGGAGTTAATTGTACTTGATGAACAAAACTGTCAGCTTTGATAGGGTGAATACACCCTCATTCTTATAAGGGATTACCATACTTGCAGCATCTCAATCATCGCTGCTGTAGGTGTTGTATGTATTTGTATCCACAAGGGATTCTCTGTGCTTACAGCATCTCAATCGTCGCTGCTGTTGGTATTGTACTTGTTCGTCATGAGTTATCAGACATTGATTGTAGGCAGATTTGTATATTCATCTACATGTTGACACTGTTGACCCCCACAGAGAAAACAAAAAGAATAGGAATAAAAAATATTGCATCTGCCATACCTGCTGCAAATCCCTTATCCTCGCCAGAAATCCCGCTTCGCTACAGTACGCCATACCTCTGCAACGGCGCCGTCTTGGACAGAACACGCGCGATCTGCCTCGACAAAGCCTCCTCCCACGGCTTTAAAATGAGAGGTGAAGCTCTCATTTTGGGGGCTCCATTCGAACTTCCCTTCTCGCTGCTTCCACTCGCGAATACCCCACTGAAAACACTCGCAACCCTTCCTCCTCACTCAAGCCGAAATCTCCACAACTATTCTCCCCCACTCCCAATCCAGAGAAGTTGCAAGACTTCGAGGCCTCCCTTCCATCTCCGATCAAGTTCCGATCGGAGCTCTACCCACGATCCAGGCCGCCCCTATCCCTCATATTCCCGTCGATCTCCCTAGCCGACGTTGCCTCTGCCCGATTCCACCCTAGTTGAATTCAACCTAACCTCCTCATTTCTTCGGTCCAGAGAGAGAGAGAGAGAGAGAGAGAGAGAGAGAGAGAAGAAACTTTCCCCTACCTCCACTGAGCTCCCAACCGGCCCGTGCCCTAGCCTCGCCGGATTTCCCTGCTGCCGCGACCCATTCGCTCCGACAACGACGTTCCCTTCCTGAAGGATTGGAAGTTACAACGTTTTGATCGCAAGCAACGACTGGAGCTCCCTGGCCGTGAGGGTAATTTTCTCCCTCTCGCGTACTTCTTCGGCTTAATCCCGTAGATCTGTGGAGCAATGAGGGAAAAGAAGGATTCAGCTCTGCCTAAATCCTGATCAAATCCTACATTAATCATATCCAAATCACTTTCTATTTTATTTTATTAAAATTATTTTTAATTATCGCTGATAGTAATTAATTATATTTAATTATAATTAATTATAATTAAATATCTTAATTATTTTTAATTATTATTAATAATAATTAGTTTTAATTAAAATAAATTATAATTAATTTTATTATTATGGTTAATTATTATATTAATAATTAACTATAATTTCTTAAAATTAATTATAACTAATTATTTTAATTTAAATTAATTATTATCAATTATAATTAATTATAATTAATTGTTATAATTATAATTAATTACTTTTAAATTATAATTAATTATGGTTAAAAAAAAATGCAAGAGGAATGCTCTTCCCTTGCCTCGATCCTCGTGCCACGAACCACCGCCGGTCGCCAATGTATAATCCTCCAACCCTAAAACTCCGAGAGCCCGCCTCGAGGCTCGCAGCGCGACAAAACGACCACCTATACACGCTTTTCTTAGCGTGGTGGGAGGAAGTGCGTCGCGAGGCTTGCAACGAAACGGGTAATCACTTCGAGAACTCATTTCGTCGTTCGCGACGCACCGGCAAACCGCCTATACACGCTTTTCGTAGCGTGGTGGGAAGGGAACCCGGTGCGGCGCCTACGACGAAGTGGGTGATCACCTAAAATCTCTTTTTCGGCATTCGCGGCGCGCCGGCAAACCGCCTATACACGCTTTTCGTAGCGTGGTGGGATGGAAAGTCGGTGCGGCGCTTATGGCGAGAAGGGGATATTCATAAGTACCCGCTCGCGGGGAAATAACTGCGTTTTTTCAAACAGGTACTGTCGAAGACCCATACACGCTTTTCGTAGCGTGGTGGGGATTGAAGATTTTACACGGCCGCGGTGTCCTCGAAAGAGGGCACCTACCATACACGCTTTTCTTAGCGTGGTGGGAAAGACCCAGTTTTCTCGTAGTTTCCCCTAAACGGGGGAGACGCCGGGAGGCTGCCGAAATTTCGGGTGAACAGAAGATCACTTGGACTTAATTTGAACAAATTTTGGGACCGCAGTGGACATGAACTCAAAGAACTTAAACCAAACAAAATACAAAAGACTTTGAATAAGACTCGAGCTCAATATAAACAAACAAGAACTCAAATGAACTTGGTACAAGGAGTCTTTACATGAATTAGAACAATGCAAAAGACTTCATTTGGAACTCAAGTGGATTTGTATGAATTGAACTCAACATGATTTGAACAATCAATGGAACTTAAGCTTGATTGAACAATAGTGGATTTGTGGACAATCATCGACAATGATTTGATTCGAATGATAACTACAAGAATAAACACAAAGGACTTGAACTTGAACGCTTGAACTCGAGCAGAGGCTTGAAGTTGAACTACAATGAGCATGAACTTGACTTGAATACAACAATGAAGACTCAAACTGGACTTGGACTTGAAATGACATGAACTTGAGTGAACACAATGAACTCAAGTGAATATAAGGTGAATTTGAACTTGCAAATGAAACATAGAGAGCTCGAATTTGAACACAATTGTAAGGAACTTGAATCTAAACAATAGGAGGTTGTTCTTGCAAACTATTGGGCTTCAATGAACTAAAACTGGGATGATGAAATGTACACACTAAATACACAAGGTGTGAAGACTTCTGATGAGCCAAAGAACTACAAATGCCACACACTCCGTCATGAATCAATTGACAATTCAATGATTAATATGCAAGTGAAAGTGCAAGAATCCTTAGTAGATAAGGGACTCCAGAGACAACCTACTTGTGAGCAAAGATTAGAATGAAAAATATGATGAACAAGCCTTCAGTGTACTCAAACAAACACTCATGAACAAGATTTGGAGATCTAACAATCTCTCCATGATAGGCATGGTGAATATCGGAGCCTATAATGATTATCTGTACCATCTGTGATAATACTATGGCAAGCATGCATTCCTAACTACTACGAGCATAAAGGAAGCGATCATTGTAGTATTCTAGAGTCAACACTGATCAACGCACAAGTGATTAACGCAGTCCTCTGTGAATATAACGAGCGGTGTAATGAATGGCATTTTATGCAATTATGCAGGAAGATAAGGTAATACCAGCAAATAATAAGATTTCTTGCCAGCACACTCAATATAGCGTACAGTGAGCTCGAGCAAATCCATCAAGCAAGACTTAAGTCATCTTTATATGAAAGTGGAAGACTTGTAACATTCCACATGGCTCATCTATATGCAAACAATCATACCCATCTGCTACAAACACAAGAGCAAGATGCAATCAAATGCATTGGGCCCTACAAGCAATGAGGATCAAAATGTCTGAAGAGATCAATAATGGGTAGAGTTCACCCAACAAGCAACAATCCCTTTACAACAGGCATCAAGTGTCTTCCGATTACAAGTGGTGATAGTCAACATGTAATGACTTGCAAACCAAAAACACACGCAGAGATCATTAGTGAATGTAGCTCAACCGTCAACCAACATCAAGTTACAAATGAGCGTACTGATCTACATGCAATCAAGAGCAAAAGATCTGCAATACATACAGATTTCTATACATACAATCTCTCTATGAATACAAATGTGTGTACAACATGCCACTTATGGGTAGATACAAAAAGACTTCAGTAAATGCAGTATCCTGAAGTTAATTTCAGTCTACAAATGAATACATCTACCTGTAATAATAGTGGATGTATTGTGCGGACCAAAACCACAGCGAGATGTATGAAGAATGCAGTGAATGCAAGTTCCAACAAGCTTCTACGAAAGCAGGAGATTCGTTGGTGCACAACAATCCAAATGCAGAGAGCAACAAGTAGTGCACGACAGTCTGCCTGTACAAAGCAGCAAACAACTCAGTTCACGAGCTGCTGCACCACGCCACCGGATCTGCAACCTTTGTAAAAGCAGACAGAAGGCGTTTACAAATATTTCAAAATGTCCCCAACACGTGTACTTTAATCTGTATACACATAGGTACAAAAAAAGGGACACATGCAATCATACACCCGCATGGGCCCCGGCGAGCGTGTTATTGGTACACACGTGACGCCTAGGGATGCTGCGCGGGTCAATAAGTGAATTCAAGTTTGAGCCCGATCCTCCTATACGGGTAGATAGGAGTCGACACAGCTCGAACCATTAAATAAATATATGGTCACGAGGTCGACCGAGATATTTATTTTATACGTTCATATTAGGCCTTCAAGGCCTATAATCAAGAGAATTCACTTACAAAGGCGCAAAGCCTACGAAACCTGATCCTCTGTCGGCAGCTCAACAGAGTGGACAAGGTTCAATATATAAATGTAAATGACCCCACGCACCCCGATGATGGCCGTGTTGAATGTAAAACTCAACCGGAGGGGTCCATTCACAAATACTTTTAAATACCTCCCAAAAATTCCAAATTTCATAAAATCCAAAACTCCACAAAACTCCCAAAATCCCAAATTCCCTACAAAACCCAATCTTCTGAAAAATCCCAAAATCCAAAAAAATCTTTCCAACTCCAGATATTTAAAAATTGAAATCCAACTATCAAACCGCTTAAAGCAAATCCATCCACCCTCCGCAACAGTTTGCCGAGGTGGATAAATTGAAGAATACTTCAGCTCACAAAGAGCTGATGCCTAGTCGAAAATATCACTAGGATCCATTCTCAAACAATCTCCTGCCAGCAAGGACGTGGTACGAGTCCTCTAACCGGCAGTTTCGCCGCCAAATGACACTGCAGGATAAACGGTTATGACTCGGGGCCCTCTGAACCAGGTGGTCGCCGCCAAATGGCACCATTATATTATGGTTATGGCCAGAGCCCGTATGCTCCCCAATGGCATCAAATCCTTGAGATATGAATCAATAGGATATGATCGATAGGGCACAAAGCCCTCTGTTAGCTAAGGTGGATTCAAATTCGTCCCCTTAGGCAAATATTCACCCCAGGTCTACAAGGTACCCTTGGACGAAGCAACCCATGGCTGCCGACAAGGATCCTTCTGTCAGGTTGGGTCGACTACCTCCTCTGACTAAGTAGACCAGGGACCACGATGGCCCGGGATGACGGAACCATGGGATCTTGATCGGGTCTATCATCCATTCCCCCACCATCCGCTTTAAGTCTGAGATGATGAAATTTCTATTTTAAATATCAAATCTTCAAATCTCCAAATCTTTTGATCTCCTAAATTCTGAAATCCTTAAACCTTCAACCCATGCTGCTACTATATGCCAGACTCACGTATCTCCTACGTATCTGATTGACGACTAGCCTTAATCGAAAGTTCTCTCTCGTTACCGGGAGGGGTAATTAACTATAGGGGCTTGCGCCTATAGGAAACCAGAACTCAGATCATAAAGTCCTCACAAAAATGAGGGCGAAATCTCTGGGTAGTGTCTTATCTACAAACCCATCTGCCTTCCAAAATTTACCCCGGAACTTTAATTCGTTAAAACTCCCTCCCCTCAGAAAAGCAAAAGAGCGGGCGGAGGTTATAATTAAATATCTGCCAGCAAGGACGTGGTACGAGTCCTCTAACCGGCAGTTTCGCCGCCAAATGGCACTGCAGGATAAACGGTTATGACTCGGGGCCCTCTGAACCAGGTGGTCGCCGCCAAATGGCACCATTATATTATGGTTATGGCCAGAGCCCGTATGCTCCCCAATGGCATCAAATCCTTGAGATATGAATCAATAGGATATGATCGATAGGGCACAAAGCCCTCTGTTAGCTAAGGTGGATTCAAATTCGTCCCCTTAGGCAAATATTCACCCCAGGTCTACAAGGTACCCTTGGACGAAGCAACCCATGGCTGCCGACAAGGATCCTTCTGTCAGGTTGGGTCGACTACCTCCTCTGGCTAAGTAGACCAGGGACCACGATGGCCCGGGATGACGGAACCATGGGATCTTGATCGGGTCTATCATCCATTCCCCCACCATCCGCTTTAAGTCTGAGATGATGAAATTTCTATTTTAAATATCAAATCTTCAAATCTCCAAATCTTTTGATCTCCTAAATTCTGAAATCCTTAAACCTTCAACCCATGCTGCTACTATATGCCAGACTCACGTATCTCCTACGTATCTGATTGACGACTAGCCTTAATCGAAAGTTCTCTCTCGTTACCGGGAGGGGTAATTAACTATAGGGGCTTGCGCCTATAGGAAACCAGAACTTAGATCATAAAGTCCTCACAAAAATGAGGGCGAAATCTCTGGGTAGTGTCTTATCTACAAACCCATCTGCCTTCCAAAATTTACCCCGGAACTTTAATTCGTTAAAACTCCCTCCCCTCAGAAAAGCAAAAGAGCGGGCGGAGGTTATAATTAAATATCTGCCAGCAAGGACGTGGTACGAGTCCTCTAACCGGCAGTTTCGCCGCCAAATGGCACTGCAGGATAAACGGTTATGACTCGGGGCCCTCTGAACCAGGTGGTCGCCGCCAAATGGCACCATTATATTATGGTTATGGCCAGAGCCCGTATGCTCCCCAATGGCATCAAATCCTTGAGATATGAATCAATAGGATATGATCGATAGGGCACAAAGCCCTCTGTTAGCTAAGGTGGATTCAAATTCGTCCCCTTAGGCAAATATTCACCCCAGGTCTACAAGGTACCCTTGGACGAAGCAACCCATGGCTGCCGACAAGGATCCTTCTGTCAGGTTGGGTCGACTACCTCCTCTGACTAAGTAGACCAGGGACCACGATGGCCCGGGATGACGGAACCATGGGATCTTGATCGGGTCTATCATCCATTCCCCCACCATCCGCTTTAAGTCTGAGATGATGAAATTTCTATTTTAAATATCAAATCTTCAAATCTCCAAATCTTTTGATCTCCTAAATTCTGAAATCCTTAAACCTTCAACCCATGCTGCTACTATATGCCAGACTCACGTATCTCCTACGTATCTGATTGACGACTAGCCTTAATCGAAAGTTCTCTCTCGTTACCGGGAGGGGTAATTAACTATAGGGGCTTGCGCCTATAGGAAACCAGAACTCAGATCATAAAGTCCTCACAAAAATGAGGGCGAAATCTCTGGGTAGTGTCTTATCTACAAACCCATCTGCCTTCCAAAATTTACCCCGGAACTTTAATTCGTTAAAACTCCCTCCCCTCAGAAAAGCAAAAGAGCGGGCGGAGGCCGGGGCCGAATTTTCGGAGCCCACAGATTTCTGGCGACTCCGCTGGGGATTGGTTTCTCTTTCCATCTTTGGCTAGTCATCTCAGTACTATCGTAGCAGTGAAATCAACGCGGATTTAAAATTTTGAATCTCAAAATGATCATTCAGTGAATCAAAATTTTGAATTTTCAGAATGATCATTCAAACAAATTTATTAAGATAACATATTTAGCAGTATTTTAAATTTGTATTGTTTGAATTTGCTCGCTAATGTTATCTATTTTTGTTTTCTATTCTGTGCAAGTCTCTGCATTTTTGAAAGTGTGGGGTGATGTATCAAATTTTGATCACTAACCCTTACCTTTCATTTATGCAGATGGATCTACAGAACACATCAATCACTGTCCAGTTGGGACAAGGAGCCAGGATCCAACTGGCGAACGCTATCATTGAGACAGGGAATGCTGGAGCTACCATCCAGTTTGGTAGCATTGACTTCCCTGCTGTCGTTGAAAGGGCCACTGCCATTCCTACGAATGGCAGAAATACTGAAGGGCCTGCTAGGAGGCCACACTCTGCTGGAACTACCACTCGTCGTGTGCACCTGCCGGCACAACGACTTGCTGCTGCTGAAAATCCTCGTGGAAGGATCTCTGTGTTTGAACGGCTGTCGCAGCCAGAAATCCCGACCACCAAAAGGGTTGTAGCCGGAGGAAGGATCTCCGTGGTGACGACAAACACCACACATCTGCCAACCGGGTTACCTGCACCCGTGAAGAACACTTCTGAGGCTTCCTCATCTGGAGGAAAACTGACCAGGAGACAGAGGAGGAAACTGAATGCTGAGCTCCGGGCTCAGCAACAATTCTCAACTCATCCCTCAAATCTGTCGGCCCAAGAGCTAGAAGCGAACATTCCTACCCGGAATGGGTTCACAAATTTGAAGTGGGTTAAGAGGAACAGCTCAACTGGGGAGCTGAAGAAGTCATTCTGGGACCGACAGCCTGAAGTCCCACCTCCTCAAAAGAAGAAGGAGCCTGAAACTCTCTCAGCTCGAGTCTACAGAGTCCTGAAGACCGTGAGGGAGAGAGGACTGAAAAAGAGAAGGTACCAGCGGCCAATGACGGTCGAAACAAGAAGAACTCCACCAAGAGAGCGTCTGTCTCTTGCTGTGGAGAGAAATGAAAGAAAATACACCCCGCACGGTGAACATCGGGGCGTGACACCTGAACCTCGAGTTCAGGGATCCGCCGCCGAAAGGTCCCGGCGGAAAGGAAAGGAAATCTGGAGGCCAAGGCCTCGCAGAGAAGAAAAGAACGAAAGAAAGACTGATCTGGGCGTGACATCCGATACTGCCTCCCGGAGATCCGCCCCCAGTTACAAACAACGTCAAAAGTGGGTCCAAAAGAAGGCCCACGATGACGCTCCTCCCAACGGTAGACACCTTGGAGAATCCTCCAGGGGATCCCGTCGCTTACCAACTCCTCCTAAGGAAGAGTCTAACTTCGATCGTAGCCCACGGGTCGAAGAGATCTTCCTGCCTAACCAAGAATCGGAGATCCAGTGGCGCCGCCGCTCGGAGATCCGAGTACTAGAAGAAGGAGAAGAAGATACGGGAGAAGAATACATGGAAGAAAATCTAGAAGAAAATATGGAATACATAGAAGAAGACTTAGAAGAGGTGAATAACACCTTGGACATGGAAGTGGTCTACATGGTGAGACACATCAATGTCGAAGAGGAGGCCTACTACGACGATGATGAAGATGACGATCGTTGGCAACCACCGCCTAGACAAGTATATCGGCGCCGCCATGAAGCCGGGTCCACCACTGGCAGAGGTGTCCATTCCCAAGAAGAGCGAGAAGAGGCTGAGGATAATCCCTTTGCTGACGAGAACGTCACGCTCGCAGAAATGCAGAGACAAATGAAACGTCAAATGAGGGCCAAGGATAGGGAAATCTCTCAGTTGCATGAGAAAATGACAGAGATGATGACCCAAATGACGGCAATGATGCAGATCATGCAGAGAAATGCTGCAGTTGGTTCTATGCCCAATCCTCCCCCTGATCTTCCAAACTTCCAAGTGCCGCAAGTCTCAGGAGTACGGGACACTCCTGAAGGTGGCCACGAGGCTCAGAATACCACTCGTCAGCCCACTCCGCAGAATATTGCAAGTACCTCCGAGCCTGTAACTGCTGCACAGCTTGAGGGGATCATTACAGAGAGGATCAGGGCTATTATAGCCATTGATCAGGCAGAAAAATTAGTGGGTAAAGGTCGCCCGTACCCGGCAGAGTATGATCAGGTGCCATACCCGAAGGGATATTCTGTGCCAAAATTCAATACTTTTGATGGCAACAAAAATCCCAGACAGCACCTGGCGCAGTTCAAAGCCACCTGCGGGAATACTGGAGGGAATGACGCTCTACTCTTCCGACAATTCGTTAGCAGTTTGACAGCAGCTGCTTTCGAATGGTACGCCGAACTACCAAATGACTCTGTAAAGACATTTGCAGAGTTAGAGAATATGTTCGTGAAGAGATTTGCCAGTGCGACCGAGAAGATAACGATCGCTGACCTTGCTCTGAATAAGAGAAAGAAGGAAGAATCAGTGACTAAATACATCACTCGCTGGCGCAATCTAAGCATGAAATGTGAGCAACAACTTGAAGAAGAACATGCCGTACAGTTGTTAATGGGAAACATTGATGATAAAATGCAACCCTTCCTGTGCATGGCTACTATCACCACATTTCAGGACCTGCTGGACAGAGTGGCCAAGTTTGAGAAATTGAACTTGTCAAAATCAGAAAATTATTCTGATAAGCCCAAGAAAGCTAAAGCCTCAGGTGCTAGAAGAGGTGAGGCTGACTCTATATTTTTCTCCAGAGCTGATAAGGAGAAACAAGTGATTTACAATATAGACAAAGGCAAGCAGCCAATACAATATCAGGAAAAGCCTAAGCAAGTCTACAACCCTAACCCCCAGCCGAAGCTGATACTCGGGGGTAATGATAAACCACGAACTTATCAGGGCGGTGGAGAACGCCCGAGGCAAACAACGGGGACTGGTGATCGAACGTTCCCCTCTCTCAAAGACAAAATGAATAAGGAATATTCATTCAAGAGGGAAAGTGTCGCCAAGTTATTTCGACAAGCATTGAAAGCGGGTTTAGAACTGCCAGAGTGCAAGAGACCCGAGGAGTCAAAACATAGTGGCGACCCAAACTACTGCCCATATCATCGGGTGATGAGTCATCCAATCGAAGATTGCTATGTCTTTAAAGATTGGCTTGAAAGAAAATATCGAAGAGGAGAGCTCACATTGTCCGATAATGTGCTGACTCACCCCAGAAAAGAGTCAACTCGGGTAGTTACGACTTCTTCCGTACCCCCGATTGAAGAAAGGAGAAAAGGGAAGAAGCCGATTCCAGAAGAACAGTGGGAGACTGTGGTCTCTAAGAAAACTGTGAAAATGTTGAAACAGCTTGAAGAAGTTCCATGTGTAAAATGGAAATCTCCCACTGAGCCGGTGATAGACCCCAAGGCTCTGCCCGTGGTGCGAGCGCCTGCTTCTAAACAGTTTCCCAACCAAGTTGGAACTTCAAAGTCTGGAAAGAAAAAGTCCTCCAAGAAGAAGACAAAACTGAAGAAGCCCAAGGAAAAGAAAACAGCAACCCAAAGGGTTATAGATAGTCTGGATGAATACTACCAGACCGCGAGGCATCCTATTAAGCTTGCCGACTTTATGTCAGAGCTCAAGATTGACGAAGCAGAAGAGGCTGATAAGGATCCTCTTCCCACAGAAGTCTGTCGGGTCATTTCAGCAACGCCAATAACTCTGATAAAAGAAAAATATGTCAGAGAGATGATCGTTGAAACCTGTCTGGCAACATCGTCAATGGACTACAGCTCAGAGGAGGATCTGTATTTTCCAAAGACAGATGAATCTGATCCCGATATAGCGTCGCAGATAGGACATGTAAATCTGGGAGGTGATTCTGAGTCAACGAATGAATCCCTAGACGCGACGATGGCAGACTCTGAAGAAAATGCACCGTCAAATGAGTCTGATCCAGAAGAGATCGCTCAAGTGCAGTTGAGAAGTGGCAAGATACTACCACCTCCGCTAAAGAAGGGAATATCCAATAAGGATAAAGGAAAAGAGATAGTTGTCAACGAAGACATTATCTCCGAGGATCCCAAAAAGAAACATACTCCAGTTAAGGGAATAGATTATAATATCTTATCCCATCTGAGGAAGATCCCTGCCCAGCTCAGCATATACGACGCTCTGGTGATGTCTAAGGATCTTCGGGAGACTTTGATTCAGGCTCTCAAAGACCCCGAAAGATATGAGGCATATTTTGCTGAACGCAACCTGACCGAAGTCCTACAAGCTCGTAACGAACCGTTCATCACGTTCACCGAAGATGACATGATGCTCGGGACTGCAGACCACAACCGACCTCTGTATGTTACTGCAGAGAGTGATGATTTGGTAATCAGTCGAATTCTGATTGACCCTGGGTCCTCCATCAACCTTATGAGCTTAAAAGCACTAAGGTCGTTGTGCCTCAACGTGGAACACCTCGGGCCAGATAAGCTTATGGTACATGGTTTTAACGAAAAAGGGCAGAAAACCCTTGGATCGTTTATGCTACCTCTTGTGTTTGGAGAATTTCACACAGATGCCAAATTTCATGTAATTGATGCGGACACTTCATTCAAGGCGCTCCTAGGCCGCCCCTGGCTGCATGAATATGGCGTTGTCCCGTCAACATTACACCAGTGCATGAAGTATCTCAGGGATGGAGAGGAGTTCAGGATTTCTGGTGATATCCAACCCTTTACAGTCCATGACGCAACAGTCTATGAAGATGCGCAGTATTTCATGCCAAAGAAGCAGAGACTGTCAAACTCTCTGAAGGCTCAAGCATCAAATCCAAAGAGTGCAAAGCAACCTGAACAAAAAAGTGAGAAAAAGCAGGTGGGGAGAAAGAAGGCAACGCCGACTCTTCCCAAAGAAGCTACCACTGCCACTTCTAAAGAAAGGAAACGCGTACCTCACCTTGGGAGCGACACAGATGAAGATAATGTCACCCCTACAAAATCCCAGAGGGTATGTCGTTCGATGGACGAATGGAGTAGGGAGGTCGCATATTCAAATGATGACTATGACTACGACTCTATCTATATGAACACGGTACAAGAGGTATTCTCTAGAAGAATAGATAGCCTATCAATCTCAGATAGCGTGCTCGTAGTCACTCGTATTCCCCTACAGTATTTTAAAGAAATAATTCAACGAGATGTGCATAAAGTTGAAGAACTTGTAACCCTTTATCTGCCTCCAATCAGAAAGGGGATCGAGTCAGGGAATATATTCTACTCCGTAGGAAAGGATGAAGAAGTGAATCGTGATTGGGACCATGTCTTCATCGATTCTGAAGAATTACTACCTACGAGGATACCTAGGTTTAATACCAAAGGTATTCAAAGAATGTTGCGAAAGTGGATCAATGTTCCCACCCCCAAACGACAACTTCGTATGTGTTTAAGTCTCTGGTACGGAAGGAATCCACGTCCAATGCGACGGAAGGAGATGAATGCATATAAAGGTATTGGATTCGTCAGGCGAAAATGCATCCGGAAGGAGACTTGCCAAGCCATCACTTGCAGGGAAGTTGAACCCAATGACGAGTCTGATGAAGAGGTCTATGAAGTTGATGATTACGATGATCAGCCTCTAGAGGCCAAGCCTGCACCAGAAGAGCTTGAAGATGGTGGACAGGCAGCCACTATGGACGAGCTAAAAGAAGTCAACTTGGGAACCGAGGATGACCCTCGCCCAACCTTCATTAGTTCCCTTCTGCCAGAAGATCAGGTGGAAGAGATAAAAGAACTCCTCTGTGAATTCAGGGATTGCTTTGCCTGGACATATGCTGAGATGCCCGGCTTATCCCCTGACGTAGCAGTTCACAGGTTGGCAGTCAAACCGGATGTCGCACCCGTCAAACAAGCTCCAAGGAGAATGAGATTGGAGATTGAAGAACAGGTGATTGCTGAAACCAAAAAGCTCATAGAAGCGGGCTTCATCCGTGAAGAGAAATACCCCGACTGGATCGCTAACATCGTCCCGGTGAAGAAGAAGAACGGTCAGATACGCATCTGTATCGACTTTCGGGACCTCAACAAGGCGTGTCCAAAAGATGATTTTCCGCTGCCTGTATCCGAACTCCTAGTAGACAACACGTCAAATTATGACATGTTCTCGTTTATGGATGGATCGTCAGGATACAACCAGATCAAGATGGCTCCCGAGGATGAAAGGCATACGTCATTCAGAACGCCCATCGGCATTTTCTGCTATACGGTCATGCCCTTCGGATTGAAGAACGCTGGTGCCACCTACCAACGGGCGATGACCCGTATTTTTGATGAATTAATACATCAGAAGGTCGAGTGCTATGTAGATGACCTTGTCGTTAAGAGCATAGACCGAAAAGAGCATCTAAATGACTTAAGGATTGTATTTGAGAGAATCAGAAAGTTTGATCTGAAAATGAATCCTCTCAAATGTGCTTTCGGGGTCTCCTCCGGCAAATTTTTGGGGTATGTCGTTCGTCATCGAGGTATTGAAATCGACCCCAACAAGATCAAGGCAATCACAGAGATGCCACCGCCAAGAAGCCTCCGTCAACTCCGCTCCTTGCAAGGGCAGTTGGCTTTCATTCGGCGATTCATATCAAATCTATCGGGTAGGTGCCAGCCATTTTCAAAATTGATGAAGAAAGACATTCGATTCAAGTGGGATGAAGAATGTCAAGAAGCTTTTGATAGCATCAAAAGATACCTGTTAAATCCGCCCATTCTCGCAGCGCCAATTCCGGGAAAGCCTCTTATACTATATACAGCGGCACTAGAAGAGTCCCTCGGAGCGTTACTGGCTCAGCACAATGAGGAAGGAAAAGAGAATGCACTCTACTACATCAGTCGGAGATTAATCGGAGCAGAGATACGATATTCTCCAATTGAGAAACATTGTCTGGCATTGATCTTTGCAGTCCAGAAACTTCGCCACTACATGTTATCTCATAAAATCACCTTGATATCAAGGATCGATCCGCTGAAGTTCTTGATGACAAGACCAGCGTTGACAGGTCGTTTGGCAAGGTGGGCAGTGCTATTACTGCAATTTGATATAGTGTACATGCCACAGAAAGCAGTAAAGGGACAAGCTTTGGCAGATTTCCTCGCCGCACATCCAATCTCAGCTGACTCTTCGCTCAATGATGATTTGCCAGATGAACAAATCATGCAAGTTGATGAAGAAGAAAAGGTACTGTTTTGGGAGATGTACTTTGATGGGGCATCGTCTATCAAGTCTCCCAAACCTCCAAATCTTGCAAAGGCCCAAGCTGGCATCGGTCTAGTCTTTATAGAACCCGAGGGAGGCATAATGAGATTCTCGTTCAGTCTAACGGAACCTCGGACCAATAATGAAGCCGAATACGAAGCTCTAATAGCAGGGCTGGAGATTGCAATTGATATTCAAATCACAGATCTTCAAATTTTTGGCGATTCTCAACTTGTGATAAATCAAGTTCTGGGCATTTACAAAATCTGCAAACTTGAATTGGCTCACTATCACCGACGAGCTCTCGAGCTTCTAAAACAAATATCAAATGTCAAGATAACTCAAGTTCCTCGAGGACAGAATGCAAAAGCAGATTGTCTAGCTAAACTGGCCAAGGAGCTTGCATATGAAGATAAGAGGCCACCTATATTCATTGCGGTTGAAAATCGTCGGGTCTTAGAGCCAGCAACCCTACAATTCCCGCAGGCAGAGGGAATACCAGGTTCAAGCCAACAGGATGCAGCCCCGGTTGATCCTCAACCTCCCCAATAAATCACTGTTAAAAATCAACCAGGGGAACGTCCAGCAGTAAAAAGACGAAGAACTGGTAGATTCTCAGAGTCGTGGTTGGATTGCCTAGATGTTGAAGTCGAAGACGATTGGAGGCAACCATTCGTCGACTACTTCAAAGAAAGCAAACTTCCAACAGATAAATCTCTGGCTGCACAAATTAGAAAAAGAGCATTGCGATATGCGTTTGTCAATAATACGCTATATCGGCGAGCTTTTGATCAAATGTGGCTAAGGTGCCTAGGGACCAAAGAAGCTGATAAAGTAGTAACAGAAGTACATGAAGGACTCTGCGGAGCACATCAGTCAGGTCCCAAGATGGCTACTAAAATTAAAAGAATGGGTTATTACTGGCCTACGATGGTGAGAGATTGTATCAACCACGCTAAGAAGTGCCACGAATGTCAGATTCACGGTGATGTTATTCATCAACCGCCAAATCCGCTGCATCCAACAATTGCATCCTGGCCATTTGAATGTTGGGGCACTGACATAATTGGGCCAATAGATCCGCCGTCATCGGCAGGGCACCGCTTTATTCTGGCAGCAACAGACTATTTTTCTAAATGGGCAGAAGCAGCTCCATTCAGGGAAGTCACGTCCGAGCACGTGATCAACTTCTTTACCCACAACGTCGTCTACAGATTCGGTGTACCACGCCGCGTGATCTCAGACAATGGCACAGCATTCAAGAGTACAAAAATCTATAAGTTCGTAGATCGTCATAAGATTGACTGGCGTTACTCGTCTATATACAACCCAAGAGCCAATGGTTTGGCTGAGGCCTTCAACAAGACGCTGGTGAAGTTGTTAAAGAAGATCCTCACCAAGAATAAAAGAGAATGGCATACAAAGATGGCAGAAGCATTGTGGGCGTATCGTACGACCTACAAAACACCAACCAAAGCCACTCCCTACTCACTAGTGTTCGGAGCTGAAGCCGTTTTGCCACTAGAAGTTGAATTACCGTCTCTTCGGGTCGCTATCCAGAATGAGCTTACTCAAGAGCAGAATGCTCGCCTAAGAATTGAGGAGCTCGATGCACTCGACGAAGTCAGGCTGCAAGCCCAACAGAATTTAGAAATCTACCGAGGAAGGATGGCAAAATCATTTGATCGGATGGTGCGCCCTCGATCCTTTCAAGAAGGGGAATTGGTCCTGGTGCTGAGAAGACCAATCATCCCACACCGAAGAATTGGTGGCAAGTTTGTGTCCAACTGGGAAGGCCCATTCGTCATCGAGAAGGCGTACCAAGGAGGAGCCTACCAGCTTATCGATCTGCACGGTCAGAGGCCCATGCCGCCGATCAACGGTCGACACCTGAAGAAGTACCATGCGTAAAATTGCTCAAGGAAATTTTATATTTAATGTATTGTGTATTCCATGCATATCTATATACACTTTACATTTTATATTTTTGAAATTCTCTTGTGTTGCAAGAATGCATTTCAAAATCTCCCTACAGGACAGGGGGCATTTTTAAATATTTATTTGGGTTGACATCATGCTCCGCGCTGAGATCCCCAAATAAATATTTAAAATTACAAAATCTCAAACTTTCTTCTATTCTGAAATGTCCCTGCAAGACAGGGGGCATTTTAAATATTTATTCGGATCGACATCGCGCTGCATGCCGAGATCCCCGAATAAATATTTAAAATCATCAACGCAAATATTCTTTTATACTGAAGAATACAACGAATTCTTTTCAAAGTATGTGCAGGTGGTCTTTCAAAAGATCGAGACATCACCTTCTCCAACGTACCAAAATTTGAAAGTCAAGAAAGAGACTTTCGCAACTACACACTCTAACAAATTGAGTCAGAATAACCTGAAGTCTTTCAGCAGCCTGAAGCTTAAGGTTCGAGTGGGTGTAAGAGGTCGGATCCAACACGCCCAAATATGGCCGGATCGCTGGCAGCTCCGTCTACTCAACACGCCATAAGAAAGGCCGTAGTAGCGGAACCCCCGCTTCGTCAACCCGTCAGTAGGGACTGTAGGAAGTACGAAGGCAAAATTTGACTCGATAAGTTCAAGTGATCGTAGTCTACAAAATTCTCCTAATTGACCGGAGAATCAAGTTTCCAATGGGAAGGAGAAATCTCGAGCAACTACCAAATTCGCGTAGGCTCTAAATCTTCAACCACGCAGGAAGACTCCAAATCTATCAACTTCAGCAAAATCAGCATTGGGAAGCACATTTCCCCTAGCTCAAGTCTGAAGCCTGAATGGGTGTAAGAGGTCGGATCCAACAAGCCCAAATATGGCCGGATCGCTGGCAGCTCCATCTACTCAACACGCCATAAGAAAGGCCGCAGTAGAGGAACCCCCATCTCAGCAACCAGAGGACGAAGAGCTGTCAAATCCCAGCTCGCCTAATCTGATGAACTCAAGTGACTCAGATTAAAGTCTCCTCAAGTGGTTAAGGATCAAGATACTACTCATTATTGGTACTATCAACTGAATCCAAAACCTGTAAATCCTTCAACAAATCCATAAAGCACAAAGCTAGGATCGAAGGAATTCTTCTTCAACAAGTCCACCAAAGCACAAAGTAAAGGACAGAAGAAATTATCCCAAAGTTCATGAAAAGCCCGAGGCTGAACTAAGAGGATTCCGTCATCAACAAGTCCGCTATGTACAAAGCTCTGGACCGATGACTTCTCGCCAACGACCTAATACTTCTAGGTCACCGGCATCTACTCCTTCATCAAGCCCGCCAAAGCTATAAGCAAAGGGCCGAAGGTACAAACCACCTGACAAGTCAATAAAGACAAGTCAGGTAATTCTCCATCAATGTCCGCAGCACAAAGCACAGGACAGAAGAAACCAAAATCTCAGGGAAATAAAAGAGGTATCCCGAATGACTTCTACAAATGTCCCTAAAGACTGGGGGCATTTTAAATATTTATTTGGGTCGACATCGCGCCGCATGTCGAGATCTCCAAATAAATATTTAAAATTTCTTGCCGAAATACAGTTAGAGGGAAGAATAGAAGATCCTCCATAAATTGAATGTGCCATCAGCAAAAAAAATACAATCTGAGCAAGATACAATCAGTAAAAGTGATAGAAATATCACATCTACACGTGATGACGACAAAAGAAGAATGCAGGGAGTGGCAATGTTATCTACTAACATCGACCTACAAACTGATGCTCTAGAGACCTAAGTACAAAGTGCTCTGTCACTATCCCACGAATCTCTACCTGACGAAGAGCAAATACATCAACTATACTGAAGATTACAAGTGCATCTAAAGATCCAGGAAATTATAGAAATTGATTTTTGGAGACCTACAGAATGAGAATCTTAGTGTGACATCCAAGCAAATCTTTGGAGATCCACTAAATGACAACTTTAGTGTGACATCCAAACAAACTTTTGGAGATCCACTAAATGGAAGTCCTAGTGTGACATCTAGAACAAATATCTAGAGATCCACAGGGTTAGTCAGCATACAACAAACGTGATTTGCTCTAGACGCGAATCACATTTGTTGGGGGGCATTTGTTGACCCCCACAGAGAAAACAAAAAGAATAGGAATAAAAAATATTGCATCTGCCATACCTGCTGCAAATCCCTTATCCTCGCCAGAAATCCCGCTTCGCTACAGTACGCCATACCTCTGCAACGGCGCCGTCTTGGACAGAACACGCGCGATCTGCCTCGACAAAGCCTCCTCCCACGGCTTTAAAATGAGAGGTGAAGCTCTCATTTTGGGGGATCCATTCGAACTTCCCTTCTCGCTGCTTCCACTCGCGAATACCCCACTGAAAACACTCGCAACCCTTCCTCCTCACTCAAGCCGAAATCTCCACAACTATTCTCCCCCACTCCCAATCCAGAGAAGTTGCAAGACTTCGAGGCCTCCCTTCCATCTCCGATCAAGTTCCGATCGGAGCTCTACCCACGATCCAGGCCGCCCCTATCCCTCATATTCCCGTCGATCTCCCTAGCCGACGTTGCCTCTGCCCGATTCCACCCTAGTTGAATTCAACCTAACCTCCTCATTTCTTCGGTCCAGAGAGAGAGAGAGAGAGAGAAGAAACTTTCCCCTACCTCCACTGAGCTCCCAACCGGCCCGTGCCCTAGCCTCGCCGGATTTCCCTGCTGCCGCGACCCATTCGCTCCGACAACGACGTTCCCTTCCTGAAGGATTGGAAGTTACAACGTTTTGATCGCAAGCAACGACTGGAGCTCCCTGGCCGTGAGGGTAATTTTCTCCCTCTCGCGTACTTCTTCAGCTTAATCCCGTAGATCTGTGGAGCAATGAGGGAAAAGAAGGATTCAGCTCTGCCTAAATCCTGATCAAATCCTACATTAATCATATCCAAATCACTTTCTATTTTATTTTATTAAAATTATTTTTAATTATCGCTGATAGTAATTAATTATATTTAATTATAATTAATTATAATTAAATATCTTAATTATTTTTAATTATTATTAATAATAATTAGTTTTAATTAAAATAAATTATAATTAATTTTATTATTATGGTTAATTATTATATTAATAATTAACTATAATTTCTTAAAATTAATTATAACTAATTATTTTAATTTAAATTAATTATTATCAATTATAATTAATTATAATTAATTGTTATAATTATAATTAATTACTTTTAAATTATAATTAATTATGGTTAAAAAAAATGCAAGAGGAATGCTCTTCCCTTGCCTCGATCCTCGTGCCACGAACCACCGCCGGTCGCCAATGTATAATCCTCCAACCCTAAAACTCCGAGAGCCCGCCTCGAGGCTCGCAGCGCGACAAAACGACCACCTATACACGCTTTTCTTAGCGTGGTGGGAGGAAGTGCGTCGCGAGGCTTGCAACGAAACGGGTAATCACTTCGAGAACTCATTTCGTCGTTTGCGACGCACCGGCAAACCGCCTATACACGCTTTTCGTAGCGTGGTGGGAAGGGAACCCGGTGCGGCGCCTACGACGAAGTGGGTGATCACCTAAAATCTCTTTTTCGGCATTCGCGGCGCGCCGGCAAACCGCCTATACACGCTTTTCGTAGCGTGGTGGGATGGAAAGTCGGTGCGGCGCTTATGGCGAGAAGGGGATATTCATAAGTACCCGCTCGCGGGAAAATAACTGCGTTTTTTCAAACAGGTACTGTCGAAGACCCATACACGCTTTTCGTAGCGTGGTGGGGATTGAAGATTTTACACGGCCGCGGTGTCCTCGAAAGAGGGCACCTACCATACACGCTTTTCTTAGCGTGGTGGGAAAGGCCCAGTTTTCTCGTAGTTTCCCCTAAACGGGGGAGACGCCGGGAGGCTGCCGAAATTTCGGGTGAACAGAAGATCACTTGGACTTAATTTGAACAAATTTTGGGACCGCAGTGGACATGAACTCAAAGAACTTAAACCAAACAAAATACAAAAGACTTTGAATAAGACTCGAGCTCAATATAAACAAACAAGAACTCAAATGAACTTGGTACAAGGAGTCTTTACATGAATTAGAACAATGCAAAAGACTTCATTTGGAACTCAAGTGGATTTGTATGAATTGAACTCAACATGATTTGAACAATCAATGGAACTTAAGCTTGATTGAACAATAGTGGATTTGTGGACAATCATCGACAATGATTTGATTCGAATGATAACTACAAGAATAAACGCAAAGGACTTGAACTTGAACGCTTGAACTCGAGCAGAGGCTTGAAGTTGAACTACAATGAGCATGAACTTGACTTGAATACAACAATGAAGACTCAAACTGGACTTGGACTTGAAATGACATGAACTTGAGTGAACACAATGAACTCAAGTGAATATAAGGTGAATTTGAACTTGCAAATGAAACATAGAGAGCTCGAATTTGAACACAATTGTAAGGAACTTGAATCTAAACAATAGGAGGTTGTTCTTGCAAACTATTGGGCTTCAATGAACTAAAACTGGGATGATGAAATGTACACACTAAATACACAAGGTGTGAAGACTTCTGATGAGCCAAAGAACTACAAATGCCACACACTCCGTCATGAATCAATTGACAATTCAATGATTAATATGCAAGTGAAAGTGCAAGAATCCTTAGTAGATAAGGGACTCCAGAGACAACCTACTTGTGAGCAAAGATTAGAATGAAAAATATGATGAACAAGCCTTCAGTGTACT
This sequence comes from Dendrobium chrysotoxum, assembly GCA_019925795.1. Lineage (NCBI taxonomy): Eukaryota > Viridiplantae > Streptophyta > Magnoliopsida > Asparagales > Orchidaceae > Dendrobium > Dendrobium chrysotoxum. Next base: position 53,632,581 of record CM034298.1, on the reverse strand, counting down.
CAAACAAACACTCATGAACAAGATTTGGAGATCTAACAATCTCTCCATGATAGGCATGGTGAATATCGGAGCCTATAATGATTATCTGTACCATCTGTGATAATACTATGGCAAGCATGCATTCCTAACTACTACGAGCATAAAGGAAGCGATCATTGTAGTATTCTAGAGTCAACACTGATCAACGCACAAGTGATTAACGCAGTCCTCTGTGAATATAACGAGCGGTGTAATGAATGGCATTTTATGCAATTATGCAGGAAGATAAGGTAATACCAGCAAATAATAAGATTTCTTGCCAGCACACTCAATATAGCGTACAGTGAGCTCGAGCAAATCCATCAAGCAAGACTTAAGTCATCTTTATATGAAAGTGGAAGACTTGTAACATTCCACATGGCTCATCTATATGCAAACAATCATTCCCATCTGCTACAAACACAAGAGCAAGATGCAATCAAATGCATTGGGCCCTACAAGCAATGAGGATCAAAATGTCTGAAGAGATCAATAATGGGTAGAGTTCACCCAACAAGCAACAATCCCTTTACAACAGGCATCAAGTGTCTTCCGATTACAAGTGGTGATAGTCAACATGTAATGACTTGCAAACCAAAAACACACGCAGAGATCATTAGTGAATGTAGCTCAACCGTCAACCAACATCAAGTTACAAATGAGCGTACTGATCTACATGCAATCAAGAGCAAAAGATCTGCAATACATACAGATTTCTATACATACAATCTCTCTATGAATACAAATGTGTGTACAACATGCCACTTATGGGTAGATACAAAAAGACTTCAGTAAATGCAGTATCCTGAAGTTAATTTCAGTCTACAAATGAATACATCTACCTGTAATAATAGTGGATGTATTGTGCGGACCAAAACCACAGCGAGATGTATGAAGAATGCAGTGAATGCAAGTTCCAACAAGCTTCTACGAAAGCAGGAGATTCGTTGGTGCACAACAATCCAAATGCAGAGAGCAACAAGTAGTGCACGACAGTCTGCCTGTACAAAGCAGCAAACAACTCAGTTCACGAGCTGCTGCACCACGCCACCGGATCTGCAACCTTTGTAAAAGCAGACAGAAGGCGTTTACAAATATTTCAAAATGTCCCCAACACGTGTACTTTAATCTGTATACACATAGGTACAAAAAAAGGGACACATGCAATCATACACCCGCATGGGCCCCGGCGAGCGTGTTATTGGTACACACGTGACGCCTAGGGATGCTGCGCGGGTCAATAAGTGAATTCAAGTTTGAGCCCGATCCTCCTATACGGGTAGATAGGAGTCGACACAGCTCGAACCATTAAATAAATATATGGTCACGAGGTCGACCGAGATATTTATTTTATACGTTCATATTAGGCCTTCAAGGCCTATAATCAAGAGAATTCACTTACAAAGGCGCAAAGCCTACGAAACCTGATCCTCTGTCGGCAGCTCAACAGAGTGGACAAGGTTCAATATATAAATGTAAATGACCCCACGCACCCCGATGATGGCCGTGTTGAATGTAAAACTCAACCGGAGGGGTCCATTCACAAATACTTTTAAATACCTCCCAAAAATTCCAAATTTCATAAAATCCAAAACTCCACAAAACTCCCAAAATCCCAAATTCCCTACAAAACCCAATCTTCTGAAAAATCCCAAAATCCAAAAAAATCTTTCCAACTCCAGATATTTAAAAATTGAAATCCAACTATCAAACCGCTTAAAGCAAATCCATCCACCCTCCGCAACAGTTTGCCGAGGTGGATAAATTGAAGAATACTTCAGCTCACAAAGAGCTGATGCCTAGTCGAAAATATCACTAGGATCCATTCTCAAACAATCTCCTGCCAGCAAGGACGTGGTACGAGTCCTCTAACCGGCAGTTTCGCCGCCAAATGGCACTGCAGGATAAACGGTTATGACTCGGGGCCCTCTGAACCAGGTGGTCGCCGCCAAATGGCACCATTATATTATGGTTATGGCCAGAGCCCGTATGCTCCCCAATGGCATCAAATCCTTGAGATATGAATCAATAGGATATGATCGATAGGGCACAAAGCCCTCTGTTAGCTAAGGTGGATTCAAATTCGTCCCCTTAGGCAAATATTCACCCCAGGTCTACAAGGTACCCTTGGACGAAGCAACCCATGGCTGCCGACAAGGATCCTTCTGTCAGGTTGGGTCGACTACCTCCTCTGACTAAGTAGACCAGGGACCACGATGGCCCGGGATGACGGAACCATGGGATCTTGATCGGGTCTATCATCCATTCCCCCACCATCCGCTTTAAGTCTGAGATGATGAAATTTCTATTTTAAATATCAAATCTTCAAATCTCCAAATCTTTTGATCTCCTAAATTCTGAAATCCTTAAACCTTCAACCCATGCTGCTACTATATGCCAGACTCACGTATCTCCTACGTATCTGATTGACGACTAGCCTTAATCGAAAGTTCTCTCTCGTTACCGGGAGGGGTAATTAACTATAGGGGCTTGCGCCTATAGGAAACCAGAACTCAGATCATAAAGTCCTCACAAAAATGAGGGCGAAATCTCTGGGTAGTGTCTTATCTACAAACCCATCTGCCTTCCAAAATTTACCCCGGAACTTTAATTCGTTAAAACTCCCTCCCCTCAGAAAAGCAAAAGAGCGGGCGGAGGCCGGGGCCGAATTTTCGGAGCCCACAGACACTGACTGTTGCATGTTGTTGACTATAGGCACATATCTCCAACAGTTATTTGTAGGTGTCGTATATACTTGTGCCCACATGAGATTTATCGTACTTGCAATATGCCCATTGTTGTTATCCACAAGTATCATATCAACTATCACTGCTTGCAAGGAATGTTCATGTTCACTACAATCTCTTGGATGTACTTGTAGGAGAATCATTGTACTTGCATTATATCCACCTTCATCATTCATAGGTGGTTTGATATACTTATTTGCAGTGATGGGTCTTCCACTATCGATTGCCAGTGTTGCCATCTCAATCTACAGGCTAACTATTATTTATATTGAAGCCTTCGTTAATGCACATAGGAAACACCTATGTATTCCGCCGTTAGTTGATGTTGCTTGCAAGTGCTATATACTTAACAATATGGGAATTGTTGTAGGCGTTTATTGCATTTGTGAGCGTCATGTCCACCTTCACCATTCACAGGTGATGTTTGCATACTTTTTGCAATAGCATTAGTTGCATGCAGGTTGTCGATGTTGACTGTGAGGCATTGCTACCTTCAATACCTATTGTCCTTATATGAGTCGTTGTATGCATGACAGATCTTTCACTATTATTTGCAAAAGTCATCCCTTCAACTTGCGAGTTGACTGTCGCTTGCATAGGGTGGTAATTGTGCATTTCGTAGTTGAGTGATGTCACTTGCAAGTCAATCACATCTGAAAGTTCTCCGCCACGAGTCCCTTGTTATTTACTTGATGTTTATTTGAATAATCAAATTTATCACTTATCTTTTGTATTTTGATTATTATTGTGCATTTTAATATTTTAGGATTTTGTTCCCTGTTGTTTAGTTCAGGTCTCCTGTTTGTTCAGTTCCATGCACAGTTGTTCAAGTTTTATGCGTTTCTGTTTAAGTATAGGTACTCTATGTCGCTGCTCAAGTGAAGTTTTCTTATTGTTTAAGTTTTGTGTACTTCAGTCTGAATTTCGGCATCATCCCGGCATATCCCCCGTTTGGGGGAAATATAGGGAACTAGGCCTTCCCACCACACTATAAGAGCGTGTATGGTAGGTGTCCTAAGACACCATGGTCGTAGTCTTTAATCCCACTATGCTGCAAGAGCGTGTATGGGGTCTTTGAGGTACCACCTGTCTGTTCAGTTTGAATCTGGTTTCCTGCGTTTCATTTAAATTCCTTGTGCATTTCATATTTTCTATCTTTTTTTTTGCTCAAGTAAAGGGCCTCTGTTTGCTGTAGATTTCGGTAACATTCTGGCATATCCCTCGTTTGGGGGAAATGTAGGGGAGCTGAGCCTTCCTACCACGTTACAAGAGCGTGTATGGTAGGTGTCCTGAGACACCACGACCGTAGTCTTCAATCCCACAACGCTACAAGAGCGTGTATGGGGTCTCCAAGGCACCTGTTAAAAAAATGCACAGTTTTCTTTTCCTGCAGATACTGAGGTGCGTACATGTACTTAAGGTTGTCCCCACCTCGCTACAAGAGCATGTATAGGGCATACCCGCCTCGTCGCATGTATCGCACCGGATTTCCCCCACAGTGTTACAAGAGCGCATATAGGAGGTCCACCGGCACGTCATGCACGTCGAGGGTGGGGTTTGGAACATTATACCTGCGCAGGAGTCATTGGCGACTGTGTTGGCGGTGTCGGCTCATGGATCGAGGCAAGGGAAGCATTTCTTTTTTTTTTTCTCTCTTTTTTTCCTTTCTTTTTTCTTTTTTTTCTCTTCTTTTTTTTTCCCTTTTTTTTCTTTTTCTTTTCTTTGTTTAGATAATATTTAATCATAATTAATAGAAATTAATTATAATTAATGAAAATTAATCATAATTAAAAATATTTAATAATAATTAATTATAATTAACTATCATTAATAATAATTAATTATGATTAATTATAATTAATATCAACTAACTATAAAATTTATAATTAATAATTATTATCGTATAACAATTAATTATAATTAAAATAATTAATTATGATTGTTATAATTAATTGTAATTATCATTAATCGTAATTAATTATTTTTAATTATAATTAATTTATAAGATAATTATAGTTAATTATAAATTTATTATAATTAGTTAATGTTAATCATAATTAATCTTAATGAATTATTATTAATTAATTATAATTAATGATCATTAATCATAATTAATTATTTTTAATTATAATTGATTATTTTTAATTATAATTGATTATTTTTAATTATAATTAATTTTATAAGATAATTATATTTAATTGTAATTTTATAATTAGTTAATGTTAATTATAATTAAATAATAACAATAATAATTCATTACAATTAATTATAATTCATATTAACTAATTATAAAAAATTATAATTAATTAAAATTATATAAAAAAATGCAAGATTTGAGCCGGATTTGTGTAGGTTTTGAGTAGGATTTAAGCGAATTTAGGCAACTGTTTAATCTTATAGTGAGTTAAATCCTCAGTTGCCCTCTTTAATCCCAAATATTGGGTTTATTAAACCCTTTGGTTCGGCAATTTTATGGGACTTGGTCGAAGAAACGCGCGAAAGGGGAAAGGTTACCTTCGCAGCAGGCAAACTTCTGTCGTTGCTTCTAATCCGACCGGAAGGGAATGTCGCTGGAGGAGCGAAGCCGATCAACAACGAAGGAGCCGAAGGCGACCAGCAAAGGAGGCGAGGTTGTGACTTCCAATTTGATAGGCAAGGAACGTCGTGGAAGGAGGCTTGCAGCTAGGGCTTGGTCGTGAGAGGGATCGCGAATATGAGAAGAGCGAATGGCAGCCGTAAGACGTTCCTCTCTTCGGCCTTTTAACGACGCGTGATAGGGTATACGATCCAGGCAGGAGGACATGCGAGAAATGTCGATGACGTGTGCTGGATGTTCAACTTCGGGATTTACGGGATCTTGACACGATCTTTGTGTGGAGACCATGCGGTTAGGCTTCGAGATAGGCACGCCAAACGAATTTTTTTCATTTTCTTTCGGCTGCTGTATACAGATCAACAGCGTCCAGGCAACATTCGGTTATACATCCAACTTCTATACTTTCAAATATCTATAACACACTAGGACTATAAATTCCTACAACCAAACGATGAGATTTGTATCAATTTAAAAAAAATTAAATAATATGTGTAATAGTGATGATTTTAGGAGTTTGCATGGATAGTTGTGCGCCTCCATCACACACTCATTGTATATTGGGCAATAGAAGAGTGTCTGTGCATTAGTGTGAATTAGTGCAACACACTAATACATCTAGTTTCGCAACCGAGTCATCGGAAGTTTGCCGTTTTATGTGGCCAAACCATTTAAGGCGATTCTCTCTAATCTTATCTTCCACTAGAGCTACTCTAACATTTTCATGTATATGCTCATTTCGTATCCTATCTCTAAGAGTAAAAACACTCATCCACCTAAGTATCCTCATCTCTGCAACACTTAATTTAATATTATGCTTATCTTTTAATGGCCAACATTCAACACCATAATAAAGCATTGCAGGTCTCACCACCATTTTTGAGAATTTTCCCTTAAGTTTGAGGGGAACTTATCTATCACACAATAAGCCCGATGCATTTCTCCATTTCAATTTAAGCCCTTGCTACTTTTGGTTGGCTACACGAATTTTTTTCTCTATTGTATTATGTTAAGATTCAAATTCTTACTTAAATCTAATAAAATAAAGTTCATTAATTCTAATACTTTCTAACCAAGTCTTTTTAGGTCTACCACTACGTTTTTTAATGTAGGCCAAATCTAATCCATCTCTCCTAATCGGGTTATTGGAAGGTCGACATTTTATGTGACCAAACCTTCTAAGGCAACTATCTCTAATCTTATTTTCCAGTGGAGCTACTCCAACCTTTTCACATATATACTCATTTTGCATTCTACCTCTATAGTAAAGCCACACATCCACCTAAGGATCCTCATTTCTGCAAAACTTAACTTAATATTATGGTTAAGGGGAATTTTTCTATCACACAATAAGCCTGATGCATTCCTCCACTACAATCATGCATAAAAATGAATTCTACTAATAATATCTCCATTTATTACATCATCACTATGAAGAATAGACTCATGATAGGGAATAAAGATGGATACCTTCTCAACGAGCAAGGAATGTCGTTAAAGGAGGCCAGACAGTCGCGGTGTGAGGCAAGACGGCTCTAAAGGAAGTGCGACTGAACGGTGAGGAACGTCATCGAAGGAGGTAGCGTCGTCGACTGCACAGCAAGGAAGTGTGATTTCGGATTCTATCGGAAGGAACGTCGTTGAAGGAGTTCGTCGAAGGAGGCAAGGTCAAAGGAGGTTCAAAATGAGCACAAGAAGGAAGGTCGTCGAAGGAGTCAACGGTCGAAGGAGGTCCAGAACAAGCGAATGAAATAAATGGCCAGTCAGCCAGTTTAGGTAGGGTTATTTGAGTCGGATTTGTGACGGATTTGTGGCGAAAAATTCGTCGCAAAATGCAGCGGATTTTCTGCCGCAAATTCGCAGCAAATCCGTCACAAATAATTCGACAAAAATTGCCGTCGCAAATCTGTCACAATTTCAGAGATGAAATTTTTCGCCGCAAATTATCAACTTTCCTGTAGTGTTGGAACCGCCGATAGAATTTTGGATTGCAACTTAATAAGCTTCCTCATCTTTTCCTCCATCACTCCCAATCGGCTCTCCATGGTTGTAACCTTCCTTCCATGGTTGAAAACCTTCCTTCAATGGTTGGGAACTTTTCTTCCATCCAGGATTTGATTTGCTCCACTTTGCCTTCCAATGCATCCAACTTCTTTGTTGTCGTCTCTCCAAAACCTCACTCTGATACTAATATGATACGAAGTAGATGCAGAACTTGAAGAAAGCCTTTGCTGAATATTCAATTTCAGCAAAACAGAAATTTGTAACATGTAAACGATGAAGAACACCACTCAATAGCACTTTTTAGTGGATTATATATGAAGGAAAAGACAAGATACATGTGATCTACGATTAAAGAGGTGGATCAGTTCTCCCAGACAATCTAGACACCGCTAGGAAGCAAAAAAAAAAAAGAACTACAGCAAAACACAAAACTCAGCAATAACATACTCTAAACCCTAGATAGTAGTAGAACACAAAATCATAAATTTAACATCCCTAAACAGTTAAATATAATTTAGGAAACCTTCCTAAACAATTAAACATGATTTAGGAAACCTTCATAAACAATTAAACATGATTTTGAAAATATTCCAAACAATTAAACATAATTTTGGAAACCTTCATAAACAATTAAACATATTTTAGGAAACATCCCTAAATAATATTCATTCTCTTATTTAAATTCAAATTAGAAATCTTTCCCCAACTAATTCTCTCATTATTCCTCCTCCTAACATAATGAATTGCAGCTTTACTGGGCCTCACAAGGGGGGCCGAGTTTTCCCTGTTTTCTGCTCCAGGTTCTGCCCAGCCATGCTAGACCGGATGGCTGGGCTGGCCGCCCCCTCCAATGGTATCAATATTTTAATCTTACTTTCCATTCTATCTACTTTAGTATCTTTATACTAGTTGCACTAGGATACATAGTTGATTAACAGTTTTGCATCACTTATCCCAACTTGGAAATTGGATGAACATAAGTACGTTGCATTGCTTACCTAATGTTTTAAGCCACCCCTCTTAGACCCTAGTGTGGGCCTATAAGTGGTTGGGTTTACTTTGAAGTGACCCAAGTTTCTATCGTATTAATGCTTTATCAAAACCAAAACTTTTATTTGATCATTAAACCAATCAAGAAGCCTTACCAATCTAATGTTGCTAGGTAGGATATTGAGTTAGCCTAATCCATCTCATTAACTTGTTTACTTACCTAAATATATTATGTAAACTTTTTATATGGATTATATAATGCTTAAACTTTTAATATGGATTATTGGTAAATTTAATGATGTATATTGATCATCTAAACCATAGAATAAATCCCACTTTAAATTTGTTTTTGCGTGCCCAACACAGCCAATCTTAAGTGTGGAGGGGATTTCAGGTAGACTTGAAATCCAACCCTTCACTGTCATGCTTCATGAATATTGGATAAAAATAGGACAACCTGAACCAACCTAAATCCTTATTTGATCCAAATAGAATTTGATTTGGATATATATACCGAAGCTAATCCAATTTGAATTCATCCTTTACATGCATATCCCAGAGGACTTTTTGTACAAGTTTCTATGCTCTCTTCTCATGAGGGATGAAAACTCCCTTTTACTCTTTGAACTCTTTTCACTTACTGAATAGCATATAGAATAGAAATACTCTTAATTCTTATTACAAACAGGAGAACAAAGTACAGTTTATATATAGGATGCAAACTCCTTAAGGGTGTAACCGACTCAGGAAGGAAAAAAAAAGGAAGAATAAACAAACAAAATAATGAGAAATAACCACACAATTTTATTTTCCTACAAATGGAAATGAGAAACTGTGGAATCAGCTGTGATATTATTTTCTCCTTGATTCCTTGGTTGGAGTAGGTGGCTTGCTGTCTCGATTCTCCCAGATTCTTGCTGAGGCTTGCTTTCTCGGCTCTCCCAGATTCTAGCTGTGATGGCAGCTGGGATTCCTTGATTGCATGGACCATTATTCGGCTAAGATGACTGTCCTCCATGCAATATTCCAGAAATGATTTCTGATTTAAAGTAGCTGCCTGCTGTCCGCCACATTGCATTTATCTATATTTGGTTCCTGGTTTCTATTTGCCACATAATTCCTTTGAAATCTGCCAGAAGACTGTTGTCTGCTAATATGATTATGATAAAAAATCCACACTTCTCTTGGGCTTTTCCCTAAAAAATTATTTTTGGAGATCTCCATCTTCAAGGGGACCTCTCTCCGATCTCCCCTTGGCTTTAGCATCAAAGAGAGATCGTGTTTGCTTTTGCTTTTGCTTGGTTCTTTGTGCAAAGGCGTCACAGTTCCAACTTATATTGAGCTTGCGTTTGCTTTTGCTTGGACTTAGACTGGCGATGCTAGACTTTCCATCATCCATTGGCTCTTTCATGCTCCTTAATCAGACCGTCTTCCTTCTCTTGTTGAATCATTTCACTAACATGTGTTCAAAAAGAAATATACCAATTGATGAGCTCTTCATTGAGCAGTTATTTATGTGGTTTTTTATGCTATTTCACTGTGCTTTCTTGAGTTGTTTATGACAGATTATTCTAATATTATATGCGGAATGATTTGTATCCTTTACAATGTCATTTACTTGGTTTACATGAAAACTTTTGTTAGGTACCTATATTTTTCCCTCTAGTCTTATAAAATTCAATACTTGCCATGATCTTCTTGACTGCCAACATCTAAAATTTTTTCCTACTGTAAAACAGCTGTGGTGGTAATTATATCTTGCGTTGTTCTTGTTGGTCTCTTTGCTTTGCAACACCGTGGTACTCATAGGGTAGCCTTCTTGTTTGCACCAATCGTTATTATTTGGCTTTTGTGTATTGGCCTCATTGGTCTGTACAACATCATCCACTGGAATCCCAGAATATACTTAGCTCTTTCACCAAGCTACATCATCAAGTTCTTCAAGGTAACCGGAAAGGATGGCTGGCTTTCTCTTGGAGGAATATTACTTTGTATTACAGGTGAACATTGAAGTGTATCCTCCTTTCTTTCAACACAAATGAAACTTTACGTTTTTTCGAACCATTTTTATAAACTGTTATAGCAGACTGTTCATCGCAATTACAGGTAGTGAAGCTATGTTTGCTGATCTTGGCCACTTCACTGCAGCATCTATTAGGGTAGGCGCACCTCCTTTACATTCATTTTCTTAAGAAGAAATATCCATGGAAGTACAAGGCAATTATGATTTTATTAAAGGAATTCCTGAAGTGCATAAAACTGCCAATTCCATAACAGTTTATTTTCGTCCTGTATGCAATGGTTAATTTTCTTGTATTCTTAGCAAAAAATATTTATTTAGGAAAATGTTGATTCTCTTTGTGGCCAACTTGTTTATTTGAAGTATTCTTTTGGATGTTAGATTTATTGCTGTCATTTGTTTCTTTCCATAGGGGACTTGGTTGCATGTTAATTTGTTAGAGATATCTTTGCAAGTTGATCTGTTTGATTTAGGTTGGCAAAATCTTAATAAATTTTATTTGTAATTCATGAAATCTTAATGCTTTAATATGTGGCAACATGAAAACTGATTTTGAGTTAATATATAGTTTTAAATGAGACTAGCCTGCTGATATATGTTCTTAGGTTAAGCATAACATTTCCATCAATGACAACAGAGCAAGTGAATTTGTTATATATATTGCGTGGCAACATCAATAACTATAACATCAAGCCTTTGTCCCACTATGTGGGGTTGGCTACATGAATCCTTTTCCTCCATTGTATCCTGTTAAAAGTCAAATTCTCGTTTAAATCTTCTAACCAAATATGGTCTACCTCTACCTTTTTTTAATATAAGTCAAATCTAATACCTCTACTTTCAAATCTATACATTGCGTGACATATGGTTTAAATTGATATGGCTCTTGAAGCTTAACACAAGCAGATCAGTGTTGGTTGGAATACTATTGAATCTAATGGTAAAAGCTATACTGAAATTGAAAACATACATGTGCTTTCTTGAATCACGTTCCTCATATCTCCCTCTCAAAAACCTGTATTGTTTTGTACTTCACCTCCATAAGTGGAACTGTCCAACACCGCCTCATCCTAGATAAAAATACCAATTCTTTGTTTTGTACTTCATCACTTACATTGAAATATTTCTTCCAGGCCTCATCCTAATTGAAAGCACCTCTTCGTTTTCTGTAAACCTAAGCTTAAGTGCTTGATTTGACGTTTGCAAAACTACATATGATGTTTCTTTTGTTCGTGAGGCCATGCTAAGAAGTGTGTTCGATTCAAAATTAGAGTGGTGTTGTTGTGGGAACTAGTTTAAGAGTCTTTGATTTACTGTGGTTATATCTGACAATATTGTTTTTTTTAGTGTTTAAGGGAGGTCTAAGTGTATAAGCATTATAGAATTTATGATTCTATTTCTTTTTTAAATTATCTTTATCATATTATCTATTACCAATATAGTGATGTACGAACTGGATGCAGTCACAACTTCCAAACTCACCTCAGATAAAATTCAAAGCCGGGGCATCCAAATTTAGGTTCTGCTAGACTTTTAAGATAATTGGCACAGAGTTACTTGTACACCGAAGTGGCAAAGCAGCCTAAATAAGCAAAGGATACAACAACAACAACAACATCAAGCCTTTATCCTACTGCGTGGGGTCGGCTACATGAATCCTTTTTCTCCATTGTGTCCTGTTAGAAGTCAAATTCTCGTTTAAATCTAATAAAGAAAGATCATTTCTAATATTTTCTAACCAAGTCTTTTTAGGTCTACCTCTACCTTTCTTAACATAAGTTAAATCTAAGACCTCTACTTCCCTAACCGGGTCATCGGGAGGCCGCCGTTTTATGTGACCAAACCATCCAAGGCGACTCTCTCTAATCTTATCTTCCACTGGAGCTACTCCAACCTTTTCACGAATATGCTCATTTCGTATCCTATCTCTAAGGGTAAAGCCACTCATCCACCTGAGCATCCTCATCTCTGCAACACTTAACTTAGAATTATGCTTCTCTTTTAATGGCCAACATTCGGCACCATAAAGCATTGCAGGTCTCACCACCATCTTATAGAATTTTCCCTTAAGTTTGAGGGGTACTTTTCTATCACACAATAAGCCCGATGCATTCCTCCACTTCAACCATCCAACTTCGATTCTGCTGATAATATCCCCATCTATTTCACCATCACTCTGAACAATAGATCCAAGATATCTAAAACGTGTACTCTTATTAATGACTTGATCGGCCAAAGTCACAATCCCCTCACTAGGTCTATTATTACTAAAATTACACTCCATATATTCCGTCTACTCAAGCGAAAACCTTTAGACTCTAAGGTTGACCTCCACAATTCTAGTTTACCTTCAACTCCCTCTCTAGTCTTATCAACAAGAAGAATATCATCAGCAAAAGCTTGGTTTTTTATTATCATTATTATAAGGAAGTAAGATTTTTACTAAGTAGAGAGCGTCAAGTAAACCTTGATTGCTCCTTTGACATAATTCATAAAGGATATTCAGATATTGGTTCCTAAATTTAAAATGGAACAACCTCATCTCTCATTTTCTGCCTTCGGTAATTTTGATTCTTTGATACCTTGATTGCTCCTTCGACATACTTCATATGTTTTTAGCATATCAAATATATTTTTTCCAATTGAAAACTTCGGTTGAAGAAAAGTTCTGAAACGTTTCTGCTCAAATACAAAAGCTAGACAAGTTGACCTTAAGAACTATGGGAAAGGATGCAACAAAAACAACACGAAGTCTCTATCCCACTACTATGGGAAAGGATAATATGCATATTCTATGATTGCTCCTATTATGAAACTGAAAACTATCTTATCTAAAAGGAGAAAATAAGTTGAATAAAATTTAGGGTTTGCCCAAAGAATAAGAAAAATGAAACTCTAAACAACAAATGCAATTTTTTTTTAGTTGTTTTTCAATCAATCCTGAAGTAGTCTGATTTTTCATTCCTTTTTATTTCTATTCTGTTCTTAAAACTGCTGTGGATAACCTAAGTATTAAATTATTTTTTATACCTTTTTTTAATAACTATGGTGAATTAAATAGGTTTAGAGACTTCGATGTAGTTTGATGCATTAAAAGTCATGATAATGGGATCTTAGTTAAAAATTAATGCATCAAGAAAAGATGAAAATATTATTTTGAGAAATTATAAAATAGGGATTTTAAGAAAAAAATTATTTTGGAAGTATAATGAACAAGAAAAGTGGTATATATGTTAATTAAAAAATGTGAAGTAAAGTCAGCTTTGAAGAAGATGCTTAATGATAAAGCTTTTAAGTTCATATCAAATCACTAGTTAAGATTGAGTTATATGAGGTACTAAAGTGATTTGGTTAACAAATAATTTAATGAAAATTTGAAACTTAAAAGGATTCCAAATGAATTGAGAAAGCATTTTGTACCAATATTTAAGAACATAGAAGAAGTTAAAATTATGATAGTTATAGAGGAATCAAATATATGAATGATAGTGAAGCTATGTAAGGGAGCAATTAATCAAAAGCTTGAAAAAACTGTTGGTTTGAGAATCAAGTTAATCCATACTAGAAAGATCTATAATGAAAGCATTTTATTGTTTTATGACAATTATTGGAAAATATAGAAAGCTGAGAAAGGATCTTTATATGATTTTTATTATTATTGAGAAATATATGTTCAAGTATTATGAGAATTAATTTGATGCACATTAACGAAAAATGATTTGTGTCAAAGGTAAGTTGAAGCCATTAAACATATCTATGATGGGGCATTGATTAATATTAAAAGTAGTATTGTGGCAAACAAGTTTTCAATTACAATTAAATTATATTAAGTATTTATATTGAGTTCTTATCTTTTCTATTGGCTATGGAGATTCTTACGAAGGATATTTAGAGATAGGTGTCTCCGTGTATGCTTTCGCAAATGATATGGTACTACTTGGTATAATAATTATCAATTAATATTATTAGAAGATAAAATAATATCTTGGTATGGGGCTTGTATCTTAGATCTATTATATAGAATGAAGAGTATTGCAGATTGTAAATATTACTTTTAAAATTAAGGTTGAATGTAAAATAGAAAAGTGCTTTAGGAGTAATTCGATAAGAGATTAGCATGGAGACGTGAAGAAAAATTTTATGAAGCTACTATTAGGTTAACTTTATTGTGTGGATTGCATGTTGGATAGTAAAGGTGTCTTTAGTTGTGTGTGGGGTAAATAAGAATGTTAAGATGGATGTGTGCAGAACTAGTAAGGTTAAATTTAGGAATCATTATTTAGATGAATGGCAATGATTGCTTGCACTGCATATTGTGGAGGGGTTGTGATGAAGACTGCTGTCAAATTAGAGTGCATATAAGGGAAAGGGTTTGCAAAATAGTTTTCTACAAATGATATTTATGCTAGGAATGATTTTAGGTCTCACTTAGAAACAGTTTTCATAGATAACAACAGCTGATAGAAACTGCTCAGCCTGTCATTCTTTATGTTCTTTATACGTGATGCATTAAATATCTAGCCTCGCTTGGATTGCAAACCCAAGTTATGTGGCAGCAAGCTGCAAATATTTTATTTTTGTGTCCCTACTCATGCTTTCCTTTGGCATTTTAGAGATCCATTTCACTTGAAACATGCATCACTTAATTCACTATTTTCTTAAGTAATGGAACTCAAACGCCATTCAATATCGCAGGCATATTAGTGTTATTACATATCTTGTCTCCATGCCTGTATTCTTACAGCTATTTATTATGTTAAATCTTTTGTAGGGACTACTTGTAGTCTTAAAGTGTAGATTTTTCCTGATAAGCTGATATAAATTAGAAAAATCAGGAAGTATGTTATATGACTCAATTCCTGAGACCAAGAGAGAGAACCTCTTATCAGATCCTTTTAAATCTAGTATAAAGTTATCAAGTTTCATGTGCTCAACTCTTTTTTTTTTTTCCATAATATTCATACTTGTATATGGTTTTCAACTTTTCCCTTTAACACCTAGGTTGATTTATACTAGTTTTTCTTGTAGTCACCCTAAATTCTCTTGACGTATGCAGGTTGCGTTTGTCACTGTCATATATCCATGCTTAGTACTACAATATATGGGACAGGCAGCATATCTTTCTAAAAATGTTTCCTCGGTTCCCATAAGCTTCTATGCATCCATCCCCCGTAAGACTGATCAAGATTAACAACTGTCATTAGACAAATTTCTTTTAGAATAATAACTTTTAATTCCGGCATTTTTTATTTTCTAATGCAGAAGCTGTGTTTTGGCCGGTTTTCTTGGTGGCCACTCTAGCTGCTGTAGTTGCTAGCCAGGCTGTCATCTCAGCAACTTTTTCGATTGTGAAACAATGCCTTGCTTTGGGCTGTTTTCCTCGTGTTAAGGTTGTCCATACATCTAGGTGGATCTATGGCCAAATATACATTCCTGAAATTAACTGGATACTTATGGTGCTATGTCTTGCTGTCACAATTGGGTTCCGTGATACAACCTTGATTGGAAATGCATATGGTAAGCTTTCTTATTCTGTTATCAAGTGTATAAAGTTTTAAATCCGAGTGACCAGGTTTTTAGAGTTCTATAGATTGTTCAAAGATTGTTTTGGCTGTTAACAGGTAGCATGAATGAATTTTATACACAAGTTTATCGTGCATAGATATCTTAAAAAGAATTTGTTTCTTATATAACATTCTTATATATTGCTGCTTCATTGATTAATAATTATTGAAACATTCTGATTTACAGGCATTGCATGCATAGCTGTGATGTTTGTCACGACATGCTTGATGGCGTTAATTATCATCTTTGTTTGGCAGAAGAATGTCTTTTTTGCTCTTTTGTTCCTAATTTTCTTTGGGATCGTTGAAGGGGGATACCTTTCATCTTCAATTATGAAAGTCCCACAGGGAGGATGGGCACCTCTGGTGCTTGCATCTGTATTTATGGCTATCATGTATGCATGGCACTATGGAACTCGGAGAAAGTATCTTTTCGACATGCAAAACAAAGTTTCAATGAAGTGGATCCTTACTCTTGGCCCTAGTCTTGGAATAGTTCGTGTCCCTGGAATTGGCCTTATCTATACGGAACTGGTGACTGGAGTTCCTGCTATCTTTTCCCATTTTGTCACAAACCTACCTGCTTTTCATCAAGTTCTCGTCTTTGTTTGTGTCAAGTCAGTTCCAGTCCCATATGTTCCTCCTGATGAACGATATCTGATTGGGCGGATTGGTCCCAGAGCCTACAGAATGTACAGGTGTATTGTAAGATATGGTTACAAGGATGTGCAGAAGGATGATTACAATTTCGAGGATCATTTAGTTATGAGCATTGCCGAGTTCATTCAGATGGAAGCCGAGGAATCAAGAAGCTCAATCAGCTGTGATGGGTCGCCCGAGGGAAGAATGGCAGTTATTCGAACCTCTGAGAGGCGTTCTGGTTTAGTGGTGAGAGACGCTGACGATGAAACTCCAGGTGTATCTATTTCTGCGAGAAGCAGCAAGTCAGAGACTCTGCAAAGTTTGCAGTCATTATATGAGCATGAATCTCCAAATCTAACTCGAAGAAAACGAGTTCGATTCGAACTACCTCAGTCGCCACAAGTAGATCCACAGATGAGAGAGGAACTTGCCACTCTCGTGGAGGCCAAAGAGGCAGGAGTTGCTTATGTGTTAGGCCACTCTTACATAAAGGCCAGGAAGAATTCATCCTTCATAAAGAAGTTCGTTATTGATGTGGCCTACTCTTTCCTTCGTAAGAACTGCAGGGGCCCTTCTGTGGCCTTGAATATCCCTCACATTAGCCTTATTGAAGTGGGAATGATCTACTATGTTTAATAACAAGGTTCTCCATCAACCAGCAGCGATATTACAGCCCAAGGTACATATATGCTGCTTTTTCTTGAAGCTGGAGGCCTACTTCCTAATTGTACTTGTATATCTATGTAGGCTTCTATCTCTAGATGGCATTGTTTTTTTGGTAGTTCAAAATTCTTCTTTTGCCGTCCGGAACTAAGCTATGCTGTTTGTTCTTAAGTAATATTTTTAATGTAGAATAAATATGACTATTTTCTTGAATTTTGTTTCAGGCACTTGATGTTTTTCTTGTAGCAATAATGATTTTCTTGGTTCATTTGGTAATCATGTAGGCTTCTTAGCCATGCTGTTTGGTATTAAATTAAGAATCTATTTGAGACGGTTTGTTTACTGTTTTGCTTTTCAAACAGCAATCACAAATTCGTTTGCTTACTATTTTCTGTTGCTTTTCAAAAAATTTTATGGTGGAAAACTATTTCTTTGCAATCATAGTAGTTAAGTTACTTTCCTCACAATAATTTTATGCTCAATTTTATAAAACACTGCAGTCATTCTAAACATATCTTAATTGATTTACCGTTATCAAGATGGAACTTATTATTAGTTGCTATTTATTTTAAACTCCAAGGCCTTTGATTATCAAGACGGACATAGTGAAAGATTGATGCGGCATCGCACAAATTAGGTTTGAAATTATTTTGATTATAATTGAAGTGCTCAAATATCGTCTGTTTGCGAAATGGATTGTGTCGACGCCACTCTCTTGTGTTTGATTCGATTGGATGTGATAGAACAATATAGGCAATGAACGTGACATTGCACAAATTGGGTTTGAGACGTCTCGACTCTTATCGAAATGGCTCCACTGTTGTCTATGTCCAAAACATTTTGCATCGTTGCGCCTGTAATGTTGAAATTATCTGTAAAAGAGGTTCATACTAGCTTTATCTATCTACCTCTGGAAAGTGAAAAACAAGATTTGCCTTCATGCGAATGATGCCAGGTAATTTAAGAAGCACGAGGATAAAAAGTTAGACAAAAATGATAAAAAGTAGTAAGAAAGCTTTATAACGTCTCATTCTCAACCTCTTCTCATTTGCGCGACTCCTTGTAACTAATTAACGTGCACTCTCTCCCTCGCGTGCTCACGCACTTAATCCGCAGGAGAATGTGAGCCCTCTCCTCGCCGGCAAACTCCACGTCCAACCTAGTTGAGACCTCTTCTAACCGTGCCCCATCTTCAAAGCCACACGCCAAACCTGCCTTGGTCACACACTCACACCACAATCCCTTTATTTGCTGCATGCCAACCACCAACAAACCAGGCTCGTCGACCACCTCAACCATCACCTCTATTGACTCTGGCAACCTCCCACTCTTCTCTTCCTGTCTCCCTCTAAAGCTCTCTTTCTTTCTACCTCTTTCTCTCTCTCTCTCTCTCTCACTTTCTCTCTTTCTCTTCCTAACTCTTTATCTTTTTCTCTCCCTCTCTCTTTTATTGCTCTCACTCACTTTCTCTCTTCTCCCCTCACTTTTTAGGTCTAATCTTCCTCCTTGAGTTGACAAAACTTGTTATATGCATCTTTGCAACAAGTGTTTGAATGAAATCGAATGATACATAAGTGACAAACTCAATCTTCTTTTGACAAGTGAATAAAGTTAATAAATCAATAAACAGTACGGGTGTCGAATTAATAAATCAATCGTTGTATTAGTACTATCAATCAATAAAGAAATTGTATAAATCGATAAAACTAAAGCATCAGTAAGAACTGTCAGAATCATATTAATGCAGTAAAATCATATAAATATATGTACATGTATCATATCAATATCTTAATAACATGCTCAGTATCAGTGCAGTGAATCAGTAGTATCAAACAGTATCAGTGTCCGTATCAATAACAGTACAGTCTAGTGTCATCAATTAAACTGGTGGCAGTAACAATAAAATAATGCAGTAACAGTGAATCCGTACAGTAATTGTAAATTGGTACAATAATTGTAAGGTTGTACAATAACAATGAATTTGTAATATGCATTTCAGTAATCATACAAAATAAGTAAGAAGTCCCAATCAGTGTATCATGTGAATCAATAGAGGATATTTATCACCCAACCACATACTTAAAGGAAAGCCAATCAGCCTACCATCTTGTAGAGATCAGTCAATCTCCAGCTATCGTACATAAAATCAAATTTTTACTTGTCTGCAAACATAGTATCATCATATTATTATAACAGTAATAACGACAAGATATTACCCAATCATACACCCAATTTCATTCTCAATGCATGTATTAACAGTATGCTTAAATAAAAATACTTGATTATTTATTCAGTGCAAATCATATAAAATTCAGTAACTTCTAATTTACCTGATGAAATTCAATAATATTACAGTCATAATGCTCATATTATCGACATATATCACATATCAAAAGTTATACGGTGAAAGTTTATTAAAAGCAAGATATCATAATTTTTACAAATTTTGATCAAATTAAAATGCATAAAATACAAAACACATAAAATTCTTAAAATAAAAAATAGGATAATGATTTCTTATAATGAGACGAGCAAATTTTTCAATAGGACCGACAGATAAAAATTGCTCAACAACCTCTAAATCCTAAGTTCTATTTCCCTTTCCTCTCTTTCTCTTTACTTTTTCATTTCTATTTAGCTAAACGAAAAGAAATGATTTTATAATAATTCTGTAAGTGACTTTAGATATTTTATAATAAAATTCTAATATAATATAAATTTAATTATATAATTTATTCAGTTATTAGTATAAAATTCATATAAATCTCTTATATCTTTAAATTTGAAGCTATAAAACTTATAGAAAAATATTCATAAAATAACTCATCATATTTAGAAAATTTTGATGAAATCAGTTTACGAAATGGATACCTGATGGTTCCAAAATTTCCACTTATATTGATAGGTGTCAATTTCTTAAGAATTTATATCAATACCCAAAAATTAAAAAAAATTTAGTGTAATTAAAGCAGTATAATATCTATGTTATGATGAAGATAGTTTGTGATTTGGACTTATAATGACTCCGAAAATAATTTATTTCAATGGGTCAAAACTTGGATTATTACAATGATAAATCCTCTTTAAACACCGGCTGACCGCCACTTCCTCACCTCTCCCATATAAAGTTTCCTTAACATGTAGAACAAATAAACGAACAAATTCTGATTCAAAGAATCGCCAAGAAAACTTGCAGTTCTAAAAACCTAGCATTATTAACATAATAGCCATGGATATACTTACTTTTAAAGACTTAGGAAAAATTTTCATGGATCACTTGCCTATGCTTTTGTTTCGGAATTGATGGAGAAAAAGGACGAGATCTAGAGGGAGGAGATCACAGCCTGAGGGATCAAGTGAAATATTTAACATTTACCTTTAAAATCTTGAAGAAATTAAGCAAAACGATCAAGAAACGAGCTTGAACAGTGTCAGATGATGGAGAGGATGAGAGAAGTGCTTGGGAGAAAACTTTTTGTGAGATGGGAGAGGGGGACAATCGCGGATGAAATAGGGTCTTATCTAGCGGATTTTTTGACTGAAATTAAGTAAAATTTCTGACAAAAAATCCCCTGGAAATTTTGCCAGAAATTCTGACGGAATTATCAGCAAAAATTTCCTAGGAAAATCTGTCATAATTTTCGATTCCACTAGAAAATTCGTCAATAAAACCTTCTTTTCTTGTAGTAACCACGTCTTTTAAAATTCCCTCAAATCATTATACAAAATATAAAAATCTCAGTCACAAAATATAAAAGTACATGAGAAATTTTATCACCTTCT
Organism: Dendrobium chrysotoxum; assembly: GCA_019925795.1. Lineage (NCBI taxonomy): Eukaryota > Viridiplantae > Streptophyta > Magnoliopsida > Asparagales > Orchidaceae > Dendrobium > Dendrobium chrysotoxum. The sequence continues at coordinate 53,611,557 of CM034298.1, read as the reverse complement.
AACTTAAAGTAAAATTCATTTATTCTCTGCAATAGTTTGTTAAGGGTGATAAATTTTAGAATAACCTTAGTCTAAAAATAGCCAATTTCTTATTAAGCGTATCACTATGCTCACTCTCAAATATTCTCTCATTAGTAAGAATGTGGTGCATATCTTCTAATTGGTAGTTTTATTGCCAAATGACACCATAGATAAATATTTATGATCATGGCCTCTGGTCAGGTGACTATATCATAAAATGACATGAATAAATAATGGTCACAGTCAAATTGTAATAGCTCAAAAACCCTTGAGTTGTGCATTATATGGTGCCCTTGATAAAGTACTAAGCACTCTATTAATTAAGGTTGACTTAAATTTATCCCATTAAACAAACATCCACTATTGGTTTACTAGGTTCTCTTAGACAATGCAAACGATGGATTTCGATAAAGATCATTCAGTCAGGTTGGGTCAACTACCTCCTCTGAGTAAGTAGAATATGAATCATGACAATGTGGAATGATTGAGTCATGGGATCTTGATCAGGTTCGTACCAATTACTTTAAGTTTATGACTGTAAAATTTTTTATTACTAAGATAAATTTGCTGGTATTATATGTTAAGCGCTGAGCTTCTAATAACTAACCTTATCAAAAAAATTTCTCATCATTATGAGGGATAATTATCCTTAGGGTCTTATGCTTATAAGAAACCTAGAACTAATTCATAAAGTCATCATAAAATGAGGAAAAAATTCTTTTGTTAGTATCTTATATACAATCCAATCTTTCTTTTAAAAAATTAACCTAAATCTAAATTCTCTCGATACAATTAGGGCACAAATTTTCATGGCTCATGGTAGTCCTAAAGGTTAAAAGTGAATTTATGGCTCCTTGATGAAAGGAAAATGTGAGCAAAGGAATTTCTTCATATTGAAAACTCCTTCCAGGGGAGAAAATGATTAAAATATTTTGGCATCTCACACACACACACAGTGGCGGAGTTAGAAATCTTTTATAGAGGGGGCCTAAAATTTTTTTAAAAAAAATCCCCTCAACTTGTGCAAAGTCGAACTACCTCAAACATGTAAAACAACAACATCAAACAATAAAAAAAATTCACATAGTTTGTTTCCCAAAGTGAATCAAAATGGTGATAAATTGATAATAAAAGGTCTTAAAAAGCAAAGCAAAAATAAACTCTGAACAAAGCCTTTAATGTATGAATCAATATGCTAAAAATAATCAGATTTAGATGCACTAATCAAACCACCTTTTTGCAATCTGAGCTAAGCACGACAACAACATTCAGCAAACGAAATCACAAGCTGAGCTAAGCATGACTTTGTACAATATTAAAGGAAGCTAAGCATGACAACAACAAACGAAATCCCAATCTGAAAACAACAAATGAAATCCCAAACTGAAACGGAATCTTATATAGAAAGCTAAAAACATTAAACAAAATCCTTGCGAAAGATATCTTATATAGAGAACTAAAACAAAATCGCAAGGGATTTTGAGAGCTTACCTTCTGGACTTCAAGTGCGAACTGCCGGATCGAAGAAGGAAGAAGGGAGAGAATCTACAAATGCATGGGTACGAGCTGCCAGACGCACTGTTTCGAGATGATCCTCTTGCGTGAAATCCAAATGCAAGGTTGTCGGTCCGCCTGGACGCACCGGTGGAGCCGTGGAGGCTTGAGGCAGAGGCGACTAGACGAGAGCTTCCAGCGCCGCGTGACTCGTGGGAGCTTCTGAGGCCGAAAGTTTAGGGCGAGCGAATGGCGAACCCCCAAAATGCCGAACCGTCTGCAGGTATGATTTTTTTTTGCGGAGGGGGCACGTGCCCCCACGGGACCCCGCCTGCCTCCGCCGTTGCTCACACACACACACACACACACACACACACACACACACACACACACACACATATATATATATATATATATATATATATATATATATATTGTAGATTTTTTATCATCAAACTATTTAAGATTATTTGAAATGTGCTTATATTTACTAGCAATAAATTGTGGTGATGTTATACACCTTTTCCTTAAATTTTGTGTGAAATTTAATCCATTGATCACGCCACTTGACCCCTCTTGTTCGACCAACTGAACTCAAGTTGGTCTTGGGTGTTAGTTTTCCTTATTCTTAAACCATCAATGCTTTCATTCAAAGAATAAATGATACTCTAAGGTTTTAAGCATCATCATGATTGTTGTGGTAATGATAATTTAGAGTTTCTTGAAATAGATTGAAGAGAGATTTTCATTTTGAAATGACACTTCCTCACTAAGATTTATTGGGATTAATAATACACAATGGCATGGAGCATAGATGCCATAATCTCTCTCTCTGTCTCTCCATAATTTTTGTATAAGCAAATAAGAATATAATGATGGAAATTGAGACTGCTGATGTAATAACTCAAATATTTAAAATAAATTTATTTGAGAATTTGAAAATTTTGAAGTAAAGTGCTTTAACGTTGATTTGGTGAGCGCCTCAGCGCTGCGATGCTAGCTAATGAATAGTATATATATATATATATATATATATATATATATATATATATATATATATATATATATATCCTTGCCTCACCCCACTGACTCCCTCACTTGATTGCTTGGTCAGGAAGAAATTGAAAGAGAGAAAGAAGAGAGAGGATATAGAAAGGTCTTTGGATCATATTTGTTAGTCATTCCTATTACATATTTTATTATATTCATTGTAAGTGACTAATCTCTTACTTCTGTTTTCAATGATTTTAATTTCTACGAATTTTATCTTTCTTAAATCTAAAAAAATTACATTATCTCCTAATTTTATAAACTTTGATTATGCAAGTTTGAATATATTATAATTGCATTTTAAATGAAAGTATTGAATGATATCATATACATGATATGAAAATTCTACGTGATACCCTACTGATTCACCTGATTCACTGATTAGGAGTCATAAAGAGTTAGAGATTGATTGAGAGTTATAAAGAGTTGGGACAACTAATTCACGTGATTTAATGGGAGTTATAAGGAGTATATTGATTGGGAGTTATAAAAGATGAATGATTGGGAGTCATAAGTGCATGAGCAAGATACCTTAAGATACACTCATTGAATATCTAAATACTGATACCGACACTACTACAAATACTATACTGATATTGTGACTAATATTAATATTATTTTTTGCCATTAATACTATTTAACTTTATTGATCATGATACTAATATTGTTACTAGCATTAGTACTATTGATTGTTATTGATACTATGATTGATAATGTAATAGATTGAGATGTGATAAACTATAGAAGGATAAATTGATACTGATAATTAGTATAGACATTAATGCATATATTTCTTTATATGATTTATAGTATATTGTTCTCTTTTATCTTGCATTAATTTCAGTTGTAAGATTTTAGTTACTTACTGGGCTATATGCTCATTACGTGATTTTATATATTTTCAGGAAAGGATAAGGATCATATGATATGAGACTTCAGACAAGAAAAAAATATAATCATGTTTCTTTCTACTATTCATTGGTAAGCTCTAGTTAAATGATTAAAATGAAATATATATATAATTCTTCTAATATAGATCCTGGAGTGTGACAGCTAACTACTCGATATATCTTGTTTGTTAGCTTTTGGTTATCACTGTGCCACTTTCTGAGTAATAATGATGCACAAGGATAAAGATGATTGAATATATTAGGCAAGTTTAATCCTAACCAATGGAGGATTGATTTGATCAATTCAAATCCTTTGAATTATTCTTTAAATTTTAACTGGCATAATAACCCTGGTCTTACCCCTACAAAGGAATCAAGCAATATGGTTGATAGTAATTCATAAATATAAGGGTTGTTACTTCCATTAGGATGGCATCTACATGAAGACATAAGGCTAGAGATGATCAATAGCTTTAATGTCAACAAATCTAATGATCATTCTAGACTAATCAAAGTTGGAGTATCTAGTTTTTATATATCTCATAACATAAATAAATTCCTAGACTGTTGCAAAACATGAAGAATTTTTTTATTGACATGAAATTAATAATTTTTAAAGATCATAATTTGCTAAAATGAAATTATGAGGTTGTCTGACTGCAGTACTCTGACCATCATCACCCCATTATGGCCTTTTAAACATCATCACCCCCCTATAATCTTCTAACCACCATCACCTGATTATGATCCTTCTGATCTCTGTCACCCAATAATTACGACCACCATTGCTCGTTGACTACGGTCCTCCACCTATTATCACCTGACTATGATTATTTCTACCTCTATTGCCTGACTACGATCCTCGAACCACCGTTGCTTGATTATGGCCCTTCGACCGCTATTATCAGACTACAGTCCTCAAACCACCATCATCCGATGACTGTCCTTGGACCACCATTGTCAGCCTATAATCATCGAACCATTGTCATTCGACTAAGAAGCTCAGACCATCATCATTTAACTATGATTCTCAGACCATAATATCTTGACTACAATCCTTTGACCTTTTTTGTCGGACTACAGTCCTCAGACCATTATCTCCCAATTGTGATCCTCATACTACTATCACTTAGTTAAAGTCCTTAGACCACCATCTCCTAACTATAATCTTCCAACTAGCATAGCCTTACTATAATTCTTCGACCTCCGTTATTCACCAACTATGATACTATGACCACTATTACCCAGCTATGTTCTTTTGACCACCATAGCTTGCTACTATCCTTTTGACCTTCTTCATGCACCAACTATGACCACCGTTGCTCGCTGACTATGGTCCTTAGATAATTATCACCCGACTATAATCCTTTGACCATCATTGCTTGATTATGATGCTCAGACCACCATCACCTAACTATAGTAATCCAACCATCATCACTTAACTTCAGTTCTCCACCTACTATCATTAGACTTCAGTCTTCTAACCTCATCAATTATGATTCTATAATAACCGTCACTTGAAGATGATCCTTGAACCACTATTACCCAACTATAATCCTCTAACCATCATCATTTGAGTATGATCCTTCGACCAATATCGACCGTCTACGATCTTTTAACCATGTCATCTGACTAAGGTCCTTCCAACCTTCATCATCTATTGATTATAATTCTTGAACCATCATCACCCTAGTGCAATCCTCAAACCACCATCGCTCGACTATAATCTTCCAACCACCTTCGCCTAACTACAACTCTTTCGACCTCTATCACCAATAGACCATGGTACTTCTAAATTCCATCACATGAATATGGTCCTTTCAAACTTTGTCGCAAGCAAACTTTAGTCCTCAGACCTCCTTCGCTTGTCGAATGTGGTCCTCTAATCACTGTGTCCCAACTATAGTCCACTGATCTATAATCTCTCGACAAGTGTAGCCTGGCTACTCTAATGCCTACCAACTTCATCACATCACCTGTCATCAACAATAATGCCGAAGCACACCATCTCTTATAAGATTAATACATGATGTTTACATCCACTATGACTCTCAACTTCAACACTTTGCATTTGTATTGAATTCCTGTCAAAAGGCTCTTTCAACTTCAACAAACTAATATGTTATATACAGTGTATCAATGTTTTCCCTCACGGAAGGCTTCACTTGAAATCAAATAAAAATACAAAAGGAATCACTTTAACTAGATTAGGTCCCATAATTTTTTCTTTCAAGGATTTTTCACATAAAAAATTTAATGTCTCTTACAATTCTTACACTCCTCACTTATCTCTATATGTGTGGGATCTTCATGCAAAGTTAAAATATTAAACTCTCTATATCTCTCTACTATCATGAATATTTCAGCATGCGACAATCATCATCACCAAACATATTATTCACGATACAAGAGATCAAGCAAAATAAGTAATATTTTCAAGCAAATAAAGAGAAAAAAGAAGGCACAAGCTAATTTTTATGTGATTCAACACTAATACCTACATTAATGTCTTGAGACCTCTACCCCAAGGTTTCACTACTCGCTCCTTTGGTTAACATCGGGTGGAGAAACCCCTCTCCTTAATGGATAATGGAGATGTAATAACCTCTTAAATTTTAAAAGATATGTATTAACCTACAACAGTCAAAAAAAATTTTAGAAGTCATTATAAGTTCAAATTACAAATTATTTTCACCATAACATATATATTACTGTGCTCTTATAATATTTTTTCTAAATTTTTGGCATTGCTATAATTCTATAAGAAATTTACACATATTGGATAATTAGGTGTCCATAATGCAAATTGATTTCATCCAATCATTCTAAACATGCTTAGCTAATTTATAAATATTTTTTATATAATTTTTGGATTCCCAGATTTAAAGACATAAAAGGATTTATAAAGATTTTATGCTAAAAATTAAACAATTGGCATAATGACCAATACGTCCTTAAAAAAATTATTATAAAAAAATCTAAAATCATGACTACTTTTTATTAAATGTCATTTTAACTTTTTTCTTTGTTTTCTCAAGCTAGAGGGCAGGAACAAAAAATAAAGAAGAAAAAGAGAGGAGAGAGAAAAGAGAAATCAAGTTTTGGAGGTCTAGAGCCATTTTTTCCAGTAAAGTTGAGAAATTTGTTTGTCTCAAGATAGGTTACATTTTTCCATCTCAATTTTCAATAATTTGGTATTTTTAAAATTTTTTGGATCAAATTTATAATTTAGTTAAATTTGGTTTTACAAAAATATAATTTTTACAGATTCTAGTAGCTTTTATCTAGGTAACTTTTGATATATTATCGGTACGTCTGATCTGGTCATTTTGAGTATTTATTTAAAATTTTTTGTTGTATTATTTTGAAATAGCAATAATTTTTATCAATTCAAAAATTCATTTTGACATCTAAAACTAATGCTTTAGTTCAGTTAAAACTTTAGAATGTCATTATACATAATCTCTGGTAATATGGTAAAATTTTGAAAACTTAATTTTGGTAAACTATAGAACACTGGGTGAGGAATTATTTGATAGTAATTAGAGTATTTTTATAAACTTATATAATAATACTATGATGTTTCAATAGTATATAATGCACTTTAATTTCAATATATGTGATTGAAAATTTGAATTGACAATGAGAGGGATTCTGTTGGTGGTGAGAATGGATTTTGTTATCTCTTATATGATATGAACTCTGATCCTGGGGGCTATTATGATTATAAAGCCTGAGGGCTATTATGATTCTAAATCTTGAGGGCTATTATGATATTCTCTAAGAAGGGATTTTGTTGGTAGAGAGAAAGGATTCTGTTGGTAGCGAGAGGGGTTTTGTTGGCGGCAAGAAGGGATTCTATTTTTTGTTTGTATATACTAAAAGTTGGAGCCTGAGGAATATTATGATATCTGTTATAAGATATTCAGTTAATTTTAGTACAGTTTCTATAGTTATTTAAATGCATTCAGTATCAGTATCTATTTCAGTTTCAATTTTTTATATGATACATCATTTGATTATTTAAGTATTTTTTTATTCTTTTGGTTTAAACTATTGATTTTTTCTTTAGGTTATAATAGCCTACTGAGTCGTATTAGGTCACTCCTACTTTTGCTTTCATTTTTAGGTTAGAGAAAGGGGAAGGAGTGAGATGAGTAGTTTCTGATATTATGCTCTAATTTGTGTTATAAGTGTGCCTTTTTGGCTAGTTTCATTTTTGCAGGCTTGACTTTACTTTGTTATACTTTCTATTGTCAAGCACTATTATAGATAAATATTAGATTATATATATATATATATATATATATATATATATATATATATATATTTGGATGATATATAGAAAATTATTTTTGAGATTTAGTCTTCCACTTTATATTCTATTTAGTAGTGGCTCTGTATTGTATACATTAAAAGTTTAGTTTTTTTCTTTGCACTTCTCCAACTAGATCTTATGATCAGTTCCTAGTTTTTATCATGATCGGACATAGTATGACCTGTGTGGTATCAGATCATATTAGGTCAGGTGTCTAGAAGACTACTAATGAACTGATAAAAGAGTGGAGCAACTGACCCCCGGCATTACAACAGCTTGCTCGAAAATGGGTTAGATATTGCCTCAAATTTTCAATTCTGGTGAAAATTTTAAGGGATGGTGGCACAAAGCCCTTCGGATAAGGAACTAAATTATATTCCTCGAGGTAGGGTCTACCCTTTGGAATAGATGTAGTTCCTTGTTAATGCGCTAAAACCTCCCTTACCTAGTCGTTGATCATCTGCTTGATATCATTTTGGGCAGGTACCAGAGGGACTAAGGAAACTACTGGAATTATTGGTTGAACTAGAGGAACTGACAGGACTGGTTATTGGTCTGGAGGGACACTGACTCGGGGAAATTAAAACTAGATTCTGGCTTCCTGGCTTGGTCAGTGACTGCTTAGATGATAGGTTATTTTAATTTGAGAAGGGGTTATTATGACTTTTCCAAGCGCTCTTGCATTTCCTTAACCTGTAACAATATGTCTGCAACTTGTGCTTCCAAGTTTTTGATATGCTGATCATCGTCTCTAGCCCTTACTGATCCGTTTGAATCTTAATCAATAATTGTTGAACCTTCTTTCTTGCCAGAATGGAATTTACTTGGTTCAGTTTCCTTAACATATCCCCTGGTTCCAACCATACAGATACTACCAGTGACCACATCTTCTTCCATCAGTAGATCATCAAATTCTGGATCAAATGCTTCTTCAGCTTCCTTCTTCTTCAAGATATCCTTAATCTCCTATACTACCTCATCGACCAGTTGGTCCCCTATTGCTTCAGAGTCGATGGGTAAGTAGCCTTTGTAATCTATCATATCATAAAACTCCTTATCTTGTAGCTTAGAAATGATAGCTTGTAGTTTAAGATCATCAATTGTTGGGGGTTATGCCATTAACTACTCAATCATTTTCTAATCTTCATCTTGAATTATTCCCTCCCCTTCAACTATCTCAGAGTCAGTAGTCTGAAGGGTGGCATCCCCGATAGGGTGAGGGACATCCACCTTAGGAGGTGATGTAGGAGCCTAGAGAGTGATAGCTCCTACATCAGGCAAGGTAAAGTCCTCAGATCCCTGGGTAGGGAGCTTAGGGACAACAGGTGGAATCTAAGAAAGACTGTTTGGAACATGCACCGAGGCATCAACTGAGGTATCCATTGGATCAGTAACCGAAATGTTAACCAGATTGACAGATGGAACATCGATTGGGGCATCTACTGGAACAACTAGGGTCCAGACAACACTAACTGGGATCTGTGATAACTTAACTGAAGACTGAGGTGGATTAACTGAAGGTGGAGGAACATCAATTCTACTGATCTTCTTATGGATATACTTTTTTCTGGGGACTTGGGTCTCTTGCCCTTAGCTTCAGTTACCCCTTTAACTTCAGAATCCTCCTTGGTTTTCACCACCACTGAGGCCAGCTTTGTAAATTTTGGCGAGGGGACTGACGGCCTGCCAGTAGAATGTCAACCCTTTCGAGGTCCAGTAAGTACAATACCCTTCATTTTAGAGGACAGAGGGCTTGGCACCCAGTGGTAACCATCTACAAAAATAGAAGTTGTCGGCTATCGTATGAACTTCTTATTTCTTCTAACAGGCTAGGGATGTAAATTTTTGACTTCACATTTCTCCTCCTTCAGAATTTCTTTCTCGAAGTGGTGGGAGATGACTCCTTTCAGGTGCTTGACATACTATTCCTTTGTCTCCCCCGCTTTTGTAGCACAAGTGTGAATTATATTTCTTTATATTATTTCCCTTTGGAGTTTCTTTTTCCTTAGGAGTCTTTTTAGTCGAGTAGTCTACCGGGCATGGTGGGGAACTAGCTATCTTAGTCGCCCTCTCCTCCCCTGCAACAGCAGCTAAGGGGTAGAAACGACTCCTTTTAAGGAGTGGAGAGGAGGTAGGGATAGGCAAATCCTCATCAGCCTATGGTTCCACCTGGCCTAGAGCCTTAACTTCAGTAACTTTCCTTGATTTTGTAATCTTCTTCCTGACTCTTCTCAAATAGTTCTTCTTCTGATTTTTACTTGTAATGGGATACCAGAGCTTGATCCCTTCTCAAAAAAAAAAAAAAAATCACTTCGACAGTCTCAACAAGAGCTTCTGACTTTCCTTCCTCCACTTTGGGAGTGAGGGACTCAACCCCTGGCCCCAGAACCAATTTCAACACAGGGTTTTCTAACTTAACTACATTTAGGTCAACTAATTTCTCCCTGTTTATTGACAGCTCAATAGTTTAAAATACAAAACCAAACTGAATTGTGTTTTCAAAATCAATCTCTTCACAGGTCAAGCCCTTCTCAAAGGTGAAAATTAGTTTGCCAGCCATTGAATTGGATTTGAGTTTCTAGAATTTGAAAAAAGAATTGGAATTAGATAATTTTGAAAATCATAATGGACCCTATATTTTATCACATATGCCAAGTTATAGGACTTATAACCCAACATATGATGATAAAATACAAAGATTAAAAGAAATTTGGATTTTTACTACATATACTAGACTACAAGGGAGTGTTATAGGGTAGCATATGATAGTGTTAATCCCAGACCGAGTTTTGAAAAGATCTTTGATTTTAAAAAAATGATAAATTTTTTCTAAATTTTGAAACATAATAAGTTGATTTTTCACTCAACCTGAAGGCTTACAACATTAGTAAGAAAATTTGAGGGAGTTGTTTGCTTGACTCTTTTACACCATCAATTGATTTAGAGGTGAAATGTTAAAGCTAGAAGTTTGAAAGATTGAAGATATTGGAAACAAGATCAACAGGACTCTTCACAATTTTAAAACCAAACACATTGAGTTGGACTCAATAATACAGGTTCATAAAAATGACATGGAGATTTCAAGAGTTTAACTTGGCATTATCCCCCTGCCAGTTAATTTGGAGGCACAGAAGGTCAAAATTTGATTTTTTGGACAAAGATTTCACCTCTCTCTGAATATAAGTTTTTTTTAATGTTAGTTAAGCTCTCCCAAAGAAGAAATGGGTAGAGATGCCAACGAAAAGAAAGGTAGTTAAGACTACCAATGAAATTAAATTTTGTCATTATTAGAGATGGAGAGAGAGATTAAGTCTCACAAGGCGTGCCATTTTTTGCTTGGGGGTTGAAAGTGTTTGAAAAAGCGGTTTTGAAAATTTTAATTCAAAAATTTTAGTCTAAAAATAAAATACATCATTATGAATGATATATTGCCCTGGGAGGTAAAGATATCATTCCCTAATAGGTTCAGATAATAAAACTAAAAATTTCATCTTGATTATAATAGTTAAATCTAATGGAGAACTACATATGACCCCAAATGGTTAAAATGAGGTTCTACCTGTATTTAGTTATCATAGCCTGGATGAAAATATCATTATTTTCATATTCAAAAATACTATAACAAATGATATGTCTCCCTGAGGGAAGAAGATATCACTTATCATTGATCATCCGAACGTGACGATAATGATCGTCATTGATTTTATTCCCAAAGAAGACTAATTTAGTTTTGAAAACTAATTTTTGAAAAGTTGATGTTGGTTCTAAATCTTCTACAAGTACAAGCCCTCATAGTTAATTACATCGTAGGGAGGTTGAATTCCCTATGAATACTCTCAATTAAAATAACAGCAAAAATTCTATTAGAGTTTTCAAAAATTGAAGTCAAAGAAGTTGAATTTGGAATCTCAATTTGGACTGGATCAAGTTAGAGCACTTATTTCTGGAGTCAACAAAGGAGAGGTAGGAGAAACTCTGAGATTCTGAAATAATTCAGAGGTATCCCAACCTAATATAAGTGTTATGCTTTAAAATTTAGATTGAGAAAATCTTTAATTTAAGTTGATTAATTTATTAAAAATTTGGGATTATATTCCCGGAGGTTGGGGTCTTATGATTTAGAATCTATCCCAGATCCTAAATATAAATTGGGCACTAGACCATAGTAGCCCAAACCTAACTAATGTAGTGCAAAATCTAGACCTACCCTTGCCTAGATTGGAGAGCTAGCTAACCACCTACTATATTAAAATTCATGAGTCCAATCATTTTTATGAAAGAGTGGTGGGACATTATTTTTAAAGTTTTTGAGAATTGGGATCGACATCTAGAGCACATCCTAATTGGTCCCTTGACTTATATTGGGTGAGAATGCTTGAATCAAATGCAATTAAAATTTTAGACTCTTTCAATTAGTTTCTAATGTAATGCATGCTGATCGACTCAATTGAATGCATAAAATAATATGTAGTAATTTTAAAAAAGGCTTAAAAATAATTTTTATCCTAGAGATTACACAACATCCTCTTGACAGGACTATACCCTAATAAGTCAGGTGGTTTGCTAGAATCTGCAGGTATAGACACGCCTAACAAGGAAAAGAAGCAAATTAATATGATTATGCAGACTCCCTGTAGCCCTGGGCTTACTTCTTAAATCGTTAGAGTTTTTATGTAAGCTTAAAAGTTTTAATTGATTTTAAGTTAAAAAAGATTTTTAAGGTACCCTCACAAGCCTCTACGTGTCCAGACTAAAATAAAAATGGCATGCAAATTACAAAAAAATAGAACAAATAAGCGATCCTATATGCAAACAAAGTAAATTGAACACATAAATTAATCAAATTAATTAAATAAATATTCAAAGGCAAATTGTCTGTTTATTATAACTCATAATTTAGATAAATTAAAAGTGGTCGGGCACCTCTAACCACATACCCGAATTCTAATCATAGGATCGACACAAGTTAACTTTGAGTGGGATACTCTTTGTCTTCAACACCTCGTCCTCCTCTTCTTTGAGCTCCTTGAATTCATCGTATTTGGATACCCAAATAAAAAAGAAAATTCTTCCCCCAAGGGGGAGGTTATTCTTTCACTTTGAGTACTAAAATTATCTAAACTTGGGCTTCCAAATAGAAAATGATTGTTCCCCTAAGGGATATCCTTTCTTCTTTAGAATCTAATTATATATATATATATATATATATATATCCCGACTCAAATGTCTAACTTTCACAACTAGATACTTTGAATAAATTACATCAATATTAAAATAAAAAAAATTTAGACTCTCCTGTAGGGTTATCCTAATCATTTAAATCAAATAAATCCCAAGCAGTTTATATATGTGTATTAAATTGAAAACTCAATAATTCACAGATTGCAGTTTGAAGTAAGTAAACACTAACATCAATCAATTTTCAATCATAGTATATAATAAAAACTTAGAAAACTCAACAGATAGTAGTAAAAAGTAATCACCGGCCTAGCCTAGACTAGAGTTGGTTATCCTAACAAATCATCTAAAGTGTGTGAGGCATGCTGTGTGGCTTGGATATGTCCTAAACTAGGCAATTAGTTGAAGTTATCTGGTATTCAAGTTTGTTAAAGGTCAATGGGGAGATTTATATTTGAGTTTAAATATTACTGTGTTAAACTCTAATTTGGGTATATTTTAATGGTTAAATGATTACTACCATTGTTGCTCATCAAAGCCGTAAAGTTTATTTCACCTTCATTGGGGCTAAGCTAATAACCTCGTAGGCTTGGGTTACCTAGTAATAACTCAGGTTGATTATATTAATTTAATTCGTTGAGGATTAAAGGTTGATAGAATTAGATTAAATGTGCTGATTGATGGTTTGAACAATTAAATTAGAATTTTTTTGTTATTTTAGGTGAATTATTGAATTTTTGAAATTTCTGAAATTATTTAATTATATTAATTAAGGGGTTAAAAGTTTACTTTTAAAATTAAATTGATTTCTAGAATTTTAATATTTTTTTTAAATATTAGATCTTAAGACGAGTGATTAGACTTTGAGTTTGCTCAAGTTAAAATTTTTTATATTAAGTTATGATTTTTTAAAATTTTGACCTAGTTTTGAACTACAATTGACCGAAGAGTTAACTTTTTGACTTTTACTTAATTTTGGAGTTTTAACATTTTTAGAAAATATTAGATTTTAATTAAAGTTGAATGGCTTTGAGTTTGATTGAATTAGATTTTTTTAGAATTATTAATGATTTTTTTAAAGTTAAGATATTTTTGGGATTTTTTAAAATTATTTAATTAGAGAGGATTTTTAGATTTTAATCCAAATCATTTCCAAACTCCTTGAAATCACCCCCAAAGGTCAGAAATGACCTAAGGGGATGTTTTCAAGTATCTTGGAAATTTTTGGAATTTTTAAATATTTTTAATTACTTAATCTAATTAATTATCAACATTCCTTAAAAATTAAATTAAAGTTAAATTAAAGGTCATCTAATAGGCCTTTTATTTTTCATGGATTAAGGATTCAATTATGAGTAATTAGAGACCTTATATAGATTTTTAAAATTTAACATGAATTAATTATGAATTAATTAAGGTTCTAGGTTAAATCTAAATGGTGATATCAAGTTCCCTAATTGGTGGACCAAATGGGCATTAATTCCAGTAAAACTTGAGCCATGAGTTCACCTAAACTCAAGGTCCAAGCCCACTAAATTTGGGCCCAAATTGAATCCCCTAAGGTGGTTAACCAAACCACCAAAAGTAGCTACTAGGTTACCTTAGAAAATTTCCTAGTTCACTACCTACGACAAGGGAGGAGGTGCAATCAGTGGCTCTAAACTCCCAATCCTAAGCATAATTAACACACCAAAGCTCAAATCCTAAATCCCATTGGAAAGATGATTAGTGCAATTTAAAATCAAGGGCCAAACCATAACCCTTGATTTTAAATTGGCTAAATTATACCCTTAAACAATTCAAACAGGGTGGATAAAATTTGGATATGTCATAGACATGCCCAAATTTAATCGCCCAAAGTCTCAAGCTATGGGGAGTTCAATCCCAAGAGAAATGCCTAAAATATCCCTAGGATAATTACTAAAATTCACTAAGCTGCATGCAAAATTTATAGGGAGCATCAACGGTTCTGATTATATCTTCCCCCTCCTGCTTGTTCCAGTAGCCGTTAACACATTACGGCGTGATCCGAGAGATTCCACCAGTGAAACCTCATCAAAATTTGTAGGGAGCATCAGGACAATGGAAACCTTCAATTCAATGGTGGAAATCCATTGGGGTGAAGGTTTCCTTCACACTTGACTGAACTACCTGACTAGGGAGCTTGGGAATAGATTCTTACGGTGTAGAAAGCCCCAAAAGATGAGTTTTTCTATCAAGAAGCTTGAGGGGATAAAGGTGAAGACTTCTTCTTCAAACACCAAGGCCAGAGGGTTGCCAGAGGTAGGACTTCGAGCGGGACATGGATGAATTTTGCTTGAGTTCGCTCAAACTACTAGACAGAGAGGGATGGGGAGCTGGGGATTACTTAGGGAGCTATGGGGAGGCTTTTCAAAATGCTGGGATAGAATTCAGAGGTATGGGTGGAAGTGTCGTATTCAAATGGTGGCCACGAGCTCAGCCGTGAGTTTGAATGGTCGGGATTGGTCAGGCTTACCATTGGATGGATGTTAATTGGAAGGGGATATCTCCCCAGGGTCTCGTGAGTTCGAACCTAGTGAAGCCCGGGCCTAGAAGGCTTTTGAGGAGGCCCGAGGAAGGGGGGATCACCAGAGCTCCAATTTACTTACTCTAGCTGCTGCAGGCCACTGACTGGGTCAGGATGAAGTGGAAAGGTTGTTGGGAGTCTAGTGAACTTGATGGTAAGCTCAATTAGACTTGAGGAAGAATAATTAGAGGAATGGGCTTGGGTTAACCCAAACCTGAACAATTTGGGTCGGTTTGGGTTTGACTTGGGTCAAGCTAGGGAGTAGCTTTGGCATGGAAGATGATTTGAGTGAGGGGACATCAAATGCAATGGGTAATTGGATCTAGTTCAACCTAGGGAAGGAACATGCTCGAGTCAAAGTGGTTTTGACCACTTTGGGCTAGCCTAGAGGTTGACTCAGATCAACCCAAGGGTGGGGCTAACTAGGGTAGGTGTGTTGGACCTAGGACTACCTAATGGAGGTGTTGGTTTGGCTTGGTGGGGCTTAGGTTGAGAAATGGCTCAACCCATAATGGTTTTTACCACTTTAGGTTAGCATAATTCCCAACTCAAGTTGACCCAAGGGTTGTGTCAACTAGGGTAGGTGTATTGGGTCAAGGAGGACCCAATGCCTCTATTGGTTTGATCTAATTTAGCTTAGAGTGGAATTTGGCTCAAGGGAGACCTCTCTTTGGGCTCTTAGGTCAAGCTAAATGGCTAACCCAAGTGGGCCCAAGTCTTGGGCCCTCAAGATGGGTCTCCTAAAAACCTAAGAGGTCATCCTATGGGTTTGGGTATGTAATAGCCCATATTTTGACTTTGTCAATTTTTTATGGAGTCATTATAACTCCAAATTGCAATTCGTCTTTGTCATAGTATTTTGATGTCTAAAATAGTGATTTAGTTCAACTAAAGCTTTAAAATATTATTTTATATAATATTTGGTAATTTGGTTAATTTCTAAAAATATGAATTTTTGCTCAGTATAATTTTTGTTGTCTACCGTTATTTGAGATTTTTGAATTAAGCTTAATTGTGCTTTATTTACTGCAATGCATTAAAAAGGAATGTGGATATGTGATTGAGATTACTATTATAGTACTGTGATAATAATGTATGTATAAAAGATAAGTAAAGACTGGTTGACCCGTTAGTTGGAGACTGATTGACCTGTACAGGATTATGGGCCGACAGGCTTTCCTTTAAATACTGTAATTTGGTGTTATCTCTACTGATTCACGTAATATGCTGATTGGGAGTTATAAGGAGATGATTACTGTGCCGATGGGCAAAGAGTGACGACTCTGTTTACTGAGTTAACAGTTTACTGATACTAATATAATACTAAAAAATACCATAATAGCCAGGACTTTTTACTTATTTAATGTGACTACTAAAATCAATGTTCTTTAGGTATATTTTTTATTATTGTATAAATTTATTGTTACTACATGAATTTACTACTATTATATTATTCTACTGCTCTAGCCACTGAATTGTTATTGTTATCAATTTAGATAATAATATTATTATTTCACTGTACTGATACTAAGCACATGATATAGAATACCTGAATAGTATGGGTCAACTCTTATATGATTTTACTGTATTTATATGATTTTGACAGTCATTATCGATATTTAATTTAATACTTTGTATGATTTATATACTTATTGGTATTACTGGTACGATGATTACTTTATAGATTTAACACTCGTACTGATTTACTGCTTTACAGGCTTCCGTACTATAGTATTTTACTGTTTATAGATTATACTACTACTATATCTGAATTTTACTATTTCTGTATTGATTCAATGATCATATGAATGTAATTGCTTTGATTTGACTGTTAACATACATATTGCTCTTTTACCGTGCTTTGAATTTAGTTATAGGTTTTGGTGACCTGTTGGAATTTTTAAGCTCATTATATGTGGTTAAATGATTTCAGATTAGGGCAGGGGAGCAGGAGTGTAAGACTGGTTAGGATTATTCAGGTTCTTTTTCTTTTTATTTTTCTTTTGTACTCAGGACAGATTAGTTATGATATGATTATATAGATCATGAGTAGTGTATATAACTTTTAAAAATGAATATAAATGTGTACATTGATATTTTAAATTATATAATCTATTTTATTATTTATTACTGATAGATAATAATAGATAGCTCTGGTTGTTATTTATTTAAAGGATAAATGAATAATTCTTTCAATTTAGATTCTGGGCATCACAGAGTAGGCTTGGCAAGGCCTTGGTCAAAGGGTTTGAATAGGTAGAAGTGTATGGGAGGTTTGGCTAAGCTTGGTTAACTTGGTCAATCAAGTTGACTTAAGGTCAAGGGTTGGGTCCATTAAGTTGAAATTGATCATATGAACTCAATAGAAGTGATCCTAAGTCAAAGGGAGCTCATTTGGTTAGAAATGGGTGTTTAAACCCTTAAGGGATACTTTGGTTAACCATGCTTGACTTGGTCAACCAGGTCAAACCAAAGTATGGGTTTAGATCCAAAGTGTTCCTAATGATATTTAGGATCCATTGGGATAGGTTTTGAAGGTTGATAAGGTTGAACTATGTTGAGTTTTAGGAAAAAGATCAAAAACCCCTTTTAAAGGGCTTTTTTGTCATTTTGACCAACACTGGGTCAAAGTGGGTCCAACAAAGTGTAGGTTACTAATTAACAAGTCATGACAAGGGCCCTGGGTATGGTTAGAAGGTTTGAAAAGAGTCCCAAGGTCAAATTCAACTGAATGGCAAGTCCAGTGGCACATGTTATAAATATTTGAAGGTTTTGCAGTATATGAAAATCAATTTAGTTTCTAGGCTAGGGGCCTCAGAATGAGCTCAAATTTATTGGGTTGACTTTAGAGGCATGTCTAAATAAGATGTAATTGATAAACCCTAAATCAGAGGTCATTTGACTGGGTTTTAAGGTGGTATAAAAACCACCCAAAAAGGGTTTCAAGACCTAGG
The DNA here is from genome assembly GCA_019925795.1 of Dendrobium chrysotoxum. Classification (NCBI taxonomy): domain Eukaryota; kingdom Viridiplantae; phylum Streptophyta; class Magnoliopsida; order Asparagales; family Orchidaceae; genus Dendrobium; species Dendrobium chrysotoxum. The sequence continues at coordinate 53,593,104 of CM034298.1, read as the reverse complement.
TCTTTAACCTTAGGATTTGGTTTGGAATGTTTGGTTTGGATTGAATTTTGGACATGAATGGTTGAGTTTGAATTATCCACATTAATGATAATCAAATGAATGACTTGAAGGTTGATTGAAAGTTGGTTGGATGCTAGACTGGAGCTTAGGGGTATAAAAACTTGACTGAAGGTTAGATTAGAAGCTAGTATGGGATTTAATTAAGAGTTGGATTGGGGTTTGATTGGGACCTATATGATTAACAAGTGGGCACCTGCCAATTATTAGTTCACCAAAAGAAAACCCAGGTAGGTCCTAGTGACCTCATATAGAAATGAGGTTAATAGGGAATCGTAAGAAGCTGGAACTGATTGGGAGTTATAAGGAGTCGGGGCGACTGATCCATGTGATTTAAGGGGAGTTATAAGGACTACAATAATTGAAAGTCATAAGGGGTAATTGATTAGGAGTCGTAAGTGTATGAGCAAGATACAAGATACCTTTATCTTAATATTTAATAAAATACTAATTACTAATTTCTGTTACTAATTATTAATAATGATACTGTATGGATGGACCTTATGATTACTGATTTCTATTACTACTTATTATTATTGAATATGGATAATGACACTACTATAAAATTGGTAGATAAATAAGAATGATTGAATGATATAATGACTGAATGAAACTAATTGTATGATAAAGACAGAATATTTAATTAACACAGGTGATTAGTATAAATAACATATGTTGATGCATTGACTTTTTAGATGATTTATAGCATATTGTTTCTCTTTTCTCATTTCATTGATTTTAGTTATAAGATTTTAGTACTTGATAAGCTATTTGCTCATTATGTTATTTTTATATGATTTCAGGAGAAGGTAAGGCCCTACAGTATGAGACTAGATAGTAATGTGATTCAATCTTTTTTTAAGTTTTCTAGTTATATATATTCTTTTGTAGCCAGTGTGGCTATTATAAATATTATTTTATACATAAAATTTTGTAATAATATAAAGATTAACTATAGAAAATGGAATGATATTTTTTGTTATTTGTTTATTTTCTGTAATGTAATTAATTAGCTCTAAATGTCAAATTGATCTAAGTACAAATAATTGATCATTGGTTACTAACTGAAAGAAAAATAAATAGAATGAGTATAAAAGATAATAAAGAGAAAAATAAAAAAGAAATTCTTTCACTTTAAATCAAGGGGCGTGACATAGATGGATTTCAAGTTTTCAGTGATGATTTATTGAAAGGATTGGGATGTGTGTTGATGTAGTATGGTAGAGCTATTACATATGCATCTCAACATTTGAAATCATATGAGAAGAACTATCTAACACCTGATCTGGAGTTAGCTACTGTTGTTTTTTCTTTAAAGATTTAGAGGCATTACTTGTACAGAGTCATATGTGAGATCTTGATTGATCATCAGAGTTTAAAGTATATTTTTATTCAAAAGAATCTTAATTTGAGATAGTGGAGATAGATTGAAGTGATCAAGGATTTTAATCTATCTATTCAGTATTATCCTAGTAAGGAAAATATAGTGGCAGGTGCTGTGAGTCAGAAGTCGTCAGGTACTTCTCTCTCGTTACTCACTTATGTAGACTTCTTTATTCAAGATTTAGAAAATTTGGAGATATATGTTGTATCCACTTATACGAACTCTAGTTGGTTGGCTTAGATGATTATTCAGCATACTTTTTAAAAAAGAATCTAATAAGCAACAAGATGTACAGAGATTTGAAAGATATATTCTGGTGGCCTAGATTGAAGAATGACATATAGGAGTTTATTTCAAAGTATGAGACTTATTAATTGGTGAAGGCAGAGCATCAACGACTGGGCGGTCTTCTATAGTTGTTTCCTTTTTCAGAGTGAAAAAAGGAAGAGGTGATGATGGATTTTGTTATGGGTTTCTTAGATTGAGATAGGGCCATGATGTTATATGGGTTGTTGTTAATAGACTGATGAAGTCTGCAAATTTTATTTCGATCTAACAGATTAATCTTGTAGATAGGTTAACATAGATATATGTATTATCAAATTATATAGTGTGCCAAAGCTTATTATATCTAATCGTGATGGTTATTTTACCTCAAGGTTATGGAGAGGTGTTCAACAAATATTAGGTACAAAATTGCACTTCAGTACAACATTTCATTCACAGATAGATAAATAAATTTAGAGGACTATTCAGGTACTGGAGGATATCCTAAGACTTTGTGTTTTGGATTTTGGTGATAGTTGGGATGATCACATTTCACTAATAAAATTTTCTTATAATAATAGTTATCAGTCCAGCATACGTATGGCCCCTTATGAAGCTCTATACTGTAGGAAGTGCAAAACTCATTTACTTTGATATAGGTGGGTGATAGATAGGTGATAGGGTAACCTTTTATGGATAGCACTACAGTAAAAATCCATCTAATCAGAGAAAGGTTGAGATCTATATAGGATATGCAGAGGAAATTTTATAATTAGAAATATATGTTGGTTGAATTTTAGACTTGAAATTTTGTTTATGCCAAAGTCACTCCTGTGAAAGGTGCCAACAAATTTGGAAGAATCAATAAGCTGAGTCTAAGGTATATTGGATATTTTGAGATTATTTAGAGGATTGGTAGTTTTGCCTACACATTACTGTTGCTTGATCATATGTCAAACATTCACATTGTATTTCATGTATCATTTCTGAGGAAGTGGGTATCTGATTCTAGGAATAAACTATCTGCTGATGATGTTGAGGTTCATCTAAATTTACACTATAGGGAAGAGCAAGATAGGATTATGGTGTACAATGTCAGGAAATTGAAGAGCAAATAGATTTCGATGGTCATGGTGCATTGGAAATATAGGACCACTAGAGATGCTGCTTGGGAGAAAAAATCTTAGATGAGACATTATATCCAAGTTTATTCTGACTTATTTTGATTTAAAAATATTGAGGATGATATTTTTTGTAAGGTGGGTAGATTGTAATAACCTCTTAAATTTTAAAAGATATGTTTTGATATACAATAGCAAAAAAGTTATTTCATAAGTCATTATAAGTTCAAATTGTAAATCATCTTCACCATAACATAGATATTATTGTGCTCTAATTATAATCATTTTTTTTCTAATTTTTTAGCATTGTTGCAATTCCTTAAAAAATAGACACAAGTCGTTATAAGTGTGTTTTCTGGGATCATTAGGTGTCTATTTTACAAACCAATTTCACATGATCATTTTAGACTTGTTTATCTAATTTATGAATATTTTTATAAATTTTTTTATACTAAAATTTGAAGATATAAAAGAATTTATAAAGTTTTTATACTAAAAATTAAATAATTGGCATAATGATCAACACATCCTTAAGATATTTTATTATAAACAAAATGTAAAACCATAATAGCTTTTTATTAAATGCCATTTCCACTTTTTTTTCTTTTTTTTCTCAGGCCAGAGAGCGGGAACCAAAATTAGAGAAGAAAAAGATAGGAGAGAGAAAAGAGAAACAAAGTTTTGGAAGTCATAGAGCAATTTTTGTTAGTTGATCCAGTTAGAAAATTTGTTTGTCATAAGGTAGAATATATTTTTCTTATATAAATTTTCAATAATTTGTGTTTCTAGAATTTTCTTATCAAATTTATAATTTTGTTAAATTTGATTTTATAAAAATGTAGTTTTATCAAATTCTAATAACTTTTATTCGGTGTAACTTTTTATATGCTATCAATACAACTGTTCTAGTCATTTTGAATATTTATTCAAGATTTTTTGCAGAGTAATTTTGAAAAATAGTAATTTTCATCAATTTAAAATTTTATTTTGATATCTAAAAATAGTACTTTAGTTCAATTTAAGCTTCAAAATATGTTATACATAATCTCTGGTAATGTGATAAAATTCTAAAAACTTCATTTTTATAAACTGTAGAACACTGAGTGAGGAATTATTTGACAGTCATTAAAGCATTCTTATGAGCTCATAGAACAATACTGTGATTATTTTAGTAATGTAGAATGCACTTTATTTTAAGTATCTGTGATTAAAATATTTAAATTGGCGATGAGAAGGGATTTTGTTATCTGTTATGTAATAAAACTTCTAAAGCCTGAGAGCTATTAAGATTATGAAGCTTGAGGACTATTCTAATATTTCCTAAGAAGGAATTTTGTTGGTGGCGAGAAAAGATTCTATTATTTGTTTATATAGAATGGAAGTTGGAGCCTGAAGACTATTCTTATATTTGCTATAAGATATTAATTTATATTTCAAACAATTTTAGTACTATTTATGTGGTTATTAAATGCATTCAATAATAGTACATGTTTCAATTTCAATTTTTTGTATAATACATCAGTTAATTGTTTCAGCATTTTTAGTTATTTTGGTTTAAACTGTTGATTTTTATATTAGGCTATGATAGCCTACTAAGCTGTGTTAGTTTACTCCTACTTTTACTTCTATTTTAAGGTCAGGAAAAAGATAAGAAGTGAGCTAAGTAGCTTTTGATATCGGGCTCTGATCTGTGTTATAAGTATGTCTTTTTTGCAAGTTTCATTTTTGTGAGCTTGACTTTTTTTGTTGTACTTTCTGTTGCCAAACGTATTATAGATAGACCTCATATTGTACATGCATTTTTGGATGAAATATAGAAGAATTATTTTTGAGACTTAGTCTTTCTTTTTATATTATATTCAATAGTGACTCTATGTTGTATGAATTAGAAGTTCAGTTTTTTTCTTAGCACTTCTCCAGCTGGATCTTAGGGTTAGTTTTTGATTCTTGCCACGATCAGGCATGATATGATCTTTGTGATATCGGGTCATATCGGATCAGGTTGGGACAGGAGAAACCCTACACCTCTTCTTCTACTCCAAACAAGAATACTGCTACTCTAGCCCACCAACTAGTCCACCACTTCTTATAACAAGAAGCATGGGACCACTCTGATCTCTTATATTTGTTTGAACAATAACTTTTTATAACAACAATAAGAAAACTAGAAGTTTTGAGATAAAAGAAAAGTGAAATCAATAATTAGTGCACAAGCTCTCAAGAGATTTTTTTTATCACTTAATATTTTGAAAATAAAAAAGTTTTAAGTTCTCTCTCTCAAAGAGCCCCCCTCTCCTCAAATTTTTTATCTAACTCACATTTTAGAATTTTTAAAATGGCTTTTAAACAATTGACTTTATATGAAAATACAAGCATATCACGTAATATGATCTAAATATTTTATAGTATGATTAGTTCAAATAGCAAAATATCATGAGAAACAAACTATGTTTGATTATCTAGTATAATTGTCATCGTATTATATAATTTCTTATGTTAGATTCGCACTTATTGGCTACTTAATTTTTGTGACTTAATCAAATTAGTTTAGAAGGTAATCATATAGTATAATTAATTTAAATTTTAAATTAATCTATTAAAACTAATCTTATAATGATGTTTTATTTGAACTCAATATTGATCATACTATATTATTAATATTATATGGTATGATTAGTTTATGGTAATAAATTTATAGAATTTTAACTAATATAGATTGATCTTATCTAATTCTATCGTATAGTATGATTAGTTTGTGATCAGTCTAACTTCTTTTTGTTATTTTTGAAAGAAATAGTTTGTACTTATATTTTGCTCATTGTAGTGTTTGTGTGTTGGTTGTTTCAAAATTTCTTTTAGCTAGAACTAGAATAAAATAAAAATAATAAAATAAATATAATTTATGACTCAACTCTTATGCCTTACTGTTTGAATCACCCCTCGATTAGGTTTGATGGTTTTAATCTTATCTTCTTAATTTTGTTCTAAGGTCTTGATGTATGTCCTTGCTTGTGTCATTTTGGTTCCATATTCACACATTTTAATTGAATTAGTCCTCTTGTACAACTGCACCTGTTATTTCTAATTCATGTAGTAAGCATATTAGCCTAAAAAATAATGAAATATTAGAAGTGATTATATATATATATATATCGATGGTCAAACAACCAAAGTCAAGTTATGTATGTTGGATGGTGATTGGAGGATAGTGGTCAGATGACTGCAAGCAATGGTGGTTGGAAGATGTTAGTTGAGTAACAATCTTTAAAGGATTGTAGTCGAGCGATTGTGTTCAAAGGATCATAGTCGAGCGACTATGGTCAAAGGATCACCATTGAGCGAGACTAGCTCTACTAGTTAGATGACTATTATGGAGGGATCATAGTTGGGTGATGGTTGTCAAAGAACTGAAGTCCAACAATAGTGGTTGGAAAATTAAAGTCGTTCAATGATGGTTATAAGACTATAGTTGGCTGATGGTGATTAGATGACCACAGTCGGGCCATAGTGGTCAAAGGACCAAAGTTGGGTAATGTTAGCCAAAGAATTGAGGTCGAGTGATACCGTGATATATTCAAAAGATCATAGTAGGGTAATTGTGTTTGGAGGATTGTTGTTAGAGGATTATAGTCGAGCAGTGGTGGTCGAAGGATCTAAGCCAAGTGACGGTGATCCGAGGATGTTGGTTAGGTAGTGGTTTGACGATGAAGGTGGGGGTGGTGATCCTATGGTGACAATCGAGCGATGGTATAACAACAACATACATGTAATGGTTCCACGACAACAGTCGAGCAATGATCCATCAGCCATGATTAGTCGTGGTTTGATGGTGACGAATGAGCATTTGTCTAATTATGGCAAATGAGCAATGGTCTGACGGTAGTGCTCAGGTAGAGTATCAGGAATCTTCAACCCTCTAAGCTTTCTTGAATGTTAAGCCATAAGTCCAAGCCCTCTTCATGTAGAGAGTTGGAGCTTATTTATAAATTTTGTTAGAGCGACAAGCGCCGTAAATATAACAAAATTTTGAAACACTCCCCTCGTTTTAATTCTATCAATCATAGACCATTTTTTCAGCATTTAGGTACCTTATTGTTATTGAAATTAAGCAATCTTGTGTTCATTGTGTTCTTCTCGTTGAAACTTATGATTTAACAATAAGCATGTTAGTTTTGGATATCATTTGGTCACTCAATTAATATCTTGAATTTTTTAAAAATACTTCAAGTACTTGTTTTGTACTGATTTGAACTCAAATTATGTTACTTTTGGTGACATTGAGGTCTTCTCATCAAGACGTTTAGTTTGACTGTAAATTTGTTAAAATCACTTAGGTTTCTCAATTCTAAAAAAAAATTATTCAAATATCACCCTAGGGGTAGAACCAGCTTTAGATTTTAGGATGGACAAACTTATTATTATTATTATTATATATATAACAAAATTCAAAATAAATTCTTAAATTTTATTATAATTGATAAATTAAAAATATTACAAATTTTGCATTCTATTTTATATGTTTTGATAATGTTGTATTACGATTGCATTTGAAATCAAGTCAAATATGTCTTTCTCAATATATGGCATTAGGTTGTCGCTGAGCCAGTTATCACTTATTTTACTGTGTAATCGATGTTTAATAATTTTTATTATAAAAAATGCTCTCTCCACTATAACAATAATAATTGGCAAAGTTAATGTCAAGACAATAATCATATAAACTAGGGGATACATAATATTTTTCTTAGCTTTAGCAATTTATTTTGCAAGATCAACAATACTACTTAGAGATGAAAACTCCTCACTAGTGCTCATATTAGTAAGATATGAAGATAGTTGGTGTTCAAGAGCCATAAGCTCAACTATATAAAAATCTGTTGAATATAACTCTGCAAGTTGAATTAATTTCTCCTTATCATAAGAAAAAAATGAATAATTACTTGGATTCAGACATGAAACAAAAAGAAGCAACTTAATACTAGCTTCAGAGAATTGATTATTTAGTTCTTAAATTTACATATCAATAACATTATAAAAGAAGTCAACACGATAATGATGTAAATTTGTTATTTCCTCATTTATTCGTACTGACCGTTAGCGAGCCTCAAATGTAGAATTCATATTAGGAACATCAATTTGAGATATATTGCAAAATTTTGATACTTCAACTATTAAAGAATCCCAGTAACTCTCCTTTATCATCTACAATCATTGCTTAGATACTCGCTCTAATTTCATTACATTCAAAATATCTTGATTTTTTTCTCTATAAGACTTATGACAATCATTTGTAATGTCTAAAATATTCATAACATTTATCAGAATATCAGCTTCAACTGATTATTGGTCATGTACTTCATCTTCTTTAATAATTTCAAGTACTTCAATTATAGATGTATATATTTTTATTAGACTAATTAAGGTATGAAAATATAAACCCCAACAAGTGTCACAAGCCTGTTGCAAAGTTGTCTCTTGATTCAAACCTCAAGAATTGCTCAACTCCTTATTGGTCAAATACAAAATTATTTTATCTTGTTGAATGACTCTTAAAGCGTCTCTCATATATGAAGCTTCTTTGACATTCATAATTTTTGAAGTGATCTCAAAAAGATGCTTCACTTGCCAATAATTTTTTACTACAGTCATTAAGCATAACTAAAATTGGTGAGCAAAATAATGAACATAGAATATACAAGGGATATCATTAAGTATTAGTGCCTTTAAACCATAACCATCCTCCCTTATATTAGATGCCCCATCGTATCCTTGACCACGTATCCTAGACATGCTCAGTAAATGTTTAGTAGGTATAGTTTCAATGGATGCCTTCAATACAATTATATTAGTCCATGCAACATGTTTAACACTTATAAATCTTTTAATAATTTACTCCAACTTATCTATATATATCTTACTTCAATAGCTAATTATACCTTCATAGAAATACAATGGGATTCATCTACTATAATTCATAAGTAAGACTCACCAATATCCTTTATGACATATATTAAGGTTTCAACAGCTGCAACACAACAAGTTTCTTTTTCAACCTTCAATAAGGTTAACTTAAATTTGAGTTTGCATATGTAAATGTAACTCTCTTAATTTTTTCATTTTGATTAGTAAGAAAATTGAATAGCTCTAAATAATTTTGTTGATTATTCGATCTAGATGACTCGTCATGCCAACAGAATGATAATCCTTGACGTAAGAGAAATTGAATGCAATCAACTACTAAAGTCATCATATGATGCCCCGGGATCTAAAATAGAAAATTTTCATTTCTTTTCTCTTTATTATATTGTGGACCTCCGAAAGGACAACAAACACCGCCTTCCCACGAGGGGAGACTGTATTTGTTGTCCTTTCGGAGGTCCACAAGTTTCTGGTGACCACAGTGAGACAGAAAAGGGAAAGAAACCCAGAATTCGCCTGATCGACTCGAAACAGCGAATGAAAGAGGCCCAACTCTCGCTAAACCAGCTCGGGATAGTGAGGGAGAGCCAAGGAAAGAAAATCAACTACCTACCTAACCAGATTGAAATGGCAGAATAGGAGGAGAAAGGGAACTCATACTCGCATGAGCAGAATTGAAATAAAATCATAAAGAACTAAAGAAAACTCAACGATCATCTAGAATATGTCTGAAGTGATGTGAGGAGAAAGGAGATCAAACAATCACTTGATCAAATCAAAATAATAAATGATAACAATCAAAGAAGAGTAAAGAAAATCATCAAAGAAAGAGGGTAGACCATCTATCTGCCTTACCCTATAGTAAAGGCATAATAGAGAATAAAGTAGAGGTAAAGGGTCTCACATCCACATGACAATATCGAAATAGTGAGTGTGGACAACTCGATGTTCACCTGACCATATCGAAACAGTGAAATAAAGAGTGAAAGAAAAAGCAAACCAATTACCTGCCTGGTCGTATCAAAATAGCAGGATAGAAGGTGAAAGGTGGTGAGATATGCCTTCTAAGGACGCTGTCGGGCTCTCTTAACCGAGTAAAGTCTGATGTCCACTTGATCAGAGCAAGACAATTAGGGAAGAAGGGGTGGTGAGGAATGCCTCTCAGAAACTCTATCGGGCTCTCTCAACTGGGTAAGTAAAACTAACTACCTGACTAATCATTTCGAAATAGCAAGATAGAAGGTAAAAGGATCATGTCTCCTCCTGATCCTTTTGGAACAATAGATAGGGGTGACCCAATACTCTGTCTGACCTCAACAAAGTAAATAAGCCATGAAATCTGATGCCTGCTTAGTCTTTGACAGGACAATTAGGGTAAAAGGAGTGGTGATGAATGCCCTCCCAGGGATGCTATCAGAGCTCTCTCGATTGGGTAAGTAAAACTAACTACCAGTAGGGGAGGCGGTGTTTGTTGTCCTTTCAGAGGTCCACAGGTTTCTAGCGACCACGGTGGGATAGGTTTCTCTCTCCATCTTTGGATTCTATATTATCTTTTCTTGTATGTACTTCGGGATTGGTACTCCCTAAATTAGGTTCATCCTACTCTTAGTTAGGGTCCTTCCTTAGTTAGGATCGTGCCTCCTTCTTAGTTAGAATTTCTCCCTAGCTAAGTTCCTTTCCTTCCAGCCTACTAGGCCATTTCGTCCCTCCTTTCGTACATTATTTTCTACTAATCCTTTCAAATCACTTTTATTCTTCTTGGCAGATAGTGTCATGGCCTCTTCCGTATCTTCCGTTAATTTCAGCTTTGGTTCTGACACGAGGGTGACACTTCCTGAGTCCCTACTAGCCAGTTCTCTTGCTGGAGGAATCACTTTTGGTTCCTTCACTGACTCGGCCTTCGTCACTCTTAGCGGGCTGACCCCTGCTAAAGCTGCTGCCTACTCTCCTCCCCAGAGGAGAGCTCGCACAGCCATGCGACCTTTCGGATGTCCAGTTGTTCAACGGACAGCCCTGGCACCTGCTCATCCTACTCCTGTTTGTGTGTAGCTGGCACACCCTGTGGTTAGGCAGCTAGTGCCTAGACCTTTTCCTGCTCAGCCCACTCGTCCAGCGGTTAGGAGACCAGTGCCTACCGCACCTGTTGTTCAGACTGCCCCGGCACCTCAGCGCCAACAGGCAGTAGTTACCCCTGTTGTTGTTCCGGTAGAGGCAGCTCGTGTTCGGGTTCCCTCTCCTTCTTCCTCTAGAAAGAGGGGTGCCCAGACTGAGGCTCCTTCGCCTTCCTCCCATCGGGTTTCAGCTTTTGCTCGGTTGTCTCACCCAGAGACCCTCAAGCAGACCCCGACACTTCCTGTAGTCCCTATTCCCCTTGTCACTCAGGCAGTGGGTTTAGATGTTGCTTCGTCTTCCTCCTTCGGCCTTGGGAGAAGGGCCCAGAGGAATAAAAACCGTAGACTTTAGTTGGCTGCATCCGAGGCAGACAGACAGCGGATGGCAGATTCGTTGGCTCACCAGGAGCCAGTTTAGAGGAGAGTGGTCCCCATATAGCGGGCACTACGACCAGTTGCAGTTTCCCCTACCCCAGACGTTACAGTTACCCCAGAGATAGCAGCAGTTCATGGAGGACGCTTCTCTCCACTAACACATAGTGGTGATGAGGAGGACATCGCTCGCATTGCGGCGGCCACTCCTGTCACTACTACTTTACCATGCGCTAGGGTCCCCAGTGATGATGCTGCTCGAAGCCTCTCTCAGAGAATTCAGAGCATTATCCGCTTAGCGCGGGGTCGAGGCCCTATCAGTTGGGAGAGTTTACTCCACCAGATTTCTCAGGCATCCGTTCAGTTACAGAGGTAGACTGCTATGCAGAGGTATAGATGGCAGAGAGGACAGCCACCCAGGCAGCCTGTTAGTTCAGTTCCATTGGCGAGACCACAGACAGTTACTCCAGTTGTTGGATGACACCCACATTATCATAGATAGAGGCAGCAGTTGGAGCCTCCTAAACCCCAGCTCGCTTCAGTTGTAGTAGCCCCACAGCAGCCCGTTGCCCCTACTAGGTCTCGTCGTAGTAGATGGGTGTGGAGACAACGACAGGCAGAGTCCCCTATCAAGGCAGTACAACCAGTTCAGGCAGTTGAGCAGTTAGAGGTAGTTGTTCCTTCCAGATCAGAGGCAGTTTCGATGGTCTGTGATGCAGCGACGGATGATGATGTTGCAGTTTCTCCTTGTGGTTTATCGGTTCAGGAAGAGCCAGCCCTTAGCCCCTATGGGACCTCCTCCCCTTTGAGTCTATATATGGAGGATTTCCATCAGACCCTCTATGAGGATGATGCACTTGAGGATGACCTACTCGAGGAGGAGTCAGATGGAGATATACCAGTACACAAAGTATGCGTGGTTACTAGACGTGGCCACTCAAACGAGCAGATAGAGGCAGATGATGATGATGAGCAGGGAGAAGCTGAGGTAGGAGTATCTCCCCGATCAGTTTAGACAGATGTCACAGTGCTATAGTTACAGACCCAGATGGCAGAGATGGCTAGGGCCATGACAGTGATGACAGCTCAGTTGACAGCTTTGGGGGCGGTGCCCCAGATGACGGGCGCAGGCACTCCTACTACATCCAGGGACGAGCCAGTAGCACCACCCGTAGCAGCACCAGTCCCTGTAGGAGTAGACAGGGCTCAGAGAGCAGTCCCAGTGGCACCTATAACAGTCACTTTTACTACCCCAGTCCAGAGTCAGCCAGTTCAGTTGTCAGCCGGACAGATTCAGAATTTGATTTCCCAGAAGGTTGAGCAGGCCATTTCTTCCAGTAAGTTCGGAGAGGTAGTTAGCAGGGGGCATCCTTACCCAGTAGAGTACGAGCACGAGCCCTACCCCCTGGTTTTATCCCTCCTAGGTTCAGAGTCTTTGATGGGTTTGGGAACCCAAGGCAGCACGTGGCCCAGTACAGAGCCATCTACTACAACATAGGAGGGAATGATACGCTAATGTTGAGACTCTTTGTCAGCAGTTTAGTTGGGGTGGCCTTTGCCTGGTACGCCGACCTCCCCAATAATTCAGTGTGCACCTTTGCAGAGTTGGAGTAGTTGTTTGTTCAGAGGTTTGTCAGTGCAGAGCACCGGGTTACAGTTGGAGAGTTAGTTATGACTAGACAGCGCCCTCGAGTGCCTCTCCCAGATTATATAGTCAGGTGGAGAAACCTCAGCCTACAGTGTGAGCCCTAGTTATAGGAGCAGCATGCAGTAGAGATTCTGTTGAAGAATATAGATGGTCCGATATCACCTTATCTGAAGGGTTTTAACATCAGAACCTTTCAGAAGTTATTGACGAAGGTGATTAGTTTACAGGACAGCATACCCGATGCAGTCCCTCCTAAGGTTGAGAGTCAACCTTCACGTAAACCTCAGCGGTAGGAGTCTTCAGGGGCACCTCCACCTAGGAGAGGGGAGGTACACAGTACTTATAGACCATCGGATAAGGGCAAGAAGCTCTTAGTCAGTTCAGCACCACCTCAACAGTCTCATATACCGGGTCAGTCAGCAGTGCAGCCTAGACCCTCCCGTAGGACCCCAGAGAGTCAGCAGTACCTACAGGAGAAGCTTAGTAAAGAATATCCCTTTAAAAGGGAAAGTGTAAAGAAAATCTTCAAATTCCTTACTAAGAGGAACATCTTAATATTCTCAAACAACAGTAGAGTGGAGGAGGAGGGACAGATAGACCACCCACTCTATTATCCATTTCACAAACATATCGGGCATGTTATAGAAGACTATTATGTGTTCAAGGATAGAGTCGAGAAGCTCATAGCTAGTGGACATATCCACCTACAGGACAGTGACTTGGTTCAGCCCAAGGGTAAGACATCTCAGACAGTTCAGATGATCTTGGGCTCCAGCAGTTACAGTGACAGTCAGAGTGATAGCCAGAGCAGCCGTAGCAGATCACCTAGAGGTTCTGAGGGAGAATGGCAACTAGCGCTCTCTCTCAGAAGACGAAGCAGATGATCAAGCAGATAATTCAGAGTTTAGAGGCAGTTGAGAGGAGGCCTACCTAGGCCAAGTCGACAGTTGCCAGCCCAGTTTCTTCGCCAGTACCTTTTTCTTCTTCTATTTCTGTTGTAGTGCCTACTGAGCACATTTCTTTTCCTGCTTTATGTAATAAGAAAATATAGAAAAAGGAAAAGATTATTATAACTTTTGAGAGGAAGACGGGATGCCTTCCAGCACTTACGCTGAAGAATTTCATTCTCCCTTCGACTGATGATGAAATAATAGAAGAAGATGATTATGGCTTCTTCTAGTGTTCTGTTCCTGCTTTTACTTTTTCTAGCACTCACTCTTTTAATGTTTTACATATTTCTTATAATAATGTTGAATATGATGAGAAGTCTGAGTGTGATGAAGAACCGGTCTTTATGATTCCAGAGGGTGGTTGTTACATGGATTCAGAAGATAAATCCGAGAACCCACTCCAGTCACTTTCCTTAGAGCCAGCACAAGCCATCACCGCTGAACCAAGTGAATCTCCTGTTGAAGATGACTCAATACAGGAATTTCACTTGCGTTCTGGGAAGGTTCTTCCACCTAGAATGGCTAAGAATACAAAAGAAAAAGATAAGAACATTGTTACCCAGCAGGACGATCATATCCATTCCTCCCAAGAGCAGTCTAAGGAGAAAGGGAAAGGCCCTCAGCTGGAGGTTGATTACAATGTGTTGGCTCATTTAAGAAAAATTCCTGCCCTTCTTAGTATCTATGACGCTTTGATGATGTCTCCTAACTTGAGAGAGACCCTGGTAAAAGCACTACTCGAACCAGAGTCCTATCAGGCCTTCTTTGCTTCTGAATCTATTGGGGATGCGTGCTATTTGAGAGAGATACCATGTATTACCTTTTCAGATCACGATCTACTTTTGGGTACCTCTGATCACAATCGTCCCTTGTATGTCACCGCTGAAGTTAATGATTATGAGTTGAACATGGTCCTCATTGACCAAGGAGCTTCAGTAAATATCCTGAGCTATGAAACTTTAAAGAGCCTCTCCCTTGGTCATCTAAAGTTAACCTTCGATAAGATTATGTTAAAAGGCTTCAATGATTAAAGACAGCGTGCCCTAGGGTCTATCACCTTGCCTCTAAAGTTTAGAAATTTTCTCACTGAGGCAAAGTTTCATGTGATCGAGGCTGATACTTTGTACAGGGCTCTCTTAGGAAGGCCTTGGCTCCATGAGTATGAAATGTTGCCCTATACCCTGCACCAATGTATGAAGTATATGAGGAATGAAGTCGAGTATTCCATTCCCGGGGATACCCAACCCTTTTTCGTGCACGAGGTCTCTATTTACGACAATGCTGAGCATTATATACCTCTTAAAAAGAGTAAACCTCCTTCTGCCCAGTCACCAGTGATACCTGCCAGTACTGTACAAGGTCCCATACAGCTACCTGCGAGAGGTCCATCACAGGTTAGTATTGAGGCAGATACTTCCAGTGTAGATTCTGTTAGATCTCCTTTCCAGTTTATAGTTAGGCACAATGTTTCCCCTAATAGAGGTAGGGGAGAGCGAGGTAGAGGTAGAGGTAGAGGGTCGACTCGCTCGCCGCGTAACTACGACACTCAAATCCCTCTTCCCTCATATCTTTATGCTTATCATTTGATTGTCGAGTCCGACTCCTCTGACGATGTGATGATTGTTGTTCCTCATTGCCCAGCTCCCTCGCCAGCCCCAGATTTCACTGGTTATAGCTCACTACCTACCTTTCATAGGTACTTGATACCCGAAGGTGGTTTAGTTATTGACAGTGGTTCAGATGAGGAAGTTGACCCCCGATGTTAGACCACTAGTCAACAGCCTCTTTCCCGCCAAGTACGCTGAATAAGAGTTGAGGAGTCTCACCAGAAGTCTTTAGTTACCCCCTCCACTAGTGATGGTGGTGCAGTACAGGTTAGGGGTCGCCCTCTGCCTCCTCTGTATGAAACCTTTGTACCACCATGAGCTAGTGAGTGTGCCTCATTATCCCATAGTGTAGATGCCCCACTGGATCCTGAGACTCAGGGTTCAGTGGAGACTGCTATGGATAACAAGGTCACAACAGCCCCTCGTTATTTTTCCCCTTTTATGGAAGGCTGTGTAGAGCGTGGCGCAGTTATCTCGACTTGGTCGGACGAATAAGCTCTATGACAGGCTCGTGTTTGGCCAACCGATATGCCTCAAACCAAGCAGGGTTTAGGTTATGTCGAGAAGAGCTCTCCTAGCCACGCTAATAAACATTCGAGCTCTCCTAGCCACGCCAGCAGGATGATCATTATTAATATATAATAATAATAACAATAATATTATTATATAAATTATATAATAATAATAATAATAATAATAATAATAATGAAAATAATAATAATATAAATAATATAAATATAAATAGCAGTAATAAAAGAAAAAAAATTATTTAAATTTTTTTATTAAATAACTATTTAAATAATATTATATTAAAAAGAATTTAAAATAATTAATTTTTTAATTAAAACGGTGGCGCGACGGCGGGCCACATGGCGGCCCGGGATTGGCTCCGCGATCCCGGGCGATGATTGGAGAGAGGGGGGACGGCGGCTGCTGCGCGGGCCACGCGTCGGATCCCGATTGGCTCCCATAACCGCGGGCAATGATTGCCGCAGGCAATGATTGGCGGCATCATTGCCTAATCAAAGACCGCGGACGCGGTCTTGACTTAGCCACGTAGGATGGCTCCGCAGGACCGTCCGATCTCCCGTGGTATGAGACGGACGGTCCAGATCTCGCCGAACCGAGAAAGAAACTGCGGGATCACCGCCGCGGTTCGAACGAGACCACGGAACGACCGAATCCGCGCCGTTGATCCGAAGATCAATGGCTCAAATCCCACGCAGTTCAGGCGAGCGTATACCGAACCCTAGAATGAGTTTTTGGGCTCGTTCTCGCGATCCAGTGCACGAAATTAAACGAAATTTTAAACCTAAGATCTATGTATGAACAGAAATCATGTGGTATAGTTTGTCTGACCTAAAACGCACTTATCAAAATGCTAATTAACTCTAAGTGTTTAGACCTAGGTTAAGGGTTTTTGAAGAATCTCACCGATGGATCTTGGGGATTTAAGTTTGGTTGCACTTGTGGATTGTCCACGGTCCTAGTTGTAGAAGGAATCACGGTCGAATAAGCCTTGGATCGGCTGGATCAAAGCCCTAAGCGTCCTAAGCCTCGGGTCACCGTTTGTTGACACATGCCAAAACTCCCTAGACCTTGGTCTAGGGGAAAATCAGGGTCAACAAACGGACCCCCAACATGAGTGGCGAACAGACTGGTGAACTGCTCGTGTTAGTGTTGACCGAATGTAACAGAAGAAGTAGATTAGATACCCAAGAACAGATAACACCAAAAGAGGAGAAAGAGAGCAAAGGGGAATTTTCTCCTGGCCTTGCCTTATATCGAGGGCAAAGCCGAGGGGAGAATAAAGAGTAAAGTAGTAACATGCCACCAAAAGGTGATAGAGTAGGGGAGATCTTCCCCTTGCCTTGCCCTATAGCAAGGTTGGAGCTGAGGAGAAAACCAAAAAGTAAGGTAGTAAAGCAAACCAACTATCTATCTGACCGTATTAAAACAATAGGATATAAGGTGAAAGAGTGGTGAGGTATGCCTTCCATGGACACTATTAGGCTCACTCGACCAAATAAAGTCTGATATCTGCTTGATCAGAGCAAAACAATCAGGGAAAAAGTAGTGGTGAGGAATGCCTCCCAGGGACACTTTCGGGCTCACTCAACCAGGTAAGTAAAACCAACTACCTGACTGTTCATTTCAAATAGTATGATAGAAGGTGAAAGGATCACGTCACCTCCTGCTCTTTTTAGAACAGCGGATAGGGGTGACTCAATACTTCTGCCTGACCTCAACAAAAGTAAATAAGCCACGAAATTGGAGTATGCGTAGTCTTTTATAGAGCATCTAGAGTAAAGGGGTGGTGAGGAATGCCTCCCAGGGACTCTGTCGGGCTCTCTCAACCGGTAAATAAAACCAACTACCTGACTGTTCATTTCAAACAGCAGAATAGAAGGTTAAAGTATCTCATCTCCTCCTGTCCCTTTCGGAACAGCGGATAGAGGTGACTCAATACTTCTGCCTGACCTCAACAAAAGTAAATAAGTCACAAAATTAGAGTCTGCGTAGTCTTTTACAGAACATCCAGAGTAAGGTGGTGGTGGGGAATGCCTCCCAGGGACTCTATCGGGCTCCCACTCAACCAGGTAAAGCCTGATGTCTGCTTGATCAGAGTAAGACGATCAGGGTAAAGGTCTGATGCCTACCAAAGCGGCAGGACAATCAGGGTAAAGGTGTGGTGAGCTATGCCTCGCAGGGGCTCTGTGAGGCACTCTCAACCAAGTAAAATTTGATGTCTACTCGGAGCATTTACCTGCAGTAAAGCAACCAGGGAAAAGAGATGGTGAGATATGCCTCCCAGGGGCTCTGTGGGGCAGTCTCAACCAAGTAAAGTCTGATGCCTACCTGGCGCATATGCCTGCATTAGAGCGATCAGGGGAAAGTCATCTCAACCATACCCTAACATGCATATGTGTAGGGATGTGAAGAGGAATAGAAAGGTAGATTTGGAAAATTTCAAAGAGAGAAGGGTCATCTAAGGAGTTTCAAACAAGTATTTTGGGTACCATGTGGTAGAGGACAAATCGTTGTGGCCACGAATATCCAAATGCCAGTGAAACTGCCTAGGCGAAACCAAGATCATACAAATCTGGAAGCATCAGGATGATGCCTCGAGAGACAATAGAGAAAGGCACGCCCTCAGCAAAGTGCGAGAGGGGTAATCTCATTCCCAATGAGTAGCTAGAGTAGTAAGGAGGACACACTTGCTACAGAGAAAAGGACTATATCAAGGAGAAATAATCATAAAAGACTACAGTGGTACACCCACATAAGCTAGTGGGACCCTGTAGAGGTGGAAAGCAACATAAACATATCCAAGGGACCGCTCCACAGCCAAGAGTTGGGTCACGGTGGAAAAGTATGTCACTACAAGACAAGTGAAATGATTTTCTGCTAGAAAATCAAAGCTCACTAAGAAGCGATGCTAACTTCTGAGACTTGATGTACTGCATCACAACCAGGAAAGCACACAAGAGTAGCGAGGGGACACACTCGCCACTAAGGGAAGTAACATTACATAGGAATGATATTTATGAAAAGCTCACAGTGGTGGTACCCACACAAACTGGTGGCACCCTGTGGGAAGTGGAATAGTATCAGTATATTCATAGAGCTACCCTAGCAGCTGGGGGTAGAGCACGAATGAGAGAGAGAGAGAGTAAAGTAGAAAATGAGTTGATTTTCTGCTAGAAAATCAGAGCTCTCAAGTCAATGATGCTAACACCTGTAACCAGGCATACTGCAACACTACTGAGGAACCAACTCAAGATGGTGAGGAGACACACTCGCCACTAAGGGAAATGATTTATGAGTAAGAGCAATAAACATCAAATATCACAGCGGTAACACTCACCCTGACTGGTGGGATCCTGTGAGAGGTGGGAGCAACACTACCAGACCCATAGGACTGCTCTAGTAGCTGGGAGCAGGACAAGGGTGAAAAAGTAGGTCACTAAAAGAAACTAGAGAGCTGATTTCCTGGTAGGAAATCAAAGCTCGCAGGGGTGGAATGTTAACATCTAGAGCAAGACATATCACATCACTAACAAGGACTATCATGATTGTTAAAAATCATAATAATCACAAGTGTAAACTCATCCTTAAAGTGATCACTTAGACGCTTCGTAGGAGAAGAAAAGAAAAACTTTGGAGACTTTGAGCTCTTAGAGAGTATTATCGGGTTCCACCTGTGACAAGGGCAACCGGCTTTGCTCTACTAAGAGCTTCCCTTTTTTATTTTATAGATGCATATCTTTTTTTTGTATGTTCACAACCATAGCCTAAGTATGTCTCGTACTGTCGAGGATAACACCCGGTAGAGGGAACGTTTACCATATCCGTGCGTTACTCCTAGTATGAGACATCCTCTAATGATCGGAACACAAAGAGGGAGGTAGGATTGGCTTTGATAACCCAGATCATATCCGCCACATGAATAAAACTAGGGGCATAATCAGAACATAATTGATGTAGGAATGAGACTCAAATTAGGATGGTGGATCAACATCACCATTCCTGCCGAATACAGGTTGGTATGGACCCAGCATCACATCCCCTAAGGGGTATAAGTCAATGTCTTTGATATCCCAGGCCACACTCAAGCTGATGAATGAAACTGGGGAAACAGAGAGGGGGAACTCCCAAACAATAAGAACTCAATAGAGAAAAGTGCAATAAATACGAGACTCTTGTCAGTCCTTAAGAATGACGTATAATCAGATGTTGGGGTCAAAAAATATTTTTCATGCATGAATTTTTAAAAGAATTGGGTAAGCATTTAAACAAACTCAATGGTGGGACCACTAGGAGATGTTTAAGCACTTACCAATCAATCTGAGAGAAGCCTAATTCACACATCCCTTTAAGAGTGAAAATTTCATCAGAGAGTAAAATGACTATTTTTAAAAGTGAAAAACTAACCTCTTAATCCTCTTGAACCTTAAAAAAAAGGTTCCGAAAGTCCAGCAATATAGGTTGACTCCACTTAAACCCAAAAAGGTTAGAGATTTAAATTTTGCTAACCCAGCTTAAGCTCCCTACAAGCTAAACTGGGCTCTCTCCGTTATATATTTTGAATGAATATCTAATTCAAAAGGGTTTAAATTAGAGAGAGAAACTGAATCTTCTCAATCTTCTTGCATGAAAATATTTTTTTTTATATCTAATAGAACATCCTTGCATGATGATGAATCCAAAATCATGATTTTCAAACTCAAGTATCATAAATATCAAAGAGTATGGATCTTCTGAGACTTAGAGATTTACAAGAAAGGGAAGCCATTTACTTATTCACTTTGAGCTCATTTTGAGCCCCTCAACTTGGTTTGGCGCACTGCGTATCTTTTAATTACTTGATGCACTTTGTGCATCTTTAACTTTGTGGCGTATTTTGCGCATCTTTTTCACTTTTGATACACTTTGTGTATATTTGATTTTGGTGCACTGTGCATCTTTTCATTATTTGATACACTTTGTGTATCTTTCATTTTGTAATTGGCTCCCTTTCCAAATCCCTAAAAGAAAACTTTCTCAGTTGTAAGATTATCCTCCAAACATAAGAGAAGAAAAACTCACTCTCTTGTGTAAAGAAGAAAAATCCACAAAATAAACCCAATCATATGATAAGAATGATCAACTTGAAGAAGAAAATTATGAGATAGATTCATTAGTATACGAAAGACACCTATGAGATAGAAAACTGCAAGATGATTAAGAAAATATTCATCTCTAAATCTAATTTCAATTTGATATAGCTTTTAGTTCAAAATATGAAGTCATCCCAAGCGAGGATGAGAGAGAAGGCATATATTTCTTTTTTGAATCATTGTAACTTTCCTTCAAGCGCTTAGAGGAGTCAACCACCAATTACTTCACTTTCTAAAGAAGACAGGAGTAAATCTTTCATTAGAAAAAATAAGTCGTGTACTTTCTAAGGAAAAATTCCCTCAAAGATTCACTTTGTGTTTCAGACTCTCAGACTTTTCTCAGATTAATCTTTCTTAAAAAAAAAATTTGCACATCGAATTTAAAGATCCCATCACTGAAGATAGAACTTGAATCTATATTTAGACTGATATGGGTTAAGATCTGGCCTAGAAGAGTTTAGACAAGGGAGATGATAGAGACTAGAGTTTATGCTAGTGCACGAATCATATCATCTCACCTCACCACCACTAAGGATAGCCTCATACTTCTCATAATAAATATCGTGTGGTAGAGGACAAATCATCGTGGCCACATAAACTGCCGAAAAGTGAAGAAGCCCCTCCAAAGGGGGTGCATATACAGAGGAGTATTTAAAGGCCGTAGGGAGACCCCCCCCTCCTTTTCGAAGAGCAAACTCAGGCATAGTACTTTTTCAAGTACTGCCCGTTGATGACAGGCATAGGGTGAACACCATTGACATAAATGAGTAGGTAGGCACCACCTTCATAGACTTACTCTACAGCGAAGGGGCCTTCCCAGACAGGCTCGAACTTACTAATTCGGCGACGGCGTGAAATGATAGGTCTACGCAAAATAAGGACCAACTCGCCAACCCAGAAAGTACAGGGTCGGACAAGGTGATCATGTGATCGAGCCATACGGGCCTGGTACAGTTTGAGGTTCTGATAAGCTTGTAGGCGAAGCTCTTCTAAACCATCAAGCTCTTCCATCCGTAGTCGGCGTTATCTTTGTGGGAAAGATTGTGGCTGACTGCCACACGCAACGAGGGGAGCTCGACCTCAAGTGGGAGGACGGCCTCGACCCCGAAGGCCAAAGCATATGGGGTAGACTGAGTAGGAGTACGGTATGTAATCCTATAGGCCTATAGTGCTTCGGGAAGTCTATCGTGCCACTCTCGTTTGTTTGCAACCAAGATTTTTCTTATTAATTGTACGAGAGTTTTGTTGAATGCCTCCGCCAAGCCATTAGCCTTGGGATAGTAAATCGAAGAGTATCGCCAATTGATGTTATGGAGGCGGGCAAATCTAGCAATTTTGGTGCTCCTAAATGACGAGCCATTATCTGAAATGATACGGCGCGGGACACCAAAGCGACAGACAATATGATCACAAAAGAAAAGCATCACATCTTCTGATTTAACTTCCTTAAGTGGCACAGCCTCTGCCCACTTAGAGAAGTAATCAGTGGCAGCTAAAATGAACCTATGACCCTTAGAGGAAGGAGGGTCGATAGGACCCACTACATCCGTGCCCCAGCCCTCAAATGGCCAAAATGATACAGTAGGGTGCAGCGGATTAGGGGGTTGGTGAATCACCGTGCCATGAATTTGGCACTGGTGGCACTTTCTAGCGTGCTCCATGCAATCACGGATCATAGTCGGCTAATAGTAGCCAAGGTGTTTAATTCTGCCTTTCATTTTTGGTCCAGACTGATGAGCACCGCAAAGACCTTCATGTATCTCGCCCATGACCTTACGAGCCTCCTCGTTGTTGAGGCAACGCAACCACATCTGGTCAAAAGAGCATCGATATAATGTGTCGTTCACATAGGTGAATAATAGAGCTCTCTTTCTGATCTGAGCAGCAAGAGATCTATCATCTGGAAGCATGTCATGCTTCAAATACTCTATAAAGGGTACTCTCCAATCTGACTCTTCCTCAACTGAGAATACTATGAGGGTCTGATGGGAGAAGACAGGTCTGCAGGGCATAGGGCTTGACGGTACTGGACGACGATAGATAGTGGGTTGCCAGTTGGGTCTGCCATTTCCTTTGCTAACTTAGCTAATGCATCTGCCTTGCCATTGGCAGATCTAGAGATTTTAGCTAAAGTCACTTCAGGAATCAAACACAAGAGCTCTATTGCTTTGTTGTGATAGGGCAAGAGCTCAGGTTTAAGTACTTTATAGACTCCCGCTACTTGATTTATAATTAGTTGTGAGTCTTCAAAGATTTTCACCCGCATGACATTCATCTGAATGGCCAACTCTAGTCCTAAAATCAGAGCTTCGTACTCAGCTTCATTGTTGGTATGAGGTTCTGAAAGACTATAGGAATATCTCAGAGTGTGACCTTCAGGGGATACGAAAATTAGGCCCAGATCTACCCTAACTATAGGAGTTTCATTCGGGCTCGAGGCTTTAACGGATGACACACCGTCAAAGTAGAACTCCCAAGTAGGGGACTCCTGTTCATCAACACTCATGATTAGCTCATCAGGTAGCTCATCGTTGAGTGGGGAGTCTGTAGGGATCGGGTGAGCAGCAAGAAAATCAGCTAGAGCCTGTCCTTTGACGGCCCGCTGAGGGATAAAAGTGATGTCAAACTGCAGTAGAATCATAGACCATCGTGCTAGATGACCTGAGAGGGTCGGACGGGTCATCAGATACTACAAGGGGTTGACTCGAGAGATTAGGTTGACCTTGTGTGAAACCATATAATGCCTAAGCTTCTGTGCTGCGAAGATCAAAGCTAGACATTTCTTTTCCATCACTGGGTACTTCAGCTCTGCGGGTATCAACCGTCTACTGAGGTAGTACAAGGCATTCTCCTTGCCTTCCTCATTCTCCTGAGCTAACAGTGCACCCAATGACTCATCCAAGGCCGTAGTGTAGAGAATTAACGGCCTCCCTGGGATGGGTGCAGCTAAAATAGGGGGTTTCATCAGGTAGAGCTTTATACTCTCAAAGGCCTCCTGACAACTCTCATCCCAGTGAAAGTGGGCGTCTTTCTTTGCTAGGGCAGCAAAGGGGTGACACCTACCAGGCAAGTTGGAGATAAATCTCTGCAGGAAGGCTAGCTTTCCTTGAAAAGACCTCAGCTATGTAAGGCTTTTAGGGGGTTTTAGATCTACTATGGCTTTGATCATGAAAGGATTAATCTAAATGCCATGGTAGCGAACTATAAACCCTATGAACTTTCCTGCACTAACTCCAAATATGCATTTTAGAGGATTCATTTTTAAATCATATTTGCGTAGGCGCTCAAAAATGATTCGTAGATCTCGAAGGTGATCTCCACGGACCTTATTTTTGACCACCAGATCATCCACATAGCACTCAACTTGCTCATGTATCATTTCATCGAAGATAACAGTCATAGCACGTTGATAGGTGGCCCCAACATTCTTGAGCCAAAGGGCATCACCTTGTAGCAAAACACATCTATAGGTGTGCGAAATACAGTAAACTTCTCCTCCTCGGGGTCCATCTTTATCTGATTGTAACTAGATGAACCATCCATAAAGGAGAAAATGCTATGGGATGATGTTATATCCACCATAAGCTCGGGGATAGGAAGAGAAAAACCATCCTTAGGACATGCTTTGTTTAAATCACGGAAGTCGATACAGACACGAATCTGCCCGTTCTTCTTTCGGACTGGAACAATATTGGCAAGCCAAGTAGGGTACTTCTCCTCACGAATGAAATCGGCCTCTATAAGCTTCTTAGTTTCAACGATCACCTGTTGTTCTATTTCCAACCTCATCCTACGAAGTGCTTGTTTAACAGGGAATGCATCAGGCTTAATGGCTAGTTTATGGACTGCTACATCTGGATTTAGATTGAGCATCTCGGTGTAGTTCCAGGCAAAACAATCTCTAAACTCTGAGAGTAGCTCGATGTATTCTTGAGCCTCTGAGTCAGATAACAAGACACTATAAAAAATAGGTCTATGATCTGATTCAATACCTAAGTTTACCTCACACAGTTCATCCATGGCAGAAGTGATGCCATCTTCAAACTCTTGAGGAGCATCAAGTACTCTATCCTCGTCATCATCCGGGTCTTCTTTATTGGTAAGAGAAATAACAGGATATGAGTGGGAAACAGCTCGAATGTTAGCGTGGTTAGGTGAGCTCTGCTCAATATAACCTAAGCCTTGCTTGGTTTGGGGCATATCGGTTCGCCAAACAGGAGCCTGTCGTAGAGCTTGTTCGTCTAACCAAGTAGAGATAACTGCTCCTCGCTCTACACAGTCTTCCACGAAAGGAGAAAAATAATGAGGGGCAGTTGTGACTTTGTTATCCATAGCGGTCTCCGATGAACCCTGACTCTCAGGACCCAGTGGGGCACCTACACTATGGGATAACGAGGCACACTCGCTAGCTCACGGTGGCACAAAGGTTTTGTATAGAGGATGCGAAAGGCGACCTCTAATCTGCAGTGCACCACCATCACTGGCGGAGGGGGGAACCAAAGACTTTTGGTGAGACTCCTCAACTCTTATTCCACGTATCTAACGGAAAAGGGATTATTGACTAATGGTCTGACGTCGGGGGTCTACTTCCTCGTCTGAGCCACTATCAATAACTAAACCACCCTCGGGTATCAAGTACCTACAAAAGGTATGTAGTGAATTATAATCAGTAAAATTCGGGGTTGGTGAGGGAGCTGGGCGATGAGGGGTAATAATCATCTCATCGTCAGAGGAGTCAGACTCGACAGTCAAAGGAGAAGCGTAAAGATATGAGGGAGGAGGAATTTGAGTGTCGTCGTTTCGCGGTGGATGAGTCGACCCTCTGCCTCTACCTCTACCTCGCTCTCCCCTACCTCTACTAGGGGGAACATCGTGCCCAACTGCAAATTGGAAAGGAGATCTAACAGGATCTGCAGCGGAAGTATCCGCCTCAATACTAACCTGTGATGGACCTCGTGCAGGTAGCTGTACAGGACCCTGTACAGTACTGGCAGGTATCACTGGTGACTGGACAGAAGGAGGTTTACTCTTCTTATAAGGTATGTAATGCTCCGCATCATCGTAAATACAGACCTCGTGCACGAAAAAGGGTTGGGTATCCCCGGGAATGGAGTACTCGACTTCATTCCTCATATACTTCATACATTGGTGCAGGGTAGAGGGCATCATTCCATACTCATGAATCCAGGGCCTTCCTAAGAGAGCCATGTATGAAGTATCGGCCTCGATCACATGAAATTTTGCCTCGGTAAGAAAATTTCCAAACTTCAGGGGCAGGGTGATAGATCCTAGGGCATATTGTCCTTGGTCATTGAAGCCTTTCAACATAATCTTATTAGAGGTTAACTTCAAATGACCAAGGGATAGACTCTTTAAAGTTTCATAGCTTAGGATGTTTACTGAAGCTCCTTGGTCAATGAGGACCATGTTCAACTCATAACCATTGACTTCAGCGGTGACATACAAGGGACGATTGTGATCGGCGGTACCCAAAAGGAGATCGTGATCTAAAAAGGTAATGCATAGCGTCTCTCTCAAATGGCATGTATCTCCAACAGATTCGGAAGCAAAGAATGCTTGGTAGGACTCTGGTTCGAGTAGTGCCTTTACCAGGGTCTCTCTCAAGTCAGAAGACATCATCAAAGTGTCATAGACACTGAGAAGGGCAGGAATTTTCCTTAAATGAGCCAATACATTGTAATCAACCTCCAGCTGAGGGCCTTTCCCTTTCTCCTTAGATTGCTCTTGGGAGGAAGAGATAGGATCGTCTTGCTGGGTAACAATATTCTTATCTTTTTCTTTTATATTCTTAGCCATTCTAGGTGGGAGAATCTTCCCTGAATGTATGTGAACTTCCTGTATCGAGTCATCTTCAACAGGAGATTCACTTGGTTCAGCTGTAATGGCTTGTGTTGGCTCTAAGGAAAGCGACTGGAGTGGGTTCTCGGATTCATCTTTTGAATCCATGTAACAACCACCCTCCGAAATCATAAATATCGGTTCTTCATCACACTCAAACTCCTCATCACATTCAGCATTATTACAAGAAATATGTAAAACATTAAAAGAGCGAGTGCTAGAAGAAGTAAAAGCAGGAATATAACACCAGAAGTAGCCAGAATCACCTTCTTCTATTATTTCATCATCAGTCGAAGGGAGAATGAAATTCTTCAGCGTAAGTGCTGGAAGGCGTCCCGTCTTCCCCTCAGAAGTTACAATAATCTTTTCATTTTCATACATCGTTTTATTATATAAAATAGGAAAAGAAATGTGCTCTGTAGGCACTACAATAGAAACAGAAGAAGAAAAAGGTGCTGGTGAAGAAACTGGGCTGGCAACTGTCGACTTGGCCTGGGTAGACCTCCTCTCAATTGCCTCTGAACTATGAACTGTCTGCCGGATCATTTGCTTCATCTTCCGAGAGAGTGCTAGCTGACACTCTCCCTCAGAACCTCTAGGTGATCTGCTACGACTGCTCTGGCTACTACTCTGACTATCGCTGCAACTACTGGAGCCCGAGATCATCTGAACTGTCTGAGGTGTCTTACCCTTGGGCTGAATCAAGTCACTGTCCTGTAGGTGGATCTATCCACTAGCCATGAGCTTCTCAACTCTATCCTTGAACACATAACAGTCTTCTATAATATGCCCGATATGTCTGTGAAATGGACAATAGAGTGGGTGGTCTGTCTCCCCCTCCTCCTCCACTCTACTGTTGTTTGGGAATGTTAAAATATTCCTCTTAGTAAGGAATTTGAAAATATTCTTCACACTTTTCCTTTTAAAGGGATATTCTTTACTAAGCTTCTCCCGTAGGTACTGCTGACTCTCTGGGGTCCTACGGAAGGGTCTAGGCTGCATTGCTGACTGGCCCGGTGTGTGAGACTGCTGAGGTGGTACTAAACTGACTAAGGGCTTCTTGCCCTTATCTGATGGTCCGTAGGTACTGTGTACCTCCCCTCTCCTAGGTGGAGGTTCCCCTGAAGACTCCTGTCGCTAAGGTCTACGTGAAGGTTGACTCTCAACCTTAGGAGGGACATCATCGGGTATGCTGTCCTGCAAATTGATCACCTTCGTCAACAACTTCTGAAAGGTTCTGATGTTGAAACCCTTCAGATAAGGTGCTATCGGATCATCTATGTTCTTCAATAAAATTTCTACTGCATGCTGCTCCTATAACTGGGGCTCACACTGTAGGCTGAGGTTCCTCCATCTGACTATATAATCTAGGAGAGGCTCTCGGGGCCGCTGTCTAGTCACAACTAGCTCTCCAACTGTAACTCGGTGCTCTGCACTAACAAACCTCTGCACAAACAACTGCTCCAACTCTGCAAAGGTGCGTATTGAATCATTGGGGAGGTCCGCGTACCAGGCAAAGGCCACTCCAACTACACTGCTTACAAAAAGTCTCAAAATCAATGCATCGTTCCCTCCTATGTTGCAACAGATGGCTCGATACAGGGCCATGTGCTGCCATGGGTTTCCAAACCCATCAAAGACTCTGAACCTAGGAGGGATGAAACCAGGGGGTAGTGCTCGTGCTCGTACTCTACTGGGTAAGGACGCCCCCTGCTAACTACCTCTCCAGACTTCTTGGAGGAAATAGCCTGCTCGACCTTCTAGATAATCAGATCCTGAATCTGTCCGGCTGACAACTGAACTGACTGACTCTGGATCGGGGTAGTAAAAGTGACTGCTGTAGTTGCCACTGGAACTGCTCTCTGGGCCCTGTCTACTCCTACAGGTGGTGCTACTGGCTCATCCCTGGACGTAGTAGGAGTGCCTACGCCCATCATCTGGGGCATCGCCCCCAAAGCTATTAACTGTGCTGTCATCGCTGCCATGGCCCTAGTCATCTCCGCCATCTGAACCTGTAACTGTAGCACTGTAGCATCTGTCTCAACTGACCGGGGAGATCCTCCTACCTCAGCTTCTCCCTGCTCATCATCATCATCTGCCTCTATCTGCTCGTCTGAGTGGCCACGTCTCGTAACCACACATACTCTGTACACCGGTATATCTCCATCTAACTCCTCCTCGAGTAGGTCATTCTTAAGTGCATCATCCTCATAGAGGGTCTGATGGAAATCCTTCGCATATGGACTCAAAGGGGAGGAGGTCCCGTAGGGGCTAAGGGCTGGCTCTGCCTGAACCGGTGAACCACTAGGAGAAACTGCAACATCATCATCCGTCGCTGCATCACAGACCATCGAAACTGCCTCTGATCCGGAAGGAACAACTGCCTCTAACTGCTCAACTGTCAGAACTAGTTGTACTGCATCGACAGGGGACTCTGCCTGTCATCGTCTCCACACCCATCTACTGCGACGGGACCCAGTAGGGGCAACTAACTGCTGCGGGGCTACTACAATTGAAGGGAGCTGGGGTCTGGGAGGCTCCAATTGCTGCCTCTATCCATGACGATGTGGGCGTCGTCCAACAACTAGAGTAACTATCTGTGGTCTCGCCAACGGAATTGAACTAACAAGCTGCCTGGGTGGCTGTCCTCTCTGCCACCTGTACCTCTGTCTAGCAGTCTGCCTCTGCAACTGAAGGGACGCCTGAGAAATCTGGTGGAGTAACCTCTCCCGACTGACAGGGCCTCGACCCCGCGCTAAGCAGATAATGCTTCGAATCCTCTGAGAGAGGGTTCGAGCAGCATCATCCCTGGGGACCCTAGCGCGTGGTAAAGTAGTAGTGACATGAGGGGCCGCCGCAATGCGAGCAACATCCTCCTCATCACCACTGTGTGTCAGTGGAGAGAAGCATTCTCCCTGAACCGCTGCTATTTCAGGGGCAACTGTAACGTTCGGGGTAGGGGAAACTGCAATTGGTCGTGGTGCCCGCTGCCTGGGGACCACTCTCCTCTGAACTGGCTCCTGGTGAGCCAATGAATCTGCCATCTACTGTCTATCTGCCTCGGATGCAGCCAAATGAAATCTACGGTTTCTATTCCTCCAGGCCCTTCTCCCAAGGCCGAAGGTGGAAGACGAAGCAACATCTGAACCCACTGCCTGTGTGGCAGGGGGAGCAGGGACTACAGGAAGCGTCGGGGTCTGCTCGATGGTCTCTGGGTGAGACAATCGAGCTAAAGCTGAAACCCGACGGGAGGAAGGCGAAGGAGCCTCAGTCTGGGCACCCCTCTTTCTAGAGGAAGAAGGAGGGGGAACCGGAACACAAGCTGCCTCTACCAGAACAATAACAGGGGTAACTACTGCCTGCCGGCGCTGAGAGGCCGGGGCAGTCTGAACAACAGGTGCGGTAGGCACTGGTCGCCTAACCGCTGGATGAGTGGGCTGAACAGGGAGTGGTCTAGGCACTGGCTGCCTAACCACAGGGTATGCTAGCTACACACGAATAGGAGTAGGACGAGTAGGTGCCCGGGCTGTCTGCCGAGCAACTGGACGTCCGAAAGGTCGCATGGCTGCTCTAGCTCTCCTCTGGGGAGGAGAGTAGGCAGCAGCCTCAGCAGGGGTCAGCCCGCCAAGAGTGACGAAGGCCGAGTCAGTGAAGGAACCAAAAGTGATTTCTCCAGCGGGAGGATTGGCTAACAGGGACTTAGGAAGTGTCACCCGCGTGTCAGAACCAAAGCTGAAAGTAACGGAAGGTACGAAGGAAGCCATGGCACTGTCTGCCAAGAAGAAAAAAAGAAATTAAAATGATTAGTAAAAAATAATAAGAAGCGGAATGATAGATGGGGGGCGGAATGACCTAAAAGGTCAGAATGAAGGAAACTTAGCTAGGGGGAAACCCTAACTAAGGGAAAAAAAGAACGATCCTAACTAAGGAAGGACCCTAACTAAGAGTGGGACGGTCCTAATCTAAGGAGTATCAATCCCGGAGTACACACAAGAAAGAATAATATAGAATCCAAAGATGGAGAGAGAAACCTGTCCCACCGTGGTCGCCAGAAACCTGTGGACTCCTCAGGTAGTAGAATGATCCAAATTTGGATTTCCAAATAGAAAATGACTATCCTCATATTGGGTGTCCTTTCCTCTTTGAAATCCAACCTTTAGATTCTTGTATCCCCACTCAAAATAAACTTTCACAACTCTATACCAGATTACAAGTAATTACATTAAATGAAAGCAGTAAATCTAGACTCTCCTACAAGGTTATCCTAGTAAAAATCATCCCAAGCAGTTAATATTTCATCCCAAGTAGTTATTGACACATGTAAAGAAAACATTCATGCCAGCCAAACTTGGCCATGCTCTTAATTATTTTGAGGGCTAAGCAAGCTCAGGAGCACCTGTAGCAATTTATAATGATTTTTAATTAGCCCTC
This sequence comes from Dendrobium chrysotoxum, assembly GCA_019925795.1. Classification (NCBI taxonomy): domain Eukaryota; kingdom Viridiplantae; phylum Streptophyta; class Magnoliopsida; order Asparagales; family Orchidaceae; genus Dendrobium; species Dendrobium chrysotoxum. The sequence goes on along the minus strand of CM034298.1, from coordinate 53,561,718 downwards.
ATTTATTTAGGGGGGCTGAGCAATTTCTGAAGCACATGTATAAAATGATATTAGTATTTAAATCATGATTATTGCCCCCCCTTTTATTTAGCACTGCATGAGCATGGCCACCTGCAGAAGACATCATTAGTATCAACATCGATCCTAATATATGGGTAGTCTATCGTGCAATCACATCAAATCCCAGAGTGCAGTAAAAGTAAGCAAACACACCAACAGTTCAATCACGACATGTAGTGAAATTCGAAAAAGCTCAACATACAGCAGAAAAGTAAACACCAGCCTAGCCTAAGTCTAGAAGTGGTGCCCTAACAAACAATTCTACAGTGTGTGTAGAAGCCTGTGTGGTTGAGGTAGATCCTAAACTGGGTAGTTAGTTACAATTGCCTACTGTCCAGGTTTGTTATAGGTCTGAAGAGGGAGTTTTAATTAAAGTCTAAATATTAATGAATTAGGGTCCATTTTAATTAATTTGATATGTGTATCAGTTTTATTACTTAGGGTAATGATGTTTAAATTTTAAATTGCATTAGTGAGTTTTAGGAGGTTCGGGGTCCACCTATACACTAAGCTAAGGACGGTCCAAAATTGACTTTTTGATTAAAGGAGATTTGTGGACAGCTAATATTTTTATAAAATATTAGACCTTAACTTGATCAGTTAGACAGTTAGCATGCCCAATTTGGACTCTTCTATTCAAAGTTATGCATTTCTGAAGTTTTGGTCTTGTTTTGAACTAAGTTTGACCGGATTGTTGACTTTTTGATTTAAGTTGATTTCTGGAATATTAATATTTTTAAATAATAACAATATTATTATTATTATTATCATTATAATAATAACATTATTATTAATAAATTATATAATAATAATAATAATAATAATAATAATAATAATAATAATAATAATAATGAAAATAATAATAATATAAATAATATAAATATAAATAGCAGTAATAAAAGAAAAAAAATTATTTAAATTTTTTTTATTAAATAACTATTTAAATAATATTATATTAAAAAGAATTTAAAATAATTAACTTTTTAATTAAAACGGTGGCGGCGGCGCGACAGCGGGCCACGTGGCGGCCCGGGATTGGCTCCGCGGTCTCGGGCGATGATTGGAGAGAGGGGGGGACGGCGGCTGCTGCGCGGGCCACGCGTCGGATCCCGGTTGGCTCCTGCAACCGCGGGCAATGATTGCCGCAGGCAATGATTGGCGGCATCATTGCTAATCAAAGACCGCGGACGCGATCTTGACTTAGCCATGTAGGATGGCTCCGCGGGACCGTCTGATCTCCCGTGGTATGAGACGGATGGTCCAGATCTTGCCGAACCGAGAAAGAAACCGCGGGATCACCGCCGCGGTTTGAATGAGACCGCGAAACGACCGAATCTGCGCCGTTGATCCGAAGATCAACGGCTCAGATCCCACGCAGTTCAGGCGAGCGTATACCGAACCCTAGAATGAGTTTTTGGGCTCGTTCTCGCGATCCAGTGCATGAAATTAAACGAAATTTTAAACCTAAGATCTATGTATGAACAGAAATCATGTGGTATAGTTTGTTTGACCTAAAACGCACTTATCAAAATGCTAATTAACTCTAAGTGTTTGGACCTAGGTTAAGGGTTTTTGAAGAATCTCACCGATGGATCTTGGGGATTTAAGTTCGGTTGCACTTGTGGATTGTCCACGCTCCTAGTTGTAGAAGGAATCGCGGTCGAATAAGCCTTGGATCGGTCGGATCAAAGCCCTAAGCGTCCTAAGCCTCGGGTCGCCGGAATCTCGCCGCCACCGGCTTTGACCGGTGGTCATCGGCTTGAGGAAGGTAGGGGGAGTTGGGGAAGCACTCTCGCCGAATCTCAGGGTCTGGGGAAGTCTAGAGAGAGCAAGAGTCAAAGGTCCCACTAAACAACCCTAAAACGTCTATTTATAACCCTAGACTTAGGATCAATGGCTAGGATTAGATCTAGAGCTTAATAGGAGGGGAATAAGGGTTGTGGGTCATGGTTTGAGTCTTAGAGCATTAGGAAATGTTTAAAGGGCCTTAATAGGTCTTAAATAGACCTAAATAGGTCATTTAGACCCATTAAAGGCTAGGGTTGACCAAGTCAATGCTTGACTTGGTCAAACCAGTCAACTAAGCCTAGGGGATGAGGGTTTGAGCCCAAGAGAGAGTTTGAACTGGATTTGGGCTTGAATAGGATTTAAATGGGCCTTAATAGTTCATTTAGACCCATTAAAGGCTAGGGTTGACCAAGTCAATGCTTGACATGGTCAAACCAGTCAACTAAGCCCAGGGGATGAGGGATATGAGCCTTGAAGCCCTTGGTTGGGCTTGGATCTGATTTGGACTTGATTTAGATGCATGGGGCCTAATGGGTCAACCTGGGTTGATCTAATCAATACATAACCCTAAATCCATCCATTGGATCAAGGTATAACCAACCAAACGTTCCAAGTGATTATTTATATTTATATTATTTATATTATTATTAGTATTAGTATTATATCAATATTATTATTAATAGTATTACTATTATTTTAATAATATTATTATTATATTAATATTTATATTATTATAATATTAATATTTATTATTATTATGTTAAGGTTTATATTATAATCTTAATGTTTATTGTTATTAATATTATTATAATATTAATATTATAATTAATAATAATATTATTATTATAATAATATTATTATTATGTTAATATTTATATTATTATAATATTAATGTTTATTATCGTTAATGTTATTATAATATTAATATTATAATTAATAATATTATTATTATGTTAATATTTATATTACTATAATATTAATGTTTAATTATTATTAATATTATTATAATATTAATAAGTATTATTAATAATATTATTATTTTAATAATAATACTATTGTGCTAATATTTGTATTATTATAATATTATTATTTACTATTATTAATATTATTATAATATCAATATTATTCTTAATAATATTTTTATTATGCTAATATTTATATTATTATAATATTAATATTCACTATTATTGACATTATTTTGATAATATTATCATTAATAGTAATATTATTATTTTAATATCATTATTATATTATTAATGCTTTAAAATTATCTTAACCATTATTATATTATTATTGATATTTTAAAACCCTTTTTTTATTATTATTGTTTAAGTAATTATTTTAACATCTAGAGATTTAATATTTACTTTATTTTTAAATTTATTAATTATTTTTAAATATTAATTATTTTAAATCATTTAAAAATTACTTTTAAACCTATTTAACTTCAAAAATTCATAACTTTCTCATTTTAAATCAGATTTTTGCGTATAATACCTTAAATTTTTTAGAAAAATATGAATTTTAATTTAAAAATATTTTATGTATATGATTTTGTCCTTTCTGGATGTTTTCTATATTATTTTATTATTTAATTATTTAAATATTATTTAATTAATACAATTGATTATTTTAAAATAAAAATTATTTTAAAACCCCTTGGTGGCTGGTAGACCCCTCATGCTTATGAACTGAATTACTCTCAATTATCTTATTTTCAAATTTATATTATTATATATTTATAATACTTACGTATTTTAAAATTATTTTAAAATTAAGTATTATTTAAATCTCCTAATTTTGGGAGGTCCACCTCTTTGAAATTTTAAACTTGGACTGTATGTTTGAAAAGCATTCATGTGGGAGAAGGATTAGGGAATGATTGGGTCGCAATCATTCACTAATCACTTCATTAGGCTTCTTTACTTAATATTTCGTAGTCTTTGCATGTGTAGGTTGTACAAGCACTTAGCCTAGGCTCTCCTAGATCTAAGGACATGATTTGGCGTGTTTATGTTTACTGCATTTACCTATATGTTATGCCCAGGGTTAGTTAAGACAATGGTTTAAACCCATTTAACATAGTGACACCTTAAGGACAACAATTAAGGACCCGTCTAGCGAACTTAAAAAAATTCTAGGGGTTAGGATAGAACCCCGAATGGCTTGAAACTTGCAACACTTAAACTTAGTGATATCATAAACCCCTCAAAATTTTCTAGGAATTTTTAGGACTCATTAAACCCCTTAATTGATCAACCCTAATTTACTCTTTAATTAGGACCCGATGACTTCAAAAAATTCTAATAAATTCATTTTAAATCAGAAAAATACCCATAATATATCAAACTCTTTAGAATTTAGTTCCTAATCCATGAAAATTAAAATTCCCTTGATTGGGCGTCAATATGAACTTTAATTTAATTTTGATTAAAAATCATCTTTTAATTAAATTAAATAATTAAAAATAATTAAAAATTCCAAAATTTTCCCAAACACTTGGGAACACTTCTTTGTGTCATTCCTGACCTTTGGGGGTGATTCCAAGCAGTTTGGAACTGATTTGGACTCAAGTCCCTAAAACAGCTCTTTAATTAAATAATTTCGATAACTCACTAAATAGCCCAAACTTTAAAAATTTATAACTAATTATAGAAAACTCCAAATTGAAAAAACTCAAAGGTATTAAACTCACATTAGGGTCTAGTATTTATTAAAAATATTAAAATTCCAGAAATCAATTTAAATCAAAAAGTCAACAATCCGGTCAAATTGAGTTCAAAACAAGATCAAAACTTCAGAAATTCATAACTTTGGATAGAAGCATCCAAATTGAGCATGCTTATAGGCTAACTGATCGGGTTAAGGTCTATTATTTTATAAAAATATTAACTATCTACAAAATCTTTTTAATCAAAAAGTTAATTTTGGACCCCTTAGCCCAATGTATAAGTGGACCCCGAACCTCCTAAAATTCACTAGTAAAACTTAAAATCCAAACATCATTATCCTAAGTATTAAAATTGATCCACATGCTAAATTAATTAAAATAGATCCTAATTCTCTAATATTTAAACTTTAAATAAGATCCCTTTTCAGACCTACAACCAACCTGAACAGTAGGCAACTTCAACTAACTACCCAGCTTAGGATCTATCTCAGCTACACAGCTTTTCACACACACTTAGATGGTTTATTAGTGCACCACTTCTAGATCTAGGTTAGGCCGATATTTACTTTTCTATTGTGTGTCGAGATTTCTGAGATTTCACTGCATGTTGTGATTGAGATGATACTGGTGTGTTTGTTTACTTTTAATGCACTCTGAAAATTGATGTGATTGCACGATAAACTACCCATAGGTTAGGATCGGTTTTGATACTAATGATATTTTCTGCAGGTGGCCATGCTCATGCAGCGCTAAATAAAAAGGGGCAATAATCATGATTTAAAGACTGACCTTGTTTTATGCATGTGCTTCAGAAATTACTCAGCCCCCCTAAATAAATGAGGGCTAAATAAAATAATCATTATAAATTTCTACAGGTGCTCTAGAATTGTTTAGCCCTCAAATAATTAAGAGCATGGCCAAGCGTGACTATGATGAGTACTTTTATTTTTCATATAAACTGCTTGGGATGATTGTCATTAGGATAACCTTGCAGGAGAGTCTAGAATTTACTGCTTTCACTTAATGTAATTATTTATAATCTGGTATAGAGTTGTAAAAATTTATTTTGAGTGAGAATACAAGAATCCAAAGATTGGATTTCAAAGAGGAAAGGACACCCAATATGAGGATAGTCCTTTTCTATTTGGAAATCCAAATTTGGATCATTCTACTACCCAAGGAGTCCAAGGAAGAGGAGATCTAAGGAGTCCAGAGAAGCTGAGATCTAAGGAGTCCAAGGAAGAGAAGATCAAGAAGATGAAGATCCAGAGTATCCCACTCAAAATAACTTGCGTCTGTTTTAGGATTAGAAATCCGGGTTGTTGGTAGTGGTGTCTGACCACTTTATTTTCTGCAGACCCTGGGTTATAATTAAGGGCAGTTGACCTATAAACATTTATTAATTAGTTTGGATAATTTTGATGTGTTTTATTTATAGTTGTGTGCCTCTATGGTTGCTTGATTTTTTTAGTTTATTGGCGATCTGCATGCCGCTTTTATTTTAGCCTGGATTTCGTCAGGCTCTCTAAGGACTAAAATATTTTTTACTCATAACTAATATCTAAAATTTTAAGGTTTAAATAATTTAGAAACCTAACGATCTAGGGAACTGCCAGAATCATCTGGGATCGCATGCATATTATTGCATTTCTCTCTTTCCTTCTATAAGACACTTCCCCGCCCGTGGGTAGAGTCCAGATAATCTGACCTATGAGGATGCGGTGCCGGACCTGGGGAAGCCCAGTCTAATTCTAAAAATTATTTTTATAAGCCTTTTTAAAATTCTATGCATATCTGATTTGAATACTTTAACCAGCATGCATTATATTAGAAATCAATTAAATCAAAATTTTAATTACATTAGATCTAGAAGCATTCACCCAATATAAGTCTGGGGCCAATTAGGAAATCCTCTAGACGTCGGCCATATTTTCAAGAACTATAACCTACATACCTATCTTTCATAAAAATGACCGGACTCATGGTTTTGAAGCCATTAGGTGGTTAGCTGGCTCCCCAATCCAAGCTGGGGTAAGTCCAAATTTTACATTGCATTAGCTAGGATACAGGTGTTGTGTTGTGCGTAGAACACTAAACCCATTAGATTTAGGATTCAAGGCTACTATTGTTTCATAGTATGCCTCATCAGTAGGTAGGTCTTCTGTCGTCCAGAGACTATAAACCATACATATCCGCGTCACACGGATGATGCCGCCTCCATCCTTCCCTCATGTATGCTTCGAGTGCATGATTTATTTATTTTTTTTCTCCAGTTTCTTCTCACTACCTTAGTCCCTCCGGATATTGATCTGAGTCGTGCATGTTGACTAAGTCTAGTTGAACATTTCTTTCCCTTTGGAGTAGGACTTCCTAGTCTTCTCCCTACGTGTCGATCCCACTTAGGAAAGTATAATATAGAATCCTTAATCGAGAGTTTTCTCAGGCCCCGGCTTGAGATGTAATTAACCACGGGGGCTGGCCCGTGGGAAATCGAATCCCACTTTCAAATAAACCCCACTCAAGCTGATGTATCGGCTGGGGGAAACCCGTTGTGATGATCAGATCGTACATATTATTACCCATCGGGGTATGCTGGTGAGAACCGCTGTCCTCAATGGTTGATCGTATGTGTGATCAAATCTGCCCTTCCATTGGCCAAATACAGTCTCCCCTCGCGGGGAGGCGGTATTTGTTGTCCTTTCGGATGTCCACACACGCACGATGAGACGATGGCATGAAGACGAACTTCTGCTTGACTCGATGAGATGAACCTCCACACCGCATGCACGCCGGAAGATGAACCGCGCCGCACGCATGCACTACGAGACCATGGGCGAGAAAATAGATTGGAACTCGAACTCGGATTAAAACTCTAGCGCTATACTCGACGAGCTCGTCTTAGTGTCGCGAGTCGAGCTCGAGCTCGACTCAAGTTCGAGCTCGGTAATCGACTCGCGAGTCGAGCTCGAACACCCCCTGACTCGAGCTCGATTCGACTCGTTTATACACCTAACCTCAATCTTTCATCATTCATTGAAGTGTTAAGTGTAGAACATTATTGAAATTTGAAAATATAGAAAGAAGAAAGGTGGAATAGAAACACACAAGCTGGTGTGCTCTTTCTAAATATCGCCTGCCACCTGCGTGCGTGAAGAGATGGGGAACAAGTCGAACAGGCTTCACCTCCCACCTACGTGCTTGAAGTGATTGGGAACGGCGAGGCTTGGGCATAAGACTTAAATTAGGGTAAAATAATTTTGTTAGGGTGGCAAAATTTCAAAATTACTTATTCCTCATATATAACTTTTCATTTTGAGGGTGGGCACTTGTGTTGTTGAATGGAGTAACAGAGATTTTATGGAGGTGAAGAAGCTGAACAATGGTAGAAGAGAAATGGAGGACGCTCATCAATAAGGCACAGTTGTTGCATGAGCATATGACGTACGGTATCGTAGACAATAATTGATCTCTGGAAAATTAGATCCTTAATCCCGTTTTATGAGGTAACAGACAATTTTTTTTTATGCGGGACGCCCCCATACTAATGGCGGATCTTTTGGCCGACAGTTTTCCCTCCCGGGAGACTGATTTGCTCTAGCTTTCACTGAGCCCCACATTCTATCTGCCAATAAAAATCTGACACGTGTTTTACGCCCGACTCGTTACTCTCACGTGCCTTCCGACTGGGCGGGGACCGCCAGGTCCCAATTCCGTAATTTACTCCAACTGCGAGGGCATGATATTAAAAAAATATCGATTATTTGGCTTTCCAGCAAATTACCGTTCGATAAAATTACTAAAATGACGGCCTTTTTGCTTTCCATGGCGGGTATATAAACCAACGGACGCCGACGAAGGAAGAGCTTTGAAAACAGGGAAGGCGAAGCACGAGGGGGGAGTTAAGGATTAGAGAGGATCGAAAGCAGTAGTACGAAGTGGAAACCCTCGTTTCCCCTCGCTGAGCTCTCTCGTAAGCAACTGCTTCCATTCCATTTGCACCGAAGCCCTGTGGTCGAGGATTCTGAAAGCTTCCTCGAGGTCTTATCGCTGCCAGGCCGCTTCTTTTTTCAGCGGTCAGCCGGCATGGATCCGTACAGCGGCGATGGTACCCACCCGGATCCCGACAGTGGGCTCCAAGGTAAGTTCTACAGGACTGTCTGCCTTTCCAAGCCCGCTATTTCCCCCTTTTTTTTCACTGGTCTCATTTTGCGGATTGAAGGGTTCTTAGGGTTTATAGCTTAGCATTTGGTTGATGGGCTTCGGCGATTTTCTGTTTTGGTAAGTGTGATTTTGCATTGTCTTAGAGTCTATGTGGCGTTTGGGACTTGGCGGTGGGGGCAATCGCAGTGGCGGCTGGGGTTCTGCTTTTCCGGAGAGGCCTGGGAAACGGGACTGTGCTTACTATTTGCGGACTGGCACTTGTGGGTATGGTGAGAGATGCCGCTATAATCACCCCCATGATCGCAGCGCTACGGTGAGGACATCTGAGCTTTTCTTGTTTTTCTATCTTATATAATTGCTTTGGAATTCTTGTGTTTACTCTAACTAAATAGTATTTCAAGAATTTTGGCTATTAACTGGAGGTTAACTTACATTTGTTGGTGAATTTACGGCATTGGTTAGTTTCAGCAGGTAGCTGGAGCTGCGAGGCTGGTAGCTGGAGAGTATCCGGAACGCTATGGCCAGCCTTTTTGTGAGGTATTGTGTGCCGTTGTATTTTGTTTGTTGTAATTGGACAATGTGGAACCTTGGCAATACATGGATGATCATGAACTTTTGAATTGAATGTATTTTAAGCAGTTCTTTTATTTTACTAATGTCCTAGTTTATCTGAGAATAATGATGAATATTTCTTCCTTTTTGGTTCCTTTTTTCATTTTTTTTTCCTTTTGGCAGTACTACTTGAAGACTGGGACATGTAAATTTGGTTCCACATGCAAATACCACCACCCTAGACAAGGAAGTGGATCTGTTCAGCCAGTCTCATTGAACTACTATGGATATCCATTACGTCCGGTTGGCCTTCAATGTTTCAAAGATGTTTAATTAAGATGCTTAAGTTCTTAAGATTTGTCTATATTAAATTGCATTTGGTAGTACTTAGTGCAATTTTTCTAACGGCTATGTTGGACTATGAGATGTAGGGTGAGGAAGATTGCTCATACTTTATGAAGACGGGGAAATGCAAATTTGGCTTAACTTGTAAATTCCATCACCCACAACCTACTAGTGCCTCTGTGTCCCCCCCCTGCACCTGTGTTTTATCCAACAATGCAGCCTCCATCGATTGCTACACCACCGCAATACCCTGAGGTGGGTGTTTGGCAGGTTGGGAGGTCTTCTTCATCTATGTCTGGATCATACATGCCAAGTTCATATGCCCCTATGTTGTTTTCACCTAGAGTTCTTCCGGTCCATGGTTGGAGCCCTTATCCGGTTCGTTCTGGGTGCTTTGCTTACTAAGTGCGATATAAGAAGACACCCTTAATTTATGTTTTCTTTTTGTTTTGCTTATTTTATGAGGTAGACACCAATAAATGAGACTGCTTCTTCTGGTACACAACAATCTGCTCGAGTAGAACCACTTTATGGGCAACCTTCTCAGTTATCTCCCTCTGCACCAGCTTACTCTGGTCTTTATCCTCTTGTAACTTCTTTTGTTGGGCCTTCAACTAGTACTCAGAAAGAGCAGAGTCTTCCTCAGAGACCTGGTCAACCTGAGTGTCAATTTTACATGAGAACAGGGGAGTGTAAATTTGGTGCCACATGTAAATATCATCATCCACCAAATTGGAGCATACCTGCAACAAATTGTGCATTAAGTCCTCTGGGCCTCCCCCTTCGACCAGTAAGTGCATTATTCTTTTTTTAATATTGTGAATGAATCAAACTTTTCTCCAAATTTTTATTTTTTTTGTGCAATAGAAACACGTTGATTTCTCTTCTTTATGAGATGTTCTAATTTGTACAAATGTTATAACCTTTATCAATTGTCTCTATTTTGATTGATAAAATACTTTGTGATGTGGTCAATTAAAATAATGATAGTGACATTGAGCCTTTGTGTTATACTTTATGTAGAATTATGTCTTAGAAATTATTTATTTCCCAAGTATTATTCTTTAACTCAAGGAGTTTAATTATTGGTGTTCTTGGTAAGTTTCTGGACATGCCAATAGATTTTTCCTTTAGAAAATGTATTACTTTTTACTAGGGAATGGTTCTTAATTTGTTGGCTTTTTTTTGTTCCTTTATCTAAAAAAAATGCTATGAGAGGTTGGATGCATTTCATAGCTGCATTCTGCATGGTTTTGTGTATATAAAATGGGTTTTTTAGGTCACACTATAATATATTTTCTTAAAAGAAATTGGTTGAGGTAGAAGTAATGATATCAATTTATATGCAGTGGTTTTAAGATCTTTGGTGCTATTTTTCACCTTTTATAGATGGCTGCATGTCTTTTCTGGGTTTGGAAAAAGGTATTGTAAGAATCAGTGTTTTAGGGTGAGATAACTTCACTATAGAGATTAGTGAATATTTAAGTGCTAGTAACTAAGTGATATAATACAATACATGTATTTAAAATATTTCGAATGATATTTCTAGCATTTTATTTTATTTTTATGCATTCATTTTTGGATTGGTTTATCAACTTTTGAATTATTTATAGCATTTCCTTTTATTTCATTTTATTTTTTTGATTGTCAGCAAATCTGTCTACTTAGTTATCATTTTCATTAGGATGATTTTCCTTTTTTTTGGATGGTAAGTTTTATCTATTTTTTAGGATTTCAATTTGAATTAGTTTGAATGTAACTCAATTTCTATAAAAAGGGATACAAAAGTCATGTATTTCATTATCTTATCATGAATTGAAATTTGCATGAAAATTTCCCCAATCTCTAATCTCTATTTTTTCTTCTCTCCATCACTCCATGTTTGCTTCCTCTTCCCAATTTACAAAACTTGCAAATCACTCCTTCCAAAACTATCTAGCTAAGGCTACTCTTAGTTTCCCTTAATGTAATCTATCAGGAAAAACGCCTATTTTTTATGTGAAAGTGTTAACCATGAGTGAATGATGAACAAAGTTAAAAACAAAGGATCACGAAACTAGAGAAAACATCACCAGAAGCACAAAAGCCACAAAAGTGGTGTATAACGAATGACACTCCTTGCCAACCTGATGCAACCAAAAGTTCCCAAAACAAGTAAGAGACCCTTGGTCACCAAAAAAAAGAAACAAAAGATCTCCACAACACATTGGAGAACACAAAATACACTTTGAAAATACCGACTAAAATTGACTATTCATCGACACACTTACATACTTGAAACACACTAAAATAGACAATACAAACTTCAAATAAAGGACATAACTTGAAACCCGATGTAATGACACACTAAAATATGAATTTTATATATTTTCGAACGAACAACACGTACAACTCACCCGACAAACAACATATAAAACACCTAAAAGATTTTCTTTGGTTGAGAAGAAAGATACAGATGAGGTGGACACTTGCGGAGAGAAGAAATAGATAAGAAGCCAAGACGAAATATAGCTCGCAAGCTATAGAGAGGAGAAGAGAAAGGAGAACATAGCTCGTAAGCTATCAAAGAAAAACCCTCAGGTTTTAGCTCCAAAAATTATCCATAATCTCTATTTTTAAAAGCTTGAAAACATCATATATATATAGGTGAAAAAAAGGCAGCCAAATAGCCCCAAACCCTCCAGCCGAACCAATCAGGAAAGGGGAAACAGAAGGCCAGCAGGCATCTCCAGGAGCAGCACCCGAAGGGGCCACACGGGGGACAGGAAAAGCCAGCCACGTGACAGGAGCTAGGCGGAGGAACCGAAAGGCCAACAGAGAGGGGGAAAGAACCGGGCAAGCAGAGGAAACGAAGGGCTAAAAACAGGAGAAATGAACCTGGACAACAGGAATAAAGGCAACAGAATTTCAGCAGCCAGAAACTACTGTTGACCCCCCCCCCCCCCCCCTTGCATACATCAAATTCTCCTCCGGTTGAAAAAGCTCATCTCCTGATGAGATAACTTGAGAAGATGCCTGACGAGTTAAAGTTGCCACCTCCAAATCTTGTATCAAAACTGCATATTTTCTCTGTATAATTTCTTTTTCTTCCTTAAATTGGTCCTGAAGAATTTGCTTTCTCTTTTCATATTTTTCATCGCACATCATTTTTTCTTGAATTCTATAAAGCTCGTTCTGAATTGGATCCGTTGGACTTCCTTGCGTTGGTACCCATTTGCTCTTAGGAATAGTTTCTTCTAGATCACTTGGCTTACTTTCTCTAATTTCAGACTCAATTACATCATGTTTTTTTCATATTTCTAAGACTTAAAAGAAAGAAAAGAAGACTAAAAAAACCTAGGATATACTAGCCTAGGCTCTGATACCAAATTGATGCAACCAAAAGTTCCCAAAACAAGTAAGAGAACCCTTTGTCACAAAAAAAAAGAAACAAAAGATCTCCACAACACATTGGAGAACACAAAATACACTTTTCAAACACTGACTAAAATTGACTATTCAACGACACACTTACATACTTGAAACACACTAAAATAGACAATACAAACTTCAAATAAAGGACATAACTTGAAACCCGATGCAATGACACACTAAAATACTAATTTTATATATTTTCGAACGAACAACACGTACAACTCACACGACAAACAACATATAAAATACCTTAAAGCTTTTCTTTGGTTGAGAAGAAAGATACATATGAGGTGGACACTTGTGGAGAGAAGAAATAGGATAAGAAGCTGAGACAAAATATAGCTCACAAGCTATAGAGAGGAGAAGAAAAAGGGGAGCATAACTTGCAAGCTATCAAAGAAAAACCCTCAGGTTTTAGCTCCAAAAATTATCCATAATCTCTCTCTTTTTAAAAGCTTGAAAACATCATATATATATATATATATATGTGTGAAAAAAAAGAAGCCAAACAGCCCCAAACCCTCCAGTCGAACCAATCAGGAAAGGGGAAACAGAAGGCCAGCAGGCGGCTCCAGGAGCAGCACCCAAAGGGGCCACACGGGGGACAGGAAAAGCCAGCCACGGGACAGGAGCCAGGCGGAGGAACCGAAAGGCCAACATAGAGGGGGAAAGAGCCGGGCAGGTAAAGGAAACGAAGGGCAAAAAACAGGGGAAATGAACCCGGACAGCAGGAATAAAGGCAACAGAATTTCAGCAGCCAGAAATTACTGTTGACCCCCTCTTTGCCTACATCACAACCCTTCTCAAAAATTATGTTCATCCACTCTCAATACAAAATGGAAGCTTCAAGCCTCTCAAGGCAAGAGAGAAAATAACTTGATAGAGATGATGAAAAAAGGAGTGAACAAATACTAAAGAATTATCCACTTCAGAAATTTCTCAAAAAGATATATTTATACCCTTTCATGTATTTGACTCTGAATTTATGGTGCAGCAATACTCTTGATTCATCAGCATGATATTCTAAGCTCTTAGAGTAAAATTTCTTTAATTAATATTTTCATTCTTTCTCCTTCTCTCTTCTTTTCTCCCTCTTAAAATAACTCCAAGGTAATTTCTCTAATCAAAGGAAAACTCCCATCCACTTCTTTCAAGGTGCAGAAACATACACTCATCTAAGTTTTAAGCACCTCTTATAAAAATTTTCATCGTAGCTTCATACTGAACCTAACTTATGTAAGACTCCTGGATTTGTGCTTATACTGGACATGTTATATTTATTTAAACCCATTTAACCATTTTCTAATATCTATCTTTTATAGTTGTTGCATGAATATTTAATTATTAAAAATTTTGATGCACTTTATCCTCACTTCGATCACGTAAATTGGAAATAATAATCATAAAGTGATTATGCATAATTTGCAATAAATACCTGAGCTCATTCAAATTTTGAATTTTCCTCAACAAATAATTGGGTCGAAATTTGAACAAATTCTTCTTAACTTAATAATATTAAAAAAGAAATTTCTCTATTACTAGCTTTCAATAGAGCACTCTAACACTGAAGGTCCCAAAGGGCGCAAACTACATAACCTTAATACACCTAAATGACAATTGAACATAGGGCCTATGGGAGACTTCAACAACGCATATGTTTCTCATTAAAGTAGATTCAGTGAAAATAAAAGTGCACTTGTCATTAAATTTTTGTATCTTCAAAGTGGTTGTCTCCTTGCTCGAATGGTGCAATGATACAATCTAGCATTAGGACAGTCATGCAACACAAGATTGGTCAACTTGATCCTCTCTAAAAATCTCTCTTTAACTTGCATCTCTCTTTTTTAAAAAACTTCTTTTGTTTTCAAATGCTAATTTTTTCTGTATGGTGCTCCACCTTAATCCATGAAACCAATGCATCATAATTCAACGTTGCATATTGCAACACAGAATCCACCAATGTTTTTGCCTTCAAAAAACCTTTGCACCCTCACAAAGTAGAAGGACTTCAATATCTCAAGATAATGTGTATCCTGTTTCACTAATGGAAGTCAACGATATTAGATTTTTACTAAAATTTAATACATTCTCAACTCCAATTATTTTTGACTCCTCGTCATTTCAATGTGTTCTTATTTTGTGATATCCTAAGAAAGCATGAAAAGCCTATAACCAAGTTGACCATGACACTAATATAGATAGAGGGTATATTTCTTTTATGCATGCATCGTTGACTTAAACTCTTCATATTCTCAAATTAACATTGAATTTTGATAGGAAATACTTGAGTTCGCAAGTAATCCTATTGGAAATACTTGAGTTCGCAAGCAACCCTAGCAATAATGGGTGAAAAATCAGCAAGAATAATATGAGAACTTCAAGAAAATATGCTCCAAATAGTAGATTTTTATTAGGGAAATCAAAATAAATCAAACACAAAGCAAAGATACAATTGATCCTCAATTCGAGAGGAGGATCATCTCTCCCAAAATCTCTAGACAAGAATCTAGAGCCCAAAAGACCAAAGAACTCCAAGAGAACAAACAATACAAGCCTGCCCAGCTCTAACCCCTTCATGCCCTTTAAATAACTCTTTCCACCTCCTTAAAAACTTCCTAATATAAGATATTATTTATTTAATACAAAAGATATCAAATCTTTTTAATTAATTAAATCCACTTTTCCTATTGGCTTGCCGCTTCCCTCTCTCTCTCCTCTTTTTGCTGCCAAAGTGGGTCCCACCCCTAGGTGAGGCGGTTTGGGCCGCCTTTGGTACCGCCGGCCCCATCTTGGCAGTTTAATATGAACTGCCCTATCAATTCCCGCCTCCCAAAGAACCACCTGGTTCTCAAGATGAAAATCAGGAAACTGATGCTTTATCCTCTCATACGGCTCCCATGTGGCATCGTAATCTAGAAGGTTCTTCCATTTGATCAGTACTTCCTTAGCTCCTTTTTGGCGAACCCCCATTAACTCTAAGGGTTTTAGAATCACTTCTAAATCCTCGGTAAGTGTTGCTGGCAATTCTGGGTTGGCTGTATAATCATCAATGGCCCTTCTCAATTGTGATACATGAAAAACCGGATGTATGACTATCGTTGGTGGTAATTTTAGGCGGTAGGCTACTGGTCCAATTTTTTTCAATACCTCGTAAGGTCCAAAGTACCTTGGGGCTAACTTCTCATTCCTCCTGCTGGCAACTGTTTTCTATCTATATGGTCAGAGCTTCAAAAACACCTTCTCTCCCACTTTGAACTGGACATCCTTCCTATGTGCATCAATTTATTTTTTCATAATATGCTGGGCCCTCAAAAGATGCCTTTTCAATTCGTCTAATACTCTGTCCCTCTCCTCCAGGTACTCCTCCACTGAAGAAATTGGAGTACTGCTACTCCCAAAGTGCACCAAGTGGGGTGGGTCTCTCCCATACAACACTTTGAATGGGGTCATCTGTGAAGCAGAATGATAAGAGGTATTGTACCAGTACTCAGCCCATGGTAGCCATTGGACCCAAAGCCGGGGTTTCTCTGACACAAAGCATCTAAGGTAGGTTTCCAAGCTTCTGTTGACTACCTCTGTTTGGCCATCAATCTGTGGATGGTCGGTGGTGCTTCTCTTTAATACCGTTCCCTGTAATCGGAACAACTCCTTCCAAAAATGACTGAGGAACACCTTATCTCTGTCAGACACTATCGCCTCTGGAACGCCATGTAATCTGACCATCTCCCTGATGAAGGTTTATGCTACTGTCACTACTGTGTACGGGTGTCGGAGAGGAATCAAGTTAGCATACTTGCTCAATCTATCCACTACCACCAAGATCACCGTGAACCCCTCTGAACGGGTTAGCCCGTCTATGAAGTCCATAGAGACTTCCTCCCATACACAATGGTTGGAGTAATCCCCCTGGTGACAGCCAAATACTTGTTCCTCTGACAGAACTCGCATCGAGCTACCATCTCCTCCACATCTTTATGCATTCCCTTCCAGTATAACTCTGCAGCTAGCCTTCTGTATGTCTTCTGTACTCCTGAGTGACCCCCAATTGCACTCCCATGGAACTCCTGAAGCAAGTGTGGGATGTGGACTGATGTCCTGGGCATCACAAACCTTCCCTGGTACAGCAGTCTCTCTCCTTCCAAAGAGTACACTGGGTGACTACTCCCCTCCCTCCGTAAGTTTGCCCTGATCTTGCCCAACTCCTCATCCCGAGTGCTCTCCTCCTTGATGGCTTCCCAATCTATCATTAATGGGATAGATATGATTATCTTTTGAAGTTCTCCCATGCATCTAGACAAGGCATCTGCCACCTTGTTTTCCACTCCCGGCATGTACTGGATTTCAAAATCATACCCCAGCAACTTGGATAGCCACCTCTGGTGCTCCTATCACCATCCACTGTTCCAACAAGTACTTCAGGCTTCGCTGGTCGGTCCGGACAACGAAATGCCTCCCCAGTAGGTAGGGCCGCCACTTCTGGATGGCTAGAACGATGGCCATCAGCTCCCTCTCATAGATGGATTTTAGCCTAGCTCTAACAGTCAACACCTGGCTGAAATAAGTGATGGGATGATGACTCTGCATAAGTACTGCCCCCAATCCATACCCGGAAGCATCTGTCTCCACTATGAAGACCTGAGTGAAGTCCGGTAAGGCTAAGACTGGTACTGTAGTCATATCCATGGATTAAAAAGGAGTTCGAGGCAGACGCCTCGAGGCGCGCCTAGAATCGAGGCGGAGGTCGGGCGAACTGATGCTTAAGCCTCGAACGTTCGGGCAAGGCTTACGCCTTTTTCCACGGAGGCGTACGCCTCAAGGCTTGAGGCGTCGAGGCGCATCGAGGCAACGCCTTGAAAGGGAGAAAGTTACCTTCACAACTAGCGAGCCAGCGAGCTCCCGTTGTTGCTTCCGATCAACATGTCGTAACTTACGATCCGACAGGAAGGGAAAGTCATTGAAGGAGCGAAGTCGAACAGCCACGAAGGAGCCAAAGAAGCGACGCGTGCAATCTCTACACCTCCTGCGAAGCAACGAAGCCGAACAACAAGGACGAAAAGAGAAGATGAAAGGCAAACCCTAGACGCAGCTAAGTTATTATTGATTAACTTAATTAATATAATTTAAAATGATAATAATTAAGCAAATTAATTAAATAATTAATAGAATAATTAGTGCATAAATTAATTATGCTCTATGCTATTCATGGGAATTTATTCCAGTAAATTACATATTATGAAAAGATTTTTCTTTTCAGATATAAACATCAACGATATTCTTTCAATCAAATAAATATTCATTATAATTTTATACATAAACCCTCTGATACCAATTTGATAGGAAATACTTGAGTTCGCAAATAATCTTATTGGAAATACTTGAGTTCGCAAGCAACCCTAGCAATAATCGGTGAAAAATCAGCAAGAATAATGTGAGAACTTCAAGAAAATATGCTCCAAACAGCAGATTTTTATTAGGGAAATCAAAGCAAATCAAACACAAAGCAAAGATACAATTGATCCTCAATTCGAGAGGAGGATCGTCTATCCCAAAATCTCTAGACAAGAGTCTAGAGCCCAAAACACCAAAGAACTCCAAGAGAACAAACAATACATGCCTGGCCAACCCTAACCCCCTCATGCCCTTTAAATAGCCCTCTCCATCTCCTTAAAAACTTCATAATATAAGATATTATTTATTTAATACAAAAGATATGAAATCCTTTTAATTAATTAAATCCACTTTCCCTATTGGCTTGCCGCCTCCCTCTTTCTCTCCTCTTTTTGCCGCCAAAGTGGGTCCCATCCCTAGGTGAGGCGGTTTGGGCCGCCTTTGGTACTGCCGGCCCCATCTTGGCAGTTCAATATGAACCGCCCTATCAGATTTCTTCACCATCATAACATTCAAAATCCATTAGAATATTGTGCTTCTTGAATGAATCCAATCTTGAGAAGTTTGTCTACCTCTTTCTTAATTACAGTCTTGATCTTTTTCAATAATTTGGATCACTTTCATTGATGTTTAACCAATGGCTGGTGATATTGATATCTACCCAGGCATGATTCCCAAGCAAAGATATGTAAGTTGCATTGTAAAAAGAGATATAAGCTCGAAACAAAATTTACCTCGACAAAGAGAATGAACACAAAATTTCTTCTTGGCAGGCTCTCACTCAATTGTTAGCACTTATAACTCTTTCCTTTGTCATACCCTACTTAGTGATACTATCCTCAATAATTTTAGTGTCATTTCATTGGCTGAATCAAATTATTGTATAGTTACAATGTTACAAGAAGGAAATAATATTTTGAGATTTTTAGTGGATGCCACTACACAAAATAAATTAAGATTGGACCTGCCAAAGATGTAATTATAAGTTGATCAAGCCCGGACAACCATGAAGTCGGCCTGTTTGACCTCATAAGCTTCTTTGTTGTTTCGGATGACCTCCATCATGATTTTACATTTAGGAAGACTTCTTTCCCTAGAGAATTTCACCAATGAATGCCCGGGTAATCAAAAGTTTTTTAAGCCAAGTTCCATCTTGTCGCCAAGGTTAAGGAAAAAGGGCATTCATCAAACTCCTAGTGTTGGTGAGGATTCAAAGAAAATCAAAATAATTTATTATTGTGAATAGTATGATCATGTCATCGAAGATGTTTCTGTATGACTATTAACTATCTAAGAAGGTTACACTGGTGGAGTTGGTTGGAAGTGGATGAATGAGTCTCATGCTTGGTGAGCTTCTTCAAACTTCTAAGGTGCATTGCCTTAGTTACAGCTTCTCTTGTTATGGAATGCATTGTGCCAATTATTTTAATCTCTCCTCAGGATGCAACAGAGTGATCTTTCATAGGCTTATTGTTGACAAGTCGATCGATAGGATATTCTTTTAGGATGCCCTTCTTTATCAATTTTTCAAATAGAGACCTTAAAACTATCTTCAATTTCAATTGTTATGGTTCACACAAAATTTTGATTTGTCTTGGCTTTCTGTTGGTTTCATCAGGAGAGCTTGACAGTTAAAGTACTCTTTATGCTAAATCAGCTACTAGTTGATTCAAATTAGGTTTATAGTCACATAAATTGATTCTCTTGATTAGTGAAATCAGTCCTTTTATTCTTCTTCTATGGATGGAAAGAAATTTTATTGTTGTTATTGCCATTATTTGTCCTCTTCTTGAGCAAAGAAGAAAGATTCTTGGTAAGGGACTTGAATTCTTGCTCAAATTCTTTAATACTAATAAACTTGCCCTCCCTTTTGAGAAGGTTCTCCATGCCATTGAGGGATTTCTTTGCAACAGAATTTGAAGCTATGCTATTATAACCCCAAAATATGAGCAATTTTGCCTATTGTCACCATTAGTTATTTCATGGAAGGTATTGTTGAACCTTAGCATATAATACATAATAATCTTCTTGTTTTTTTACTTACTGTAGTAGAGAGATTGAGAAATTTTCAATTGCCTTTTTGATGCAGAGCATTGCACCAATAATAGGTTAAAAAACTCCTCAAATGAATAGATACTCAGAGAATGCAAAGCATTAAACCACCTTTGTGTAGAGTCTTTAAGGTAGTGGCAAAGTGCATTATTTGATAGCATCCAAGATGTTGTACAAAGACAAGATATTCCCAAATGTATCGTAATTAGAAGGGTTAGTAATACTTTCATACATTTCAAGGTCAAAAGTCTTGAACTTCAATCTCCTTCAAAAACCTTCAACATGAGGGCATTATACTTCTGGTGTGTGGAAGAAGGGTATCATTAATTTCAACGCGCCTTCCTTTATTGAATGGGTGAGCAGATTAAACAATTGGAACGAGTCAAAAAGTGAAGGAGACATTGACTATCTCAATAATTGCAATCACCTATTAACGAATGGCCTTAAATTGAGCATCCAATTGTTCTTGAGTGACAAACATATAACGGTTGGAGGATTCTCCAATGTGGTGCAATGTGCCAAGCTCTATGTGGAACTTAGATTGATTATTGAATATTCTACTATGCCATTTCTTATTCTCTTTCAAACCAATAGTTGACTTTCCCGTAGACGGTATCGAGAATGCAAATGATTGAAACTCACTTTTGTCTCGAGACGAGAGGAATGCACACATTAAGAGTTCAAAGCTAGAAAAGAACTATACTTGGGTTACTCTATGAGAGGTTCAGAGAAGTATTATAACAAGAAGAATAAACACAAGATTTAGATTGATTCATTTGAATAACCTATATCCATTATGGAGTAGCTGAAAGCAAACGTTCACCATCCAAGAAGATAAGAGTACAAAGAATGTATCTTAGTAAATCAATAAGCTTGAGAGAAAGGGAGTCTTGTGTCTATTATGTGATGAAATAATCTCATTTGATATCTGATGATCCTGATCCTCATTCTAAAAATCTTTATTATTTTATTTATAGTAACACTTGTCCTTTGAATATAGACTTAGCATTTACAAAATGATGGGGTAGTTCAAAGTGCCTGTACCTGACATTCTTTTTTGTAAATAATGCATATAATATCTGTAATTTGCATTCAATTTATATATTGTCTTCTGTGAATATATTTATAAT
Source organism: Dendrobium chrysotoxum (assembly GCA_019925795.1). NCBI lineage: Eukaryota > Viridiplantae > Streptophyta > Magnoliopsida > Asparagales > Orchidaceae > Dendrobium > Dendrobium chrysotoxum. The sequence continues at coordinate 53,540,157 of CM034298.1, read as the reverse complement.
GTACACCATTAAAGCCAATACTTAGGATTCTCCTAAGCAGTGTAGTGATTTACAGTTACCCGAGGGATATTGAACTCCCAAGAGGAAATTCCTAAGAGTTATTCAAGAGACATTTATCAATAGTTGTTTCAAGTGCTTTGCTTTGTAAATTAAAATGTTTAGGCATTAATGGTTTTCTCTCTGTGTATGATGGTGATGACTTTTGAGACTTGAATAGATTTCAAGGATTACATTGATTTTCTAATCATATCTAGAAGTGCACTCTCAATCTGTGTTTTCTTTTAGTACATCTCTTGCAACCAAGAAGCTTTTTTTTTTTTTATGATTCTCCAAACTATGGTTCTGCACAACAACTGATGAAATTAAATTAGCATCAAGGTTACATCGTGTAAAATATAGTCCACTAAAAGTTTCTACCTTTAACACAACCGAGATACCCGTAGAAACTAGAAGGGCATCAACATCTCAAGATAATATGTATCATGCATTACTAAGAGCACTCAAAGACATCATATTCGGATTAAGATCTGTTAATTGCTTGACTCCCATTACTCTTAGTCAAGCCTTATGTGTTTTAAATTTCGCAGAACCTAACTTATCTTGTATAATGAATTATTTCTTATAAAAAATAATCATCAGAATATGACTCATAAGTAGGAAATAAATTCTTATTAGGACATAATATGAGTAAGTTGAATTATGAATCTATTGATTAGTTCTGCTAACTCTATGAATCGTGAAAAGAATATCATTTACATTAAAATAAATTGAATCCAACATTTGTTGAATTGTCCTTCCTACGGTTGTCATCTGCATTTTGTTCCTTCCTCTTCAAAGTATGAGAAGATTTATTAATGTGTCTTTTCTTTTTGTAATAGAAGTAAGTAATATGCATGAACCTTCCATGAGATTTATTTTTTGTCATGATCGGAAGTACTTCCCCTCTAGAGAAAATAAGTGTATTAAGAATATATCTTAGTGAATATAATAAACTCGAGAGAAAGAGACCATGGAGTATATTATATAGTAAAATAATTTCATTTGATTTTTGATGATCCTCCTCCCCCTTCTAGGAATGTTGACTATTATATTTATTGTAGTGTTTTTCCTTAAGAGCTCGATATTTACTAAATGTTAAGTAGATTGAAGTGCTTGGATCCAACATCCTTTGTTATAGATAATAAGTACACCACTTGTAATATATATCAGGTTCATATATTTTCTTCCTTCAGTGTATTTGTAATGAACATCATTACCAATTCTTAGGATTCTCCTAAGAAGAATTATAGTGATGGATAGTTGCCCAAGAGGCATCGGACTCCTGAGAGAAAACATTACTAAGAGCTTTGCCGATAGGCATATTTCTCAAGAGTTTTGCTTAATGATTTTATCCATGTATACTGTGGAGATGAACATATTTTGAAATTTATATTTCGCCCATTTTTTAAATTCTTTAAACAGCTTGTAAGGTTTTCAAATGTTTATATGCTACTTTCTGATCCTAATACACTCATCATCTCCATGGGTTTGTTACCTGCATTCTTTGTTGTGAAATGAATCCAAGTATACAATGATACTTTTCTACAAGGACTCGAAAATGTGTTGATGCAACTTGGATGAGTTGCAACCTACACAAGATACCTAAAATCACATGAGAAGAGTTGTACCACTCACAACTTAAAGCTTCTGGTTGTAGTATCTGCTTATCATATTTGGGACACTCTTGTTGACCTCCACACATCTGCCAAATCAGCGCGAGCAAAGGGATTGAAATCGGCGACTCGAGACGGGTCGGCAGGGGCGACGCGTCACTTAAATGGTCAAACAACCTCCGATCTTCAAACAGTCGCCAAATAGGCCGCGCCATTGTGATCAGAGCATCGAATTTACTAGAGAGGGAGCCCCTCATAGCCAAATCGGGCGAAAATGGTCAAAATCTGTGACCGTTCCTCAAAAATGACGCGCAAAGCTGTCCAAATGACGTTCGATCATAAAACGGACTTCTTCATTGTGTTTAGAATGTTGACAACACCCAAAAAATGATTATAATTTTGCCAAACGAAATTTGTCTGGGAAAATCAGTTCGCAAATCGAGGCGATGACGCGCGTATAACTAGAGATTCTTGGGGGTCAACTTAAATTTTAAATTTATTCATCAATATATATATAAATTTTTTTATTCCTCAAATCGTATCCTGCCGCTTACTACAGTTGCTCCATACACTGCAGTTCTGCAATTCGGCGCCGTTTCTGAACAGGCCACAGTTGCACATCCCTGCGTGCACAAATCAGCTCCGTTTTGCTCTACTATTAGCGTTAATAAAATGAAGACAGACGCTCTCCATTTCTGGTTCCCGCACACAATCCTTCTCCCCAGCCCATCGATCCCCTGCCTCGAACTCCAGCCGTCCACCTCTTCCTTCGATTTCACGAACACCTCGCTGCCGTGCTCGATCGACTACAACATCCTCCGAACTCTTCTTCCTTCTTCTTTTCCTGATTCCACTCCCTAATCAACCAAGCCAAACACCCCAGTCGGATTGACCGACATAGCCAATCACCTCTTCTTCCGTCGAAACCATAGAGCCGAAGATCGAAGCTTCGGATCCCTTACCCTTGAACGACTTCCAGCCCTCGATCGCCCTCCCTATCCACAGCCATCAATGTGCCGACCTGCTGCCGATCCCACCAGACCCGGCCGAATCCCCTCACCTAGCTGCAGCTACCAGACCTGATCCCTTGCTCCCTATTTGACAGAGTCGTGCCTCACCCGATCCACACAACTGCAAGCTTCTCACACAAACAGCTTGATCTTCCTCCCAAACCCATTGCCTGCACTCCAATAGGCCGGTCAAACTTACCTGCAGCAAGCCTACCCAACCATCAATGCATCCGAACCCCACAGCTTGTGCACTCTTCTGCTGACCTAGCCACCTCCATTCCAGCAGCCCCATCTTCCCACTACCAGCCCACCTCTCACAACCCAAAACTACCCTCAAACTCCAAACCACCACACAACAACCTTTTTTTATTATTACTATTAATTATTATCATTAATTAGTATTAAGTAATATTATTAATTATTAATATTAAAATATTATTATTATTTAAAAAAAGAGAGAAAAAAGAAAAAAGAAGAGAAATTTATAAAAAAAAGAGAAAAATCCAAAAAAAGAAGAAAGAAGAAAAGAAAAGAGAAGGAAAAGAGTTTTTTTGTACGTTTTGGCAAATTCGCCAACATTGCCGCCTCGACACCGTCGCTATTGACTCTCGCGAAGGTATAAATGTCTTCAAACTCAAAAATCCCCAAATCTCGTTTTCGACACTTGCAGCGCAACGAGCGGACCACAGTGTACCTCGAAGACCCATAAACGCTTTTTGTAGCATTATGGGATTGAAAATCACAGCCGCAGTGTCGCCAAAATTCCCCTGAATATGGGAGACGCCGGGAGGCTGCCGAATTTTTTCTGCAAACAGAGGACCTGACTTAAGCCAAATGACAGGGAATCGGACTTAAGCAAATTACAGGGAACTGAACCTAAATATATACTTTAAATAAGAATGTAATCAAATGAAAACCTGCAATATGAAAATATAACTTGATTGAATGTAAATGAACATTAACCGAGGACCTGTAATGAACATGATAGCTTGCTCATAAGCAAAGGACTTGTAATGTGCATAACAATCCGCTTACGAGTGACTACAAGAAACATGCAATGAATGTGACAATTTGCCTACGAGCATGTATAAGGAAATTGCAATGAATATAGTCCGCTTATGGGCATGAACAGGGAACTCGTGGTGAACAAAACTCTAAGTACAACTTGTTCGCAAGCAAAGATTAACAAGAACTATAGAAGAATGTAGCCATTTGCCTACAAGCAATAGCATAAGATTTCCCATGAGTATTAAAAGTTGTCGTGATGATTGGGATGCAAATACCAATAAGCAACATTAGCATGTTCATTATGCATACTACATATTATCTTCAAAAATGACAACGGACCTGCAATGTACATAATAAATCATATATAAGTGGAAACAATAGATGTGAAGTGAATATAATGATTCATCAATAATCATAATGAAATTTACCCGCTCACAATTAACAATATTTAACCGGCAAACAAATACACTAATCCACTTGTGAGCAACAGACAATGAATGCAATGACACCCTGGCAATCAACAATCATGCAATGTCAGGCGAATATATTAATCCCTCGCAAACAAAGGTGGTTGATATGTAATGAATGTAAGCACCTACGAGCCGTTGTAGGAGATCCGTCTTGCACACAATAGTTCTACAAGCTAAGGTGTTAGGTTTGTGATGGAGAATTTGAAATGCACATAATAGCTTCTCCTACGAGCAGTGTTGGAAGATGTTATACTGAACGCAATTCACCTGCATATAGTGGTTAGTGGCTTTGAACGTCTATTGCTTATCCACAAACAACGTTGACGAAATCAGAATTGTGCAACAACCCTTTTATGGGTGATAGCAAGTAGCACGCAACTAATGTGACGGGTCTCTTGCGAGCATGGGCAAGAAGATTGCAATGAGCACGACATACTGTCTACCGTCAAAAGCAACAAGCCTCTGATAAATACAAGTTCCTACAAGCCAATGTAGGAAGCTCATCATGCAGGAAGCAGCAAACAATCCATAGTGACACTTGCAAGCAACAATAGTCTGCCTATTCGTAACAGCTGGTGGCTTTTGAATGCCTAGTGCTAGATCTCGAACGGTGTTAACAAAGCTCTCATTGTGTGATAGCTTGCTTGCGTGAAGCAACAAGTGACCCGCAGTGCAACGCTACGACCCACTTGCAAGCAGTGACAGGGAATTTACAAGGAAAACTGCGGAGCACTGGTAAACCAAAGCAGCGGATCTGCAGTACTAGGCAGAAGTACATTCCTATGGGCTAAACACTGAAGAAAGTAGCGACATGCAGAAGATGAAATGAGCCAAATTGCATTGTTGATGTGCGACAGATGAAACTCAATGCGCTATTAAACGCCATCGGATCTGCAACACTCATACAATCGAACATAAGGGGTTTGCATATTTCAAAATGAGATATTGCATGCTTGTCAGTGATGGTCATTTGCATAGCTAGCTATAATTAAATATTGCAAAAATATTCTCATGCATTGAAATACGCACTGATGCATTCACATCATGCATATACACTTTGTAAAATATAAAGCACATCATGCAAGCATGTTATCCAATATGTAAAACACACTATGTAGCGGCAGCTCGCTACGCTAACTTGCAAATATATAATGCATTACGTGAAGCACTGGAGTATTATGCAGATAAACGGACAATGCATAGATATATTATATATGCATATTACACAAATACGCTATGTTAGCGCACTAAATCACTACATTGCATATCAAGCACATCATGCAAGATGCAGATGCATATGCCAACATACATATATACATGCAGATACACAAATGCATACATAAGCATGTTAATATGCAGATGAGAGCATAGGTGTGTGTGAGAATATGCAAATTAGTCATACACGTTCATTGCACTGCACACATATAATATATCATGCAAATATATCAAATGAAATGCATGCAAAAGCATGTACCCGCATGGGCCCCGATAAGCGTGACGTATGCACACACGTGACGTCTAAGGATGCTGCACTGGTAAAAAAAATGAACTTAAAATCAAACTCGATTCTTCTATGTGAATAGATAGAAGTTGACACGGCTCAAAATGTCAAATAAATATACAATCGTAACGCCGACCCGAACATTTGTTTTATATATTCATATTAGGCCTTCAAGGCCTATTACAAGAAAAATTCAGTAATAAATACATAAAGCCGATGACGAACTTGATCCTCTGTCGGTAAGTAGGCAAAGTCAATAAGGTTCAACCAACAAAATGAAATTGCCTATATGTACACCAATGATGGCCATGTTAATAGAAAATCTCAAGCGGAGAGGACCCCAAACATTCAAAATACCTCCAAATTCTCATAAAATACATTCAATTGACTCTAACATTCTTCACGAATGATATCAATGTTTAAAATTGAAATAAAACGCCAAAATATTTAAGGCAATATATCTATCTACCATTCACAACAGTTTGCCAAGATGGACAAGTTTGAAAAGCACTTCAGCTCACAAAAAGCGAATGCCTTGTCAAGAATATCACTAAGATTCATTCTCAAATCGTCTCTTGCCAGTAAGGATGTGGCACGTGTTCTCTAACTAATGGTTTCACTGCCAAATGGTACCACAGGTAAACGGTTATGATCGGAGTCCTCTGACCAGGCGATTTTACCTCCAAATGGCACCATTAAATTACGTTCATGATCAGAGCCCGTATGTTCGCCAACGGTGCCAAATCCTTGAGTAATGTATTAATAGGATATGATCGATAGGGCACAAAGCCCTCTATTGGCTAAGGTGGATTCAAATTTATCCCCGTAGAGAAATATTCACTCCATGTCTATAAGATACCCTTGGACGAAGCAACCCATGGTTGCCGATAATGATCCTTCTGTCAGGTTGGGTCGACTGCCTCCTCTAACTAGGTAGACTAGGGATCAGGATGACTCGGAATGATGGAATCATGGGATATTGATCGGGTCTATCATTTTTCCCCCCACCATCCGCTTTAAGTGCAAGGCGGTGAATTTTAATTTTAAATATTCTAAACATGCTACTACTGTACGTCGGATACTATGTATCTGTTTGATGACTAGCCTATGTATCTGTTTGATGACTAGCCTTAATTGAAAGTTCTCTCTCGCTATCGGGAGGGGTGATTAACTATAGGGGCTTGCGCCTATAGGAAACCTAAACTCAAATCATAAAGTCCTCGCAAAAATGAGGGCGAAATCTCTCGGTAATGACTTATTCAAAACTCAATCTATCTTCTGAAAATTTGCCTCGAAACCTACTCATTAAAACTCTCATCGACGACAAAAAAAAAGGGGCTGCGGAGAGGCTGGGGTGCAAATTTTCGGAGACCACAACTCCTTACATGGATTACACTTTAAGATTATTGTCAACCATCAAAGTTTGAAGTATTTGATGACTCAACATGAGCTCAACAAGTCAAAAAAGGAGAATGTTTTGTTGATGCATTGTATCAAAAGATTTCTCTTAGCACCATTAACAACAAGCCAAGCATACTAATTTCTTAGGCCCAATGGATTGATCTATGTTAGTTGAGAAGATGCAGAGCAAAAATGAAGATGGTTGAATGAATTTTTATGGTGATAGCTGAGAAGCACTTCCCTTTAGAGGTTGGCTTTGTGTCCCAAATAACAAAGACCTTAAAGATCATCCTTTGAGAAGAACCTAAGCCTTATTAAATCATTCATCCTGGTCACAAGATAGGCTTTATTTTGTGGCTAGGCTTGCTGAAGGGTGTAACTAAGTTCATGGGTGGATGCATGATTTGTCAAGTAAAGGCTGAACACTTGATGCTCATGGATCTTTGCAACCTTTACCCATTTAACTTGGAAGTTGGACGGCATCGCAATGGATTTTTTAATTAGATCACCTTAGTTGTCTTAGGACTGAGATGTTATTTAGGTGATTGTGGATATGTTGATGTGTACATTTTATACCTATTTGAAAAATATTATTTATTGATTAATTAGACCAATTTTACATTGACACAACTGTTTGACAAGATGATGTTCCTAGTACCATAGTCTGCAATTGAGATTATTGTTTTCTGTCTAGGTTGTAGTAGCAGCATGCGCAAGAAGCCATAGGAACCCATCATAATTTTAATGTTTCTTTTCATCATTAAATGGATGGCAAATTCAAGCGAATAATATAAATTATGGAGGATCATTCCAGACTTTGTGTACTTCACTTTGGAGGAGATTAGGAGCAACATCTTCCTTAATAGAATTATCCTACAACAGCTATTCTATATGACAACATTTGAAGCAATATATTGATGTGAATATAGATCTTTATAATGGATTGAACTTTGAGAAGGAGCACTTTTAGGACCATAGGTTATGGGTATGACTTTTGAGAAAGATTAAAATAATTTGGGAGTGGCTTGTAAATGTTTCATGATCGATAAAAGAGATATCATAACAAGCATCATAAAAGTTCTATTTTTTAAGTTGTATGTCAAATCTTCCCCAAAGCAAGCCTAATGGAGGGAGTAAAGCATTTTGGACAACTTAAAAAAAATTAGGCCTTGTTATAATAGTTGTCATAATATATGATGTCATATGCAAAATCATAGCATTTTAATATCATCCCCATCATGGATCATATCATGAAGTAACTGGCTTATTATTACATTTTAGATCATAGCATCAAGTGCCAACTTCTGAATTATGAGTTAAATAACTATTTACTTCATCTCGGTACCCTCTTAGCTTGGCATTAACCTATTTTCATTGGTCGATTTGTTCCCATTAGCATAAGCAGGGCATAGCTCATATGCCTATTATTCTCATTTATAAGAAGGTATGTAACACACCTCCAACATACATCATTAATCAGGATTAGCAAGGCATCGCTCATATGTTTATTAGTCTTAGTGGTGATTAAGTCATTAATAAGAGTACACGTTTTAGATATCTTGGATCTATTGTTCAGAGTGATGGTGAAATAGATGGGAATATTATCAGCAGAATCCAAGTTGGATGATTCAAGTGGAGGAATGCATTGGGCTTATTGTGTGATAGAAAAGTACCCCTCAAACTTAAGGGAAAATTCTATAAGATGGTGAGACCTGTAATCCTTTATGGTGCCGAATGTTGGCCATTAAAAGAGAAGCATAATTCTAAGTTAAGTGTTGCAGAGATGAGGATGCTCAAGTGGATGAGTGGCTTTACCCTTAGAGATAGGATACGAAATGAGCATATTTGTGAAAAGGTTGGAGTAGCTCCAGTGGAAGATAAGATTAGAGAGAGTCGGCTTAGATGGTTTGGTCACATAAAACGGCGGCCTCCCGATGACCCGGTTAGAAAAGTAGAGGTCTTAGATTTGACTTATGTTAAGAAAGGTAGAGGTAGACCTAAAAAGACTTGGTTAGAAAATATTAGAAATGATCTTTCTCTATTAGATTTAAATGAGAATTTGACTTTTAACAGGACACAATGGAGAAAAAGGATTCATGTAGCCGAACCCACGTAGTGGGATAAAGGCTTGATGTTGTTGTTGTTGTTGTAGTGGTGATCAAGCTAAAGTCACCAATGCACTTATGTTTTAACGCCCCTAGCTTGTATTACAAATGAGGCTCTTGCTATGAATATACATAAGAAAGCATATGTTCAAAATTAAAGAGTAATGTTTTTTACTTCAGGTGAATTGATATCTTTCTATAAACCATCAAAATAACTTTAGATGAACTGACCCATCAAACTCAACATCAAGTCATCCTTATTCCTTTCTATAAGCCAACATAACGCCACACATGTCAAATGCTCAAGATTAAATCTCTTAAATTTCTATTAATGGTCTAATTAATACGTGTACCAAACAATCTACAATAGTAAATCACCCTATGTGAGAAGAAATTCTCACATAACTAATAGGTACTTCGCCATGTATGGCTTGAACAATGTTGGAATAATGATATATTTAGGAAACCTTGTTAAGTCTAGTCATATAAGTAGATGAGGAGTTAGATGCAACAAATCAAACTATAAATACTCACGGGAAACTGGGGAAAACCCATAATGTCCTTCACATGAAGGAATACTACAAGAAAACAAACGAGATTCAACTTTTTATCGAAATATAAGATTGGAGAACAATATCCATAGTGAGTAGATCGATTTCCTCAACTAGCGCAACACATAAATTAGACCCTAAGACTTCTAGGTTCGGCCTTTCTCCTAATTTCTCTCGTTCCCTCCCTCTCCCTTGCCTTTACTTGGCTACAGGAGAAGAAATGGAATGGGAAATGCTTAAAATATTAAGTTAATGACATTTAAGTAAATTTTATTATTTAATCTTTTAGCCACGTTTCAAGTTGCACAAGTAATTGATTACCTGATCAATATTAGGCTTTTGAAATTATAAATAAATATTTATAAAATGCTACATTGAGTCAAGAACGCATTAGCAGATATTGCTTGTAAGACACTAGACAACTTTAGTAAGTAAAATTGTACGTATCTATGCCATGGATTGTATCACAATTTAACAATTCATACCGTAAGTTATAGATCTAATCATATGAATGATTCCTTATCTCATGTATGATCATCCAAAGATCAATATTTGTTGTAATAACACCATGCCATGCTTAACTTTAAATAGATCAAAATTCAAACCTAAAAAATTTATTTCAATAAAAATTTCATGTAGGCAGACAAACACACTTTTTATTCAATGTGGGTTGGGAGACTACATAGGCATATCGATTACCAAGGCTATGGGTATTTCAAGAACTTATGCAACTTCTTCAATACATCATTTAACCAAGTGGTGAATCCTAATACATTAATGTTGCATTTTTCTTGTGTTATGAGTTTGTTATTTCCTAGTTTCTTTGCCTTTTGAATTAAGCATAATCTGAGATAGTGTGTCTTGCTACTTAAATAATCTACGATTCTCTTATATTATGATTGATGTGATGATTGTGTACAAATGTTTAGTGAGAATCGTTTCTTTGGAAGGTGATGTGACCTTTACCACATCGTGATGTGACCTTATAGGTGCTTAAATGAATATTGCTTTGGAAGGTGGTATGACCTTTATTATAGGGCTGTGTGTTCTTGTAGGTGCTATAGGTGCTTGGATACTTTGTGGGAGGGAGTTTGACCTCCAAATGCAATTCATTGTGCTAATAACATATAAGATACATCCATGAACTTTGACCAAATGGGTTTGGATGAAGGTATGCTTGTGATCGACTTAGCCTAGTCTTGTGTGACGAACCTAGTACTTTAATTGTGTTATGTCTTTCTTACATATTGAGCTAATACACTTGTATAATAGTACTTTTAATGGTCTAAGAGTTTTTCACTAAATTTCTCCCATTTTCTTATCTCCAAGTGAGACATCAAGCTTGGGCTTGGTGGATACAAATGAATTAAAGAAGGCCAGACTTAATACAGTTTAAGTTTTTGTCTTAGTAATGTATTTAGTTTATGTGGTCTAATAGCACAAGCTGTGGTTTATTTGTGTAATGCCATAAGACCAAGAACAAACATTTTTTTTTCCTTTTAACTCTTTTAAATCTAAATAATTTACCTCAACTTCAAATGCTTTCTTTTCTAGACGAGTTCTTTTTGTGCTTTATTTCCTTTCACCAATGTGTAGTACTCTCAATTGGTTGTTGTTACCTTTTCCTCGATCTAGCGGGACTGGTAAGCGTACAACTTGGGCTTGGCTAAAGAGCCAAATTGAACTTGTTGGAGTCGAGATGAGAACCGGGCATGATAATTCCATTCATGAGGATTGAACCAGAGGAATTGAGTCGGTATATTGATGGCCTGAACCAAGCTGAATTATACTCCAGTTCTTAGTGGACCATCTCAAGACTCGGCTTGGGCAGTTCAGGGATGGGGTCATGACAAGACTTGCCTCTCTTGTCTGATGCCAGATCATCTCTACCTCTCTCCAGTAACTTTTCCTTGTGTTTTGTGCTTTTCAGGCTGTCATCAATCCATCCAAAGCTAGGAATGATAATCTTGTTACATTTTTCAAGTTAATTCTTCTATTGGTACTGGTTATATTAACTTGTCAGATGTCTTCTTGGGGAGATTTTTTGGAGGGGTCGATATTTTAATTTTTTTGCTTGCAGCTGTTTATACTCATTGTTGCTCCTATATCCGTAAATGGTTGGCCATCCTCTATCCGAAGGCACCTGCAGGACTGATGATGATTTTTTCTTTGCTTCAATATTCATGGCTGACTTTTTGTAGAAAATTAGGCATTCAGGGATCTGGCCTTTTGATCTTCTGATGAACATATGTTTTATTGACTGGTGGTGTGCTAAGGAAATTTATTTTCGTTTTTGCTTATTGTGTTATCTTTTCTTAAAGAACGTCAGTTGCAAGTGGGATTGATAAATTACCTTTCCAATAACCTTGTTAGTTTGAGAGGATCCAAATCCACTTGGATGACAGCATTAGGGAGGTCAATCCTTAGGTATATCCTTAGAGCGTTTGCCCCTACAATGCTTTTCCTTCTCGAACTTTGATTTTCCCCTTCAGCATACCTCTGCATATAGATTCCCGAAGTTTTGTTTTCAGTTTTCATTTTCTGGATGATTTCAAAGTTATTTACTATGTGCACTGCCAGCTTGTGTTTCTGTTTAATGTTTTGTCGTATTCCATCTCATTACCAGTTGATACCGGCCTGTGAGTAGACAAGATTAAATTGACTAATATCTTATTCCTCGATCGAAAAATCTTGATACTCAGCTTGAAAAAGGTTATTCTTTTCTTAATTTGAATGACAACTAATAGTGGTCAGAAAACAATTTTCTTATATAAACTTGGTCTCGGTAAACAACATTGCTGATGTTATGGACACATGTTATGTCATGAATACTACATGAATCAGAAGTAAAGATAACTCTATCATAATTGACATATACCTCGTTACTGTAAGGCTTTTTTTTCAAATGAATTTCCTTTGCTTGTTGTGATAGCTAACTGATTGATCTAACGTCTAGAAACGAATCTATTAACTCTACTTAAATATTTGCTTACAGGGGACTCAGATTTGTGCTTACTATGCTCAACATGGAGCGTGCAAATATGGTCGGACATGCAAATTCGATCATCCAATTAGTCCAGTGGGTTATAATCCGGCATCTGTAATTGACATTCCAGCTGCTCCTTACCCTTTTTGAATCTCACCCCATTAGTGCTGTGGCCTGACTGCCATCGTAGCAATGTATCTTATTCCACTACAAAAACATCTGAGGATCAAACTAGTGGCCCTGGTAGTCCAATATCATCCAAGGGAAGATTTTTACCCCATTCCATTATTCATCCACTTCTCTAATGTCTTCTGCAAGCTGTAGCATCACAAAGGGTCAGACTGTTGAGCTATCAAGTTCAAGCCGAGGAGCAATATCCGGGATTAATATTAAGCTGTTGGTGTATATGGTGAAGTTCCAAGACATTCTTCACTATTCTTAACACAAATGAAAAATTGTTATACTTAATGTATTTATTTATTTGGACAACTACATTCTTCTCAGTTCCATATCTCTTCCTGGATCAATTTCTGATGGTTGTCTTGTTCATATAAATAAGCTGTGAGTTCAGCTATGCGGTTGTTTACAATTGATCATCTTTGTTTCATTTTGTCATGACAATGGAGGATGTAAACATAGCTTCTGCTTTGCCTTTGAAGAAAGGCTTACAGGTTCTCTCATCTGCAACCACTGAAAATTCACAAGTAGGTTATTGTATTTTTGTCTAAAGGAACATTTTATGGAACAAGATTGCATCTTTTTATTATTTTAATGATCTAATGATATCATTACCCTGCACATTAGGTGTGCAATCAAGGTCTCAGTGGGATTGTAGTGATTTGATTCTTTTTTTTTTGGGGGGGATGAAATTTAAGTACTAAGAGGTTGTTGGTTGGTTGCTTTTATTCTAGATGCATGTGTTTTTAGAGGGTAAAAGGCAGGGAATTTTGACTTTATATGACTTGCCATGCATTTATTTGGACAACCATCCCTGGTTAGCACCTTGCTTCAAGCAATTTATTAATGGTTGGTGGTTTCACTTTGACTTGTGATGTTTGCCTATGGGGGGATTGTCCCTCTGTTCTGACCAACCCCATCTTTATTTAAAGAAAAGAAATGTGTTTGATAGTTTATTTTGGATGAAATATTTTAAACTTATTTTTAAGAATGTTTTGACTCAGAGTTGACCTATGATCAAATCCTTTTGACTGGTCAAATCAAATTTGACCTAAACCTTAAAAGAATCTTAAATTTGATCCAAATGTTCAAATTCAATCATTTAAGTTTGACTTTGAATCCAAATGATTCTAATCAATACTAAAGTTATTTGGATTTATAATTGACCTTTGGTCAAACCTTTTGACCATGGTCGACTCATAATTGAATTATGAAAACTTAAAAACCTTAACTTTGACTTTAAACACCCAAACCACTCTTTTGATCTTGGCTTTTACTCCAACTGATTCTAATGTATATTATAATTACTTAGAGTCAAGCCCAGGTGACCACGGATCTAAATACCCCTAAGATTGGTCTGGGCTTCAAAAATTCGCACCCCGACTTCTTCGTGCCTACTTTTTTGTTGATAGGGAGAGTTTTATCGGATTTAAGTTCTGGGTAAATTTTCAGAAGACAAATTAGGTTTTAGATAAGAAACTACCCAGAGATTTCACGCTCATTTTGTGATGACTTTATGATCTGAGTTTTGATTTTCTATAGGTGCAAGCTCTTATGGTTAGTTACCCGTCCTAATAACGAGAGAGAATTTTTTATTAAGGCTAGTCGTAAGATAGGCACTTGAGTACCCAATGTATAGTAGCAATAGTTTTAGAATTTAAATTTAGTTTTGGATTCACTTTAGAGATTGGATTTTGGAGGTTTTAGGTTTATGATTTTAAATTTATCACTAGATGCTTAAAACAGATGATGAGGGGAATGAAGATGAGTCTGATAAAGATCCCATGGTTTTGTCATCCCAGGTTGTCATAATACCTGGTCTACTTAGTCATAGGAGGTAGTTGACCCAACCTAATAGAAGGAACTTTATCAACAGCCATGGGTTGCTTCGTCCAAAAATATCTTGTAAATATGGGGTGGATGTTTATCTAAGGTGATGAATTTAAGTCAACCTTAGCTAACAGAGTGCTTTATATCTTAAAGAGTGCACTCTATAATTCATTACTCAAAGGGCTTTTAACTATTAGGGAACATATGGGCTTTTGTTGTGACCGTAATATAGTGGTGATATTTTGCAGTAAAATCACCTGATCAGAGGGCACGTGCCACGTCCATGCTGACGATGAATCAACTGAGAATGAATTGTAGTAATACATTCACAAGGCATCTCCTCTTTGTGAGCTGGAATTATTCTTTAACTCATCATCCCTGTCAAACCATTGTGAAGTGTGAATGGATTTTAGTTTTAAGTTTTTTATGATTAAATTTCATTTTAAAGATTTGGACTTTTACTAGGTTTTGAGAATTAACCCCTCCATTTAAATTTTTCTATCAACACGATCATCATCGGGGTGATTTTGAAATCACTTTAAATATATCGTATTTTTGCATTGACATTTGAGAATTTTGAAAATAGAATCCCCTCCGGTTGAGATTTTCTGTCAACACGATCATTACTAGGGAGTAGTAACTTGCTTCTCAAGATAGTAGAACTCTTCTCAGGGTAGTCACTTGCTTCCCAAGGCTACTACATGCTTCTAAAGGCGTCGACACACTTCTAGATGTGTTGCATTTAAATTTAATGCATAAGGGGGGATTTTTAAAACATTTAAATATAATCAATTGTGCAAGTAGTTATCGTTAGAAAGTGCACAAGATTTCATTTAAAATTCACAAAATGCCTTATGTCCGCTTGTCTGAGTGTTGCGAATCCAGTGGCTTGTAAGCGTATTAAATTTCTATTCTTGTATATAAGCAATATATTGTTTAGTTCATTTTGACTCATTCAAGTTATCATCTAGCACGGTTCTTAGAAAATATTTGCTTAATAGGCACTAGGAGATCATGTTCTTGCTTGTGAGTGAGTTACATCATTTGCTGTGAATCTTCTATTGCTGCTTGTAGGCTAGTTATGTGCATTACCAATTCTCTACTTCTGCTCATAGGTGAATTGTAGCATTCATTAGAATTTCCTTGCTACTATCCATAAACAGGCTGGCTTGTTTGATACAAACTCCTTGTCCTCTCCTATAGAGAGTTTATTCATTGCAACATCCTTATATACGTCCCTAGGCAGACTATTATATTCATTGCACGTTCATTATTATGGCTAATAGGTGAATTAATATGTTTATTTGTTATAGGTAAGAGGGACATTTACTTCATTTAACTTATTCATAGTCATTTGGCATGGTTTGTAAAATTCATCTATCCAATCAAAGCTAGGAAATCCTGTTATTGCTTATGGGAAAATCATTACATTCTTCATAAGTCCCTTGTTGTTAACCAGCGAGCTACCTACCGTGTATGTTACAAGTTATTTGTTTATAAGCAAGCTTTTATGTTTATTATTGGTCCCACATTCATCTTTTAAATCTTTGAGATTTTATTTAGTTATACTTTTATTTAAGTTCGATTCCCTGTAAGTATGTTCAGTTCAAAATCCGCCAGCCTCCAGGGATGACACTTGTCGTTGGCTCTACCCATCCGAATCAAAGATACAATGATGCGGGGTCTTTGAATTAACAATCATCCAATCAGGATCAAAGATACAACTACACAGACCCTTCAAATTAAAAATCATGCCCGGATCAAAGATGCAACAGGGCAAGTCTTGAAATTGGTGACTCATGTTGCTTGCAATTAATTTTATTTAATTTAAATTTAAAAAATAAAATTCTCCTCCAAAATCCAGCAGCCTTACGACGCCCCCTCCCCGCAAAGGGAGGTTTGGACGACACTTGTCGTTGTTCATCTCACCCGAATCAAAGATACGACAAAGTGAGGTCTTCAAATTAAAATCATATCTCCCAAATAAAAGATACAACGATGTGGGGGCTTCAAATGACACATTCCTATATGGATCAAAGATGCAACGACGTGGGTCTTCAAACGAATGGTACTTGTTCCCCCTTTTTTTCTTTTATTTCTTTCATATTATTTATATATTTATATATATATATATATATATATTCTTTATACCTCAAATCGCACTGAAGTGGGAGTGAATTCGAGCAGGTCAGATTGGTTGAAGCGGGTCAAGCGGACGGATCATCGAGTCTGTAGGTTGGATGGGAGTGGTGAGTCAGGCTAGGCAAAGGGAAGCAAGCTCGAGCCGATCATGTCTTCCTCACAGAGAGATCGAATGAGAGAGGGAGGTCGGGCGCAGCATCTAGCGGGTTTGGATTGTGGGAAGGGGTAGGATCTGCATGCTTTACAGGGAATACGGGAGAGAGGGAGGTCGGGCTCGGCCTGGGTCTCACGTGCGGAGTCGGGTCAAACAGAGGGGCCAGTTGGAGACGAGAGGGAGAGTTAAATAGGCTGGGAGCTCATGTGGGTTTTGTAATAACCCGTATTTTGACCGAGATAAATATTTTTTTTTGAGTTATTATAACTCCAAATCACAATCCATCTTTAACATAATATTTTGATTATAGTATTTTACTTGCACTATTTTTTTCATAATTTTTAGGCACCAGTAAAAATCCTTAAGAAAGTGACACATGTCATTACAAGTAGGAATTTTAGGACCGTCAGGTGTCCATTTTGCAAATCAATCGAGATTATGAACGTTTTGAGTATTTATTTAAGATTTTTCATCGGGTAATTTTGAAAATATAGTACTTTTTGCCTACTCAGAAATTTATTTTGACATCTAAAAAAAGTGATTTAGTTCAACAAAAACTTCAGAATGTTATTTTATGTAATATTTGGTAATTTGTTCAAATTCTAAAAATGTGAATTTTTGTTCAGTATGATTTTTATTATCTACGTTAGTACATTTTTGCATTTTCTGAATTATGCTCAATTGTATTTTATTTGTTATAATATATTATAAATGAATGTAGATATGTGCTTGCATAATAGCTAGTCGTTATTACTGTTATAATATAGTGATAATAATGTACGTGTCATATAAAAGATAAGTAAAGATTGGTTAACTCATTGGTTAGAGACTAATTGACATGTACATGATGGTGGGCCGATAGGCTTTCCTTTAAATAAAGTGATTTGGTATTATCCTCTACTAATTTACGTGATACATTGGTTGGGAGTTATAAAAAGATTATTACTGTGCCAACGGACAAAGAGTGACAACTCTATTTACTAAGCAAATTGTTTACTAATACTGATACTAACACTAAAAAACACCATGATAGCTAGGACTTCTTACTTGTTTAGTGTGACTACTGAAATGCATATTTTGAGACATTATTCTTATTCTTGTATGAATTTATTGGTACTGCACGAATTTATTATTTCTTGCATTATTTTACTTCTCTTGCCAATAAATTTTTATTATTATCGATTTAGATACTGATATTAAGCATATAATATAGAATAACTGGATAGCATGTATACATTCCTATATGATTTTACTGTATTGATTCGATTTCAACAGACTTTGCTGATGTTTTGATTTGATGATTTATCTAATTTCTATACTGATTGGTATTACGAATACGACGATTGCTTTATAGATTTGATACTCATACTGGTTTTTTTCTTTGCTGGCTTCCGTACCGTAGTATTTTACTATTTATAGATTATACTACTAATGCATGTGAATTTTTACTGTTTTTTTGTACTGATTCAATGATCATATGAAAGTAACTACTATGATTTGATCTCTAATATGCATATTGCTCATTTGTCGTCAGGGGCGACACCAAGTACAGCCCAAGGGGGGCAAATGCCCCCCCTAAAAAAAAATTTAGTCTAATGGTAGAGCTAATTAAGTAATTTCTCCCCCCTAAATCTTATGTTTTGACCCCCCCCCCTTTTGCCCTAACCGCTTCTTCAAGCGTGAAGGATCCGCCGCACGCAACATCTTTATTTTATTTTTTAAAATATTAGTCTATTAGTATTAAAATTTTGCCCCCCCCCCCCCCCCTAAAATGAAAGGCTGGTTCTGCCCCTGTTTGTTGTGTTTTGAATTCAATTATAGGTTTTGATGACCTGTTGGAATTTTTAGCTCATTATACATGGTTAAATAATTTTAAGTCAGGGCAGGGGAGCAGGAGTGTGAGGTTGGTCAGGATTCTTCAAGTTCTATTTCTTTTTGTTATAGTTATTCTTTCATACTCATAATAGAGTAGTTGTAATATGATTATGTAAATTCTGAGTAATGTCTATGATTTTTAGGAATGAATACAGATGTGTACAGTAATATTTTGAATTATAGAATCTATTTTTATTACTATTGATAGATGATATTAGATAGCTCTGGTTGTTATTTATTAAAAGATTAAAAGAATAATTCTTCTAATTTAGATTTTGGGACATCACTGGTTTGGCCATGTGCGTGAAATTGGTTCAGTGGTCAACAATTGGCCAGAACTTTTGATTTAAGTGACTAATCTTTCTTAGGGTCACTTGTAATCATGGTCAACCTAGGGTAAAGCTCGTTTTTAACCATGATAGATAAAAGTTATAAAATTACCCCTATAGGATCTATCATAGATTCCAATAAGCTAACCCTTGCAAGGAAACCCAAATCCCTTCAAATTTGGCCTACGACATGCTTAAGTCCACAGACTTACTGCCCAGCTCAATCAAACTCAATTAGGTTAGCTCAAAAGGTAAATCAACCCAATCAAGTCATTTATAAAAACCAAAATCTAAAATCAAGCTAGCTACCATTTCTTCCCTTGGCTTAGTATGTTATCCCTGGTATCCTTCATTTGATCTCCACCATACCATAACCTCTGAGGTGACTAATCATCGACGGTTTGATTCGAAGGCCACAGATTGCCAGGGTGGAAAGCTTGGTTCAGCTATAACAAACTCTTTAGCTAGTTGATTGCCCTATAACATTCTCAGTCGCACGACCCTAACAAAATAAGTCATCAAATTACAGTAGCATCCACTGGCTATGTGGGAATTTTCTTGGGCTTGGTTTATAAATAGCCAGCCATCCAGTCAAATTTTGTTACATAATTGTGTTGTATCTCACTCCCTAAAGCTCCTTATAATCATTCTCAACCACTCTCCATCAATAATTTGGTCTCTAAGCTTTAGATCACTCAAGCTCCGATGATCCCTCCATGGTGGAATTGTAATTTGTAATATAGTCCTAAGCTCGAGCAACCTTCAAGGACTGTGTTTCTCGTGTTTAGATGAAGACACACCAACATTCAATTACATTTTAAATCTGTTGAAGCAAGGTATTTAAGCTTTTCATCTTTCTTGAAATCGAGTTTCACACAGTTTGGAGTAAATGTGAAATTCAGGGGGATTTGACCATAGGATTGCAAGCACATGAGGGTATGATCCTCCTCAATCCACTTGATCAAGGAATTCCCTTTGGATCACCACCAATCAAAGGGAATTTCATGGATGGTTACTCTATAAAGTTGTATATAGGTGATAAAATCAGAACTATTTATTCTATTTGAATAGAATGGACAATCTTGATGAGATCACACCATATTTTATCTAACCTCCCCATGTTAACATGAGATCAAACGTGATTGTTCGATCAAAGATTGGATGGTTGCGATTTATCCTATATGGATTTAAAGGACTCGCCATCTTAAAGTGGTCTAATGGAAGTTTAATTGTGTAAAGTGCATTGTCACATTAGTTATATTTAATTAAATTAATTTAAATGATTCAATTAAACCTAAAAAATGCATGACTTAAAAAATCATAAAAAAATGTATTTCTGATCCAAATTGGCTAATCAAGACCTCTATAAACTCAATCAATCATGAGGAAAGTTATAGAAATAAAATTGAAAGGTTTTTAATAAATCCCATATATGATTTCATTTAATCAAGATATTGTATTGATTAGGTGATTAGTGCACTTAATCACCTCCCTTTACTTTAAAATTGATATGGAATACTATTGCTTATATATTAAACATCTAAGAATTTTCCCATGGCAATTTGAATCAATTAAACCATAATTTATTTATCAAAGTGCATGATATTTAAATTATATTAAAACACTCTTAACTCCAAACATCATGAAATTAAGACCTAATTCTCTTAGAAGATTAAGAGGAAATTTTTCTCAAACCATAACGACCTTTGTTTATACTTAGTAATCTATTAAAGGTATAAACCTTAGAAACTCCTAAAAATTGCATAAATTCATTTCTAGGTAAAATGACCTCAACTTTTTTTAGATTAAATTAATTTGATGTTACCATGAACATATGGTTTTAATTTCATAAGAATTTGATGTCATTTGCTTAGAAAATTTTCAAATCTTAGTTCTATGTTAGGGTATTAAACCTATGGACATAGTAAATTTTCATAATTCATATTAATCCAATAAAAATTATAAAAAATATATAAAATCACTTACAACAGAGCTTAAATGAAAAATAGAATTTAAGAAAAAAATTTTGAATAAAGAAATTAGGATTTCTTCATTATTAAATAATAATTTAATAAAATAATAATAAATCATTAAAAATTATATTAAATTACAAATGAGTTGGAATTTTTAGAGAATGAACCAAAGACTCATAGTGATTTGTGTTTTAAATTTCATGTGAATTTGAATTCATTTGATGGTTTAAATCTCAAACCCTAATTCTAATACTAAAGAAACTCTAAAAAAAAGTAAAAAAAAAATTCATAAAATAAAAATTAAATAAAAATTAAAAAATTAAAAAATCAAGGAAAAAATAAAAAAATAAAAAATAAACAATAAAAGAGAAAAAAAATTTAAAAATTCAAGAAAAAATGTAAAAATTAAAAATTAAAAAAAAAATTCAAGAAAGAAATTTCAAGCATTAAATATACAAAAGAAAATCAAGCATTAAATATATAGGGAATACCACCTATAAAAAAATTCAAGCATTAAAAAAAATAAAAAATAATTCAAGCATTAAAAAAATAAAAAAATAAAAAATAATAATAGTAATTCAAGCATTGAAATAAGAAAATGATAAATTTCTTCACAAAAAGAAAAAAAAAGATTCAAGCATTGAAATAAAAAAAAAATCAAGCATTGAAATTCATTAAAAAAATTTCAAGCATTGAAATTAAAAATAAATAAATAAATAAAATTCAAGCATTGAAATTTATAAAATTATAAACAATTCTAAGAAAATAAAAAAAAAATACAAAATAAAATACATTGAACTCCTAATAAATAATAGAATAAAACAAAAATAAGTTCATACTAATTTGAAAATAGAAAATACTCTCTACCTAATTTTAAAGTTTCATTAATTGATAAATTCAATAAATTATATTCATAAATAGCTTCAAATGGTCTTAAATTTTTAATGAACATTCTTTGACCCAACTTTAACTTGTGGAGAGAGTTTCATGAAAATTTGGACCTATTTACTAGCTTAAAACAAAAACCCTAATACCTACTACAATTAGGTTCCTAAATTATCGTAGAATTTAAAAAGTGTTGGTTGGCTATCTATACCATGTACATCTTTTCATTGAATGGCGATGTATGGTTATCAAGACATATGGCTGACATAATTTATGGATGATAACGGGTTGGCTTGCTGGGCCAACCCTTCTTATTAAATAAAAAAATAAAATAATAAAATTGTCCTAGAATTTAAAAAATGCATTATAAATCCAAATGAAATGATAAAAATATAGAATAAATTTTCTTAAGGTCTTGATGATAATTAAAAATAATAAGAACTTAAATTTCTAGAAAGAAAATTAATATATATATATATATATATATATATATATATATATGTTGAAATCCAGGATCCCGAGCACTTAATTTTGATGGTGATAACTAATACTTACTGAGTACATATAGACTTCCTTTAGATTATAAATGCTTAATCCTTGTATATGAGCACTAACATTTCAGGTCAGATGCACACTGCTCAAGATTACTGGAGACTCAAACCGGGTAGAATAGGATGTTGAAGAGTCTGTAATTTTTATTTCTTTATTTTTATTTTCTTGAGTCTGCCACAGAAGCATGCATGTGAAAGGAGCAACCATGCACACACCCAGGGGAGAACTGTTTTTTTAAATAAGTTAAATTTTTTTTAAAAGGAAATCGTACTGTACGATTTTGTATCGTACTGTACGATTAATTAAAAATACTTAGACTAACGGCTAATTTTCGAATGATTAAGTTTACAAACTAATCGTACTGTACGATAAGATATAATTGAGAAACCCTAGCCGCCAGAATAAGTTTGGTAAGTTTTTGAATTTTATTTTCTGTACTGATCGTACTTTACGATTCGTATCGTACTGTACGATTAATTAATACTTACCAAAATTATCTCCCTAATCAGGAAATAAACGTTGGTTTCAAATTTATATGTCGATCGTACTGTACGATCCTATATCATACTGTACGACTGACAGAGACGATTTCATTCGTCCCAGAGATCGTACCAGACGAAACCAAGGTTTTTTGTTCTGTTCGTCCTGGACGATATTCATATCGTACAGGACGATATCAAGAAATGAACTAATCGTACTGTACTATTAGTGGAGTGTTGTACGATTGTCAGAGACGATTTCCTTCGTCCCAGCGATCGTACCAAATGATCCAAAGAATTTTTTTTCTATTCGTCCTGGACGATATTCGTATCGTACAAGACGATATCCTGAAAAACACTAATCGTACTGTACGACTCAAGGAGTGCTGGACGACTGACAGAGATGAATTCTTTCGTCCCGAGGATCGTCCCACAGTTCGTCCTGTACGAACAGTACGAATCAACAGTATCGTCCTGTACGATATACGTATCGTATAATAAGATATGAATAAAATTCGATAACTGTTCGTCTGTACTCGTACTGGACGGAGCTGTAATTGAACTGATCGTATTGTACGATCATAGATCGTACTATACGAACAGAAATGCAAAAGTTAAAACTTTTAGGGCTTTCTGAAGCCTGATATAAAAACAACTTAAAATTTTCTTTAGAGAGTTGTTGATCTATCATTTTGCTGTGAGAGGCTTGGAGGAAAAAAAAGGGATTCGATAGAGAGAAGTTTTTGGAGAGATCCAAGGCTTGAGAGAGGAAGGTGAAGGTGAGCTTGAGCGTGAGGGAGAAGTAATGTGAGGGGATCACATGGTGGCTCCAAGCTAGCTGCATGCTTTGCTCCTCTTGTGGCTTTGGGAAGCTTCAAGAAAGTTTTCGAGGGAAGAGTCACTTCAAGATCAACATCGCCAAGGTACTCTGTCATCTCCAGGAGGGAGAAAAAGGAGAAGGTCCGCTGCCGTCACCAGGAGGGTGACATAGCGTTTGGTTTTCCGCCGCACCGAGGGAGGTGAAAGTGAGTATTGTAAAGGCTTCTCCGCCTTGCTGTGGGGGCAAAAGGAGAGTCAACTTTTACTAGTGCAAATCCCGGAGTAGAGGACTCCGGGGAGTGGACGTAGGTCAAGTGACCGAACCACTATAAAAATCTCTGGTGTGTTTTTTCCTGTTTACCGTACTTTACTTTTCATGCTTTTAATTCGTACGTTGAATTGCTTGGTGAAAAATCATTATTTAAACCTTGTGGTGTAAAATCTAAAATTGAATTATCAATATCATCATTGTGAACGTTGTATTTGCTTCCGCACATTATTCATTAAGTTATATTTTGAAAATACAAAAAAATTAGAACTCTAGTGTAGGGTTAATTTTTTAAAATACCAATTCACCCCCCCTCTTGACGCATCTCGTACTTTCAATATATATATATATATGTGTGTGTGTGTGTTTGATAAACTTATTAATAAAATATATCAATAAATCAAATAAATCATAATAAACAAATAAATAAATAATATCTCCAATTGATTTTAAATTTTTATGAGATTATTGTGAGAGAAATCTATCTCCTATAAAAAGTTTCATCAAATTTGAAAGAAAATAAACATATGGCCTTTTAATTATATAAATATTTTAAAAAATTAAAATTAAATTCAAATGAGCTCAAATTTTTATGAGAAGTTTTGAGGGAACCTCTAATCTTTTAAAATATTCACATAAGTTTTAGGGCTTATTTCAATAATAATTTAATTTTTATAAAATAATTAAAATATATATAAATTCTAAAATAATTCCACAATTTTATGAGATTGAGACCATCCCAAAGTTTAAATAATTATTTTATTTTAATTTTTACATCATTTAAATCCGAAACAAAAAATAATAGATTCTAGATTTAATAAAATAATAATTAAACAACCTAAAAATTGAAAGTTTCATTACTAATTTAGGAAGAAAAATACTAAATATAATTTCATGAACTTATTAAATTATAGAGAATAATAAACTAAATAATATAAAATTCATCAAATTTAAAATAATTTTCTTAATCACAAATCCTTAAATAAAGGCTTTAAATAATAGTAAAAAGAAGTCATAAAATACACCTTTTTCCTTTTAGAACATTTTAAAGTGTCACCTCACCGCTTTGGGGTGAGATGCACACCTTATTATGTTTAAGATGATATAAGTAGCAAAGTTTACTTCAAAGTGAATTTTGAATATTTAAAGTATTCTTTAAAATTAAAAAAAAAAACCCAAACTCCTAAATTTCAAATAAAAATTCAAAAATATTAAAAAACTTAAATTGAAATCATCCCTAGACAAAAATAACAAGTTGAGATAGAAAATAAAATAAATAAGTAAATCATAAAATTATATCCTCACGACCTAACATACACTAGATGATGTATAAAACATTAGCCTCAAACTTTCTAGAGTAAGTTATTTCTTTATTGCTATTGGAATTCTTTGCTGGAGGTGTTTTCGGTTCCTTCCAATGGTAATCCTATTCTTGACTTTTGTTTAAAGCTAAAAATTTTGAGAGGTGAAATCTAGAAACACTCTTGGGCCAACCATTTCTTCATTGAATCGCATTTGGCTGAGCTACATAAGAAACAAGTTGACTGTTTGGCAAAGATCAATGATGATCCTTTGAATGACATTCATAATGCATCTTTAAAGGCTATTAACCTCCAAATCTCTTATCTTTCGAATCACATTGCTTCTTGGGTGATTCAGAGAGCCAAGGCTAAATAAATGTCTCAGAGTGAAGACGACCTCAAATTCCTTTATGCAAAAATTCATGCCAGAAACTCCAAGAAGAATGTTGTTGCAAACCTTTGTTCTTCCACGCCTCATTCCTCCAGGGAAGAGGCAATTAGCTCCATCATCAACCATATCCATGATCTTTATAACCCTCAGCCGCCCGACAACATGGATATGTCGTTATTCCCTATTGGTAACACCTTAGATCCCACCATGTCAACCTCTCTTATTCAGCATGTCTCGGATGATGAAATTAAAAGGGTTGTTTTCTCTGGCGCCTCTTCCTCTGCACCAGGACCTGATGGCTTCAATTTTCACTTCTACAAGTCTGGCTGGCATATTCTTGGCCCTTCTCTTTGTAAGGCTTTCTGCTCCTTCTTTCTCAAGGGTTATTTTCCTAGTGGTGTCAAAGCAACTGCCCTTGCTTTGATCCCAAAAACTAATCATGTTGCTTCTTTATCAGACTTCAAGCCGATTCCACTTTGTAATGTCTTCTATAAGATTATTTCGAAAATCTTAGAGAATATAATGAAGTCTATTATGCTTGTGATTGTGAAAGAAAATCAAGCTAGATTTATTAAATCCAGAATTTCTAAAGATAACATCCTTCTTGCTAATGAGATTCTTCAATGCTGCTTGTCGGAGGAGAAACAGTAACCACTTATGTGCTAAATTGGATATTCGAAAAGCATTTGATTGTGTCTCAAGAGACTTCCTCTTGGCTAGATTAGCCCAAAAAGGATTCCCTAGTACTTTCATTCTTTGGATTAAGGCTTGCATTACTACTGTTAATTTTTCCATACTTGTTCTTTTCTTCTTTTGCAGGCCTGAGACAGGGATGCCCTCTTAGTCCTTATCTTTTTTCATAGTAATGGATGCTTTTTCTGCCGTGATTGAGGATGGTGAGTTCCATGGTATTACGGTTGACGGGTTTTCTATTACCCACCTATTATATGTGGATGACCTCTTGGTCTTTGGTAAGGTAGATATACAGAACTGCAACAAGCTATCCCAGCACCTTAACACCTTTGCCAAGGCTTCTGGACTTTATGTGAACTTTGAGAAAAGCTTTGTTATGCTTCCTCACCCTGAGACTAATCATTCTTCTATTTGCTTGGCATTATCTATTTTTCAATATTAGTGGCGAGATCTTGTATTTGGGTATCCCTATTTCTTTCAAAAGGCAAAAAATTGCGGACTTCATGCCTCTAGTTGATAGCATTACTCGTAAATTTGAGGGTTGGAAGGCCAATCTCCTATCATTTGCTAGCCGTCTGCAATTCCTTAAGTATACTATTCTTAATTCTATTGCTTACTGGATAAGAGGGTCTATTATACGTAAAACAATCATTAAACTTATTAGGAAGTTATCTTCTAAATTTTTGTTTTTTGGTGATGTGGAGGCCTCCCGTAAATTGCATTTGGTGTCTTGGGATAAAGTCTGTAAGCCTAAGCATTTGGGGGGTTTGGGTTTGCACTCTCTTCAGGCCTTGCAATTTGGTTTCAATTGCTCGGTTATTACTAGGATGTATAACTGCAACTCCCCCCTCTCTCAGTGGCTCATATCGAAATATACTTCTCCTTGGCGCCCTGTCTCTGTGCATGATTCGGTCTTCTGGAAGTCTATTCGCACCTCTGCTAGCTAGCATTGCAAAGCATTATTTTAAGTTCAAGATAACTCCTAATGCGCATATTGCTTTCTTTTGGGATCACTGGAGTAATGTTGAAGACTTATTTATCTATTTTACGGCTGATTTAAATGCCTCCGTCAGTGAG
Source organism: Dendrobium chrysotoxum (assembly GCA_019925795.1). Taxonomy (NCBI): domain Eukaryota; kingdom Viridiplantae; phylum Streptophyta; class Magnoliopsida; order Asparagales; family Orchidaceae; genus Dendrobium; species Dendrobium chrysotoxum. The sequence continues at coordinate 53,512,528 of CM034298.1, read as the reverse complement.
TTCATCAATGATGATGCGTGGAATTTGCCTGCTGACCTGGACCCTGCTGTTGCTAACGCCATTTGCTTAGTCCCTATACATACTCATAATGAGAATTGTTTGCAGTGGGGTAATGATGACAAGGATTCCTTTTGCATTTATGTTAAGGAATATTATAATGGATATCCAGCTTGCTCTTGGGCTAATCACATTTGGCACAGACACAATGCTTTGCATTTTATTGTTTTTTTGTTGGATGTGTCTAGTGGATGGTCTTAAAACTGTTGAAGCTCTCCAAAGATGTAATATCCTGATTGACTCGAATTGCTCTCTCTGCCATTCTGGTCATGATAGCATTGCACACCGTTTCTTTGAGTGCAACTTCTCCTTCTCTGTTATTTCGAGTTTAATTCGGGGAGCGGATTCTTTCTTTCTTAGACCTAAGACTGCTCAATTACCGGAATGGATTAGTGACCAGCTGAATGTTCCTCCTGATGTGAAAAGGTTCTATTTCCTGATTACTTGATGTGCCATTTATCATATTTTGCGGGAGAGGAATGATAGGCGTTTTGGTTTGAACGCTAGCAATTCTGTTACCATCACTCTAAAAATTAAGAGGAGTATTTTTACAAAAGTTTGTAAGTCAAGAAATGGCCTTTCGTTGCTGGATCTTCTTTAATCTGAACTTGCTGCTGGAATTTCTGTGTGACTATCTTCTGATCCCATTCCATATGGGGTTTTTTGCTGAGGAGCCGGGGACGATGATGTCCGCTTGTTCGGATATACCTTTGGATGGTCATCGGGCAACCAGGGTATTCCTTTTGAACTGTTTCCTGATGCATCATTTTTTACTGAGTCCAGGCATTGGTGGCTTTCTGGGGGTTTCATTTCTGTTTTGCTGAGCTTCTCTGATCCTTTTTATGTATTTTTGCTTGTTTTGAACTCTCTTTGAGCTTTTCCCTTTTTTTGGTGGAGATCTTAGGTTTTACTTGTATTTTCATTTTCTCTTAATGTACGGGCAATGCCCAATTTTTCCTATAAAAAAAGTTATTTCTTTATTACATTTTTCTTTTGATATTTTTGTTGTGTTCTACATTTACATTTCATTACATTGAAAATTGTTAAATTATTAATGACAAAAATAAAATCAAATCCAAAATAAAAGTCATATTGATTATAAGATTTTAACCAAAACTACTATGCAAAATAAACAACTATGCAAAATAAACCAAAACTCAAAACCTAATCGACATTCAATAATAACTACTTATCTTACATTACGTAGAGGCTTTGACATCATGATTGTGAAGTAATAAGGTAGTTTTAGTTAGTATCTTCTTAAGGTGAGATTATAAGTTCAGTAGAGTTGGGCTTTCTTAAATCCTTTGTGAGGTGACAGTTGTTAGTCCCATTGCTTTTCTTTATATTTGGGTTCGAGTCACTATTTTGTAGTGCTCACCTTAGTTTTAGGATATAAGATTGATTTACTATATCATATGATCTCGCCTTCTGGGTTTTTTCTCAATACTTTATTAATAAAATATAAGTTAGATTTTTAATAAAATAAGAAATTCAAAACACTAATTTCAAACTTCAAAACTTTAAAGCCTGATATAATATAGTTTGGAGTACTTAAAAGCTTCTCAAATTCGATACTCCTTATTCTTTTCTCTCTGACTATAAATTTTTTTTCTAAATTTGAATCAATCCTATTTAAAATTCTAAGAGAACTTCTTTTATCTAAACTTTAAAATCATTTTGCCACTATTTTATTCAAGAGTATTATGAAGTGATCACTTCTTATTGGATCTAATTTGCTATAATAGCTTTCTTTTATTAGGAGCCTATACCCTAGAATAAAATATATCCTCTTGCATTAGGTAAGGGAAAATCTTTGAGAACATGGATATTTTCTTAAAATGTTATTTTATTTTAGAATTCATTGTAAAATACAATGATCATCTTTTAGGATGGTATGATATTTTCTACACTGCATTTGAGCATAAAAATAATTTTTTTTTGATATATAGTTTATTTTTCCCATATGAGCTCCCTAGGCAAGTGCCTTGGGCCAATCTCAGGGATCTAGTATATTGGGCAAGTATGTGAACATGAGTCCTTTGGATATGTAGGCGAGTCCGTAGAGGCAGTATTTGGGCCTCCAGGCATAATGGGTGAGTTCCATTGAGTGGAAATAGTTGTTAATTGAAAATTGAATCAACTTGAGAAGCTATGATTAATGGTTGATGAGGTATGTGATTCATGAAGATGGATTGGGGATGTTAGTGGTAGGCGGGTGACCTTGATCATGAATAGCTATTGTGGGTGAGCAATCCACCGAGGTGAGTGATCTCAAGGGATTAGAATGGTTTGAATGAGTCCTCTGATGGGGCTTATTGAGGATGATTATTTCTTAGTTTGGAATGTAAGACTACTCTTTATGGTGCGATCCTTCTTAGGGGAGTGGCTGTGAATCTATAAACTGGCATCAATCAACATATAATGAGGTCACATTTACCTTGGGAGAGTTCTCCTATTTAGCTGATGTGACTATCTTGGTTGAATATCTTGATGCAAACTTATCGAATACCTATTTCTTACCTATATAAACATGAGCGAGTATACATCCTACATTATGACTATAATATCATACTATCGTGAAATAAGTGTGAGCTGCTCCATAAGTGAATATATATACCTATGAAATCATATAAAAAGTTTATTTGAAATTTTTTGGAAAATTTGAGGGCCACACCCAACCAATTCCAATTATGAATAAAAAGATTGAAATGGATAGCAATTCAAACATAAAGGGGATGTTAGAAGTGTGAAACCCCTTAAGTAAAAGAAAGCTAAACTCTTAAACATCAAACGTCTTTTGGTGTAATGGTCAAAATTTCATTAAGAAACTTCACAGTTAAGCATGCTCATCTTGGAGCAATTCTGGGATGAGTAACCTACTGGAAAATTACACCAACAGAACAAAACCGTGAGGCACTTAGGCCAAAGCGGATAATATCTCGATAGTTAAGAGTTTTGGCTGCTACAAATGATATCAGAGCAATACACTAGCTGGAAGATGGGAATTAAGTGCCATACAAGATAAAATACTATGCCATGGGAGCCATCTCTTGAACCTTGTATGGGACAAAATGCTACATGATGGGAGCCACCACATGAACTTGTAGGGGCCTCCTCTAGAATCCATTTTGCCTGGTGTATGATTCTGGGATAAAGATGCTGATGAGGACGTCCGTTACTTAAGTGCGGGAGACTAGTGCCTTTTGATGTAATTGTTGAAATTTTATTTAAGAAACTCTGCAATTAAGCATGCTCATCCCGAAGCAATTCTGGGATGGGTAACCTATTGGGAAGTCACATCAATAGGACAAAACCGTGAGGCTCTTCGGCCAAAGCGGACAATATCTCGATAGTTAAGAGTTTGGACTTACAAAAAGATTACAGAAGGTTAAGAAAAAAGAAAGTACAAATCTCAACAAAAATTAACAAAAAAAAAGGATTTTTAGAGGTAATGCTAGTGATATTATAGGTAACATCTAGAGGTAGTTAAGGCTACCGCGAATTATAAAACCTCAAAATGCACCTGATCTTAACTATAGTTAATGTTACTCAAAAGCACTAATACAAATTTACCAAATCAAAGGCACAAGAAATATCTCTATATTTGTAGGTTGATGATTTGTATATATATATCCAAAAAAGTAGAATCAAATAAAATTTACTTAGGTTGAATATTAGTTCAATTATTCATAAAAAAAATATTTTGGAAAATAATAATTTTAATTTTTTTATTTTGAGTGTAAAAAAAATTATTATTTTTGAAAAACTTAGAACTTTAATAAATTTAATCCCTATTAATGTTTTCCTACATCTACTAATCTACTAATTATTGAAAAAGATTTTCAACTTTAAAATATAAAATGAGGCCTTTGCCATATCATTAGAATGACACATTTGGCCTTAGTAATTTACACATTTTGGCGGGAAAGTATGGGAAGCTACGCATCTCGCACGCTTGAAGAACCCCACTTGACCGACTTCCTCACGCCTATATAAGTTGAGGAATTAGGCGCTGTTTCCCTTTATTGGTCGCTCTCGGACGCGTATTTTCCCCCCTTTCGTCTGGGAAATCGAGGAAACCCTCGAATTTTCAATGGCTAAGCAGGCTAATACGAAGGATCTATCGGGCGATACCCCTTCCAGCGGATCGATCTCCTCCTCCGAGGAAGATGAGGAGCAACAGAACGAGATGTCTGCGGACCCAGAGGACGAGGAAGAGCTCGAGGCTGTCGCGGGGACAGCGATCCTGGATGAGGAGGACTCGCAATCAACTGAGGACGATCGTGCCGTGGGGGATGTGAAGACAGAAGACGAGGAGGATGAGCAGGTGATGAGATTGGAGTGAATGGTGGAAGTAGCTTTGCTTTCCTTGATTTGTTTTTTTGTTGTTGTAAGGTTTTAAGCGAGCCATTAGGTTTTTTTTCTGAACTTGGTTTGCTTTCACTGCTTACAGGTTTTTAATATTAAAAAAATTAATCCTTGGTCTTTTTTGTTGCTTTGCTGTTTGTTTATCTTGGTTTTATTTTGTCTTCTATTTTTTCTTCTTTTTTTGTTTGCTTTGTATCGGTCTTTGGCTTTCGTGGTCATTTTAATGATGTTCTCGATGGTCGGTGTTATTGCATTCGTGCATAGAAGGTTGTGGGACTAAATGAGCTATTTTTTTAATAGTTTACATGTTTTGAATGCGAGCTTTTTTCGGATTTTGTGCTATGATATGAAAGCATTTTCATTGTGTGTTTTCAGACTGAAGAAACAACTGAGAAGGCTGACATTGGGAAGCGGGAAAAAGCCAGGCTGAAAGACATGCAAAGAATGAAGAAGCAGAAGATTCAAGAGTTATTAGATGCACAGAATGCGTCCATTGAAGCTGACATGGTCTGTGAATATCATAATTTGATCAGGATCTCTGGGTTCCATCTTTAATTCTAGCATGGCTTTGAGGCTATTGCTAATAAAAGGTAGAACTAATAGCATTTGTTGATTACTGATTTGCATTGCTAGAATAACAAGGGAAAGGGCCGACTGAAGTATCTGCTGCAACAGACAGAGATATTTGCTCATTTTGCGAAGGGGTCTCAATCTGTATCAGATAAGAAGCCTAGAGGAAGGTAATGTTTAATTTTACGAATCTAAGTTTCTTATATTTGCTTAAAAATTACAGAAGTTTCTGAATCTATCAGATTCTTAAACTCTTGCTTTCATTTTTTTACTATGAAACTCATCATTATATATATATGGTGAGGAGTTATCCACAAAAAAAAAACAATTAAAAAACTGTAACAAATGAAATCATTTATTTAATCCTATATGGCTCTCCAATATTTTTAAACCTATCTTTATTTACTTTCAAAATTCAAGATATTTGATACCCTTGAAGTTTTGCCTTTTTTCTAACTAGTTTTGTTGTTTAATTCTTCATTTATTATATAATACATTTAACGAAAGTTCTGATGATGGCAATATGCTTTTGATGTCTTTATTAGATAAAATGCCAGCTGCACTATGTTTTATGCATGCCTTTTAGTTCTAGTCTTCGAGAAAATGACATAGTTGATACTGGATTCTCTGGTAGAATATTAGAGAGAAATATTATGCTGTTACTAGCTTTTTTGCCTTCCACTTTCCACTGACTTAGGAAACTTTCATAACTCCTCTCCTATATTTCATACTGCGTGAGTTTACCTACTTACATGGAAAATGTAATTTATTGACTTTTTTGTGTGTTGCCAGAATTATCCATGCTCAATTCTCAAGAAAATGCTCTTTTTGATGTGAATGAAAGATTCTTTTGTCTATGTAAAGTTATTCTGATGTGGCCTGATTTTAAGTACTATATTTACTTTGTTGTACCAACCATATGAACTGGTGTTAGTGGTGTATATAGTAATGCAACAAGTATTAGTATTGCAATGCTTGCTAAGGTTCCTTTGAATAGTCTGTTTTAATGCTTGAGAAAATGTTACATATGAAGTTACTTTCCGTGATCATAATTTGATCAAATCACATTTCTCGAATATGCTATGCTGTTCATAATTGAAACATTCCATTTTTTTGTTAATTGAAACATGTTAGTTTGTGTACAATTAGTAGTATTCTTATAATTGATGGAATACATTTATTTTACATGAAGTTGATCTTTAATTCTTCTTATGGCTTGATTGAATAACAACAAATTTGTAGAGGTCGTCATGCTTCCAAACTTACTGAAGAGGAAGAAGATGAAGAGTGCCTTAAGGAAGAAGAAGATGGCTTTGGTGGTGCTAGAGGGACTCGCTTGGTAACACAACCATCATGTAATTGCCTTACTAGCTAATGTTTCATCAATGTATTATGACAGCCCTTTTTTTGAATATGGGTAATTTTTATTTCTAGTTACCAATATATTTCCTTTTAGATTTACTCTAGTTAAGTTATAGATACCAATAGAACTTTTATATATGCTCTAGTTCATTTATGATGTAGGCAACTTGAAATAAAAACACCAAGAGAGAAAAACAATTACGAAAAGAAAAAATAAGACTCACTTTAGTTTCTAAGACACCAATTGGAGAACAAAATAGGCTATAGTCAAAACAATCTCAATTCGGCTTAGCAAAATCAACATCCAACAAATTTAAAACAAAAGAAAGTTAACAATTGAAACAAAATAAACATAAACAAACACTATCCTCAGAACATCCGGCAAGCGGACTCCTCACATGCAACGATTAGTAGGAAAATAAAATATGAGCTTAGACTTGCAAACCAAGGGTCCACCAGTGCTAGAAGGTCCAACGTCCAACCAAACTCCTCCGGCAAATGTCACCAAAACAATCAACAAACATCACCAACGGAACCAGAAGAAAGATACAGGTGGAGTGGAACTTGCGTAGAGAAGAAAGAGGTTAGAAGCCCAAGAAGAAATATAGCTCGTAAGCTATAGAAAAGGAGAAAGAAGAGGATGGAACAAGCTCTCAAGCCTTTCCAAAGAAGAACCCGCAGGTTTAGAGAGTTTTCTCACTCAAAAAATCAACCATTTCTAAGCCCCAAATCACACAACATATATAGGAGAAAAGAGGGCAGCCAAAGAGCCTCCACCTCCAACCAAACCAATGAGGTAAGGGGAATTGGAAAGCCAACAGCCACCACAAAAACCATACAACTACAAGGAGAAGCCTCCCACGGGTCAAAGAGCCAGGCGGAGAAACCGAGCAGACATAGGAAAAGGAGAGGGGACCATCCACGGAAAACAGGGCTAGCAGGAGGAAACCGAAGGGACTAAGAGGGGAGGAAGAACTTGGACATCTACTTTTTGAGCTAAAAAGTAGACAACTTACTAGTCATTAATGAGCTAAACAAGCAGCCCAAAGACACATCAACACAACAGCTCCAAACAGCCCAAAAACGAGCAGCCCAGGCCCAAACCAAGAGACAACCAGCAGCCCAAAGACCACCAACCAACAGCCCAAAGCTCCAAAGAACCCAACTAGCAAGCACACCTATGGATTACCATGCCCAAGCTCATCCTACTCATGATCATTGGATGTTCTCCATCATTGGATAGCATAAAATAAAACAACTTTAATATTTCAAGTACATATAAAAAAAGAAAACAGAAAATCTGAAATTTTGCATCATTTGCATGCATCAATTTATAAATACCAATAGATCTCATTTATGGTGATTTTTGTTTGGGGTGTCAAGAATGACCCAACTCGAACACAACTAAAAATTTAGGTTCAGGTTGGCCCAATTATTATTCAGGTTAGATTTGGTTTAGAAATTTTGACTCAATTAAATTTTTTGACGGGGTTTCGGTTGGCCCAAAAATTCGAAATTGATTAGAAATTGACCGGATTATCATTTAGTTCCAAGTTTAATGGGTCGGGTTCAAGTAAAATGGGTTGTGTTTGGGTTAAATGTATTGTATTTTGGTTAAATTAGCCATATTGATCAAATAAATTACATGATTCATATAATAAATGGACCAATTTTAGGTTAGATGAATTCTGTTCGAGTCGGGATCAAGTCAAATGTTTTGACTTGCATGATAAACGGGTTTGCTTTGGGTCAAGCATATTTAGGTCAAGTTGATTTTGCATCAGACCCAAAGATGAGTCGCCAATTTGAATTGACACTCTTATTTTTGGTGGTGCTAGACATACTCGCTTAGAGGGTGTTTGGTTTGAAATAAAATGGATGTAAATTATTATAAATATATGAGTTTTGAAAATATTGGTGTTTAATTTGAAGTAAAAGAAATGCTTAGTAAAATTTTGAAGTATTTGGAATTTACCATTTAGTTCAATTTTGGTGTATTTGAAAATCATTAGATTTGGCCATTTTTTAAAACACTATAAATTCTCCTTTGCCGTTGTTGTCGACCACCAACTCTGACATAATCGCCAGCCGCCACTACCTGTCGTTGTCGGCGTCAACTAGCTACTTCGGCAACCTCCCCCAACCGGTTGCCGTCGGCCACCTTCACTGCTGGCTCCTACTGCCATCGTCACCGTTTGCCATTTACTACCACCATCATTGACTTTTACACTGCATTCATTTTACTTCAAGCCCAAACCAAAAAAAAAAAGTAATTACTTGCATTTATTTTACATTCATTCAAAGAACTCTAAGATATCTTAAATATATTACATTTCTTTTACATTGTATTCTGTTTACTATGTATTTCTTTTTAAACAAACCAAATGGTCCCTTGGTATTATAACCATTATGTAATTGCCTTTCTAGCTAATATTTTATCAGTATAATGACAATCTTTTTTGGCAATTATGGGAAAGTTTTAATTTTTTTTCATTTTAAAAATAAATTTAGTCTTTCATGTGCACAAACTTCTAGGCAGCTATTTCTGAATTAAGCCTATCCTTGGCTTGAACTAGCTTATGCAATCACACATACTAATTCTTTGCAAACATTTCATTAAAATCCTAACTAATGCTGGAATAGGTGGGTGAATTCCATTAAATATTTTCAGAGAAATTTAGTGGTTAGCTTCATATAAAAAGTAAATAAGTATGGAAAACCCATTGAAATTATACTGTTTAGTGTCACTTTGTTTATAAAAGATGGTTCAAGGAACTCTTCTTGTAAAAGCATGTCTAGTTATGATGAAAAGGAGATAACAAGTTACAAATTATGGGTAAGTATAATGGGATTGATTCTATGTACTTGCTAAGAAAACACAATGTGTGTTATTGATTCTTTTTTCTTGTGTTTTTTGACTAGAGAGATTGGGTACTTGTAAACAACCCGAGGGGTTATTGCATGACAACAAAGCCTTGATGCTTGATAACATAATCATGGTCTCTTTAAAGTATTTAGAAATGTCAATTCAAGTCTATAATAAGGCTTGATGATTTTGGTAAGCTAATATGACATATGTATTTTTTAGTTTACATCTTTGAAATCTAAAGCTAGTTAGCCGGGCATATTTCAACAATATAGTATGAGAGTAGTATTTTAGCTATCATTTTTTTGTGCTTTTATATTCCAGTCTTTGATGTGTGACCAAAATAAAGTCATCTTCACTTCATGGAGATTGAGAAGTTATTCTACAAGTGTGTTTTCCATGAGTAGGGATCTTCTTGAGGGAACACATGATTTAATGTTCAATATATTAGAAGGGTCATAATTATATTGTTAAAAAGATATTTTCTTATGGATGAGGTTTGTTAAACTACTTTTTCAGGCTTGGTTTTAAAACCATTTATAACCATGCACATTTTTTTTTGTGAGAAAAGGTCCAAAATGATCCCTCAACTCTTTGTGAGGGACCAAAATGGTCCCCAACTCTTTAAAATGAGATTTTTTTTTTGTTATAACATGCAATGCTAGAGTTAATGGGGTTAAATATAAGGGTATTTTGGTCATTTCTTAATTAAAAAATTTATTAAATATAATTTTCAAGTAATTATAAAATTTTAAAAACCTTTTATTAGATGTTTTTTTAATAAAAAATTAATAATAATTTAAGTTTTAATTTCAAACATTTAATAAATTTTTAGAAAATTTATAATTACTTGAAAATTATATTTAATAAATTTTTAATTAAAATTAATCAAAATACTCTTACATTTAACACCATTAACTCTAACATTGGATGTTAGGACAAAAATATCTCATTTTAAAGAGTTGATGGACCAAATTGATCCCTCAAAAGAGGTGAGGGCCATTTTGGTCCTCACAAAGAGTTGATGGATCATTTTGATCTCCATTATTTATTAATGTTCATTTTTAAGGCGATGGGCTATTTTCTCATATCAAACAAGGAATGTTAGACTTGATAATTAGTTTGTGACATGGGCCTTGAATAGCAAGGTTTTGAAAACCGGACCGGACTGGTTGAATTGCGAATTTGTCGGTCGATCGCTGGTTTGATCGCCAAACCAAAAAATTGGTACCGATTTCAAAAAAATCGGGCGGTTCAAATCATTGAAATTAGATGTGATCCTCCCATTCCCGTCCCGTACTCCTTTGCCAAACCGACACAGCAGCTGTCCTAAACGCTTAGAAGCATTAACGCGGCAATGCCTCTCGCCACTATAGCAACTCCTCTCCAACATTGCACTACTGTGAGTTCTCGCATTCACTATTCGGTGATCGAACTTTGCGATGTATGATTTCTTCTCAGAGAAGTGGCTAGGAGATCGGTACAACAGGTGTTGGGGTTTCAGCCAAGTGAGGAGAAGGGGGTTGAGAGTTGACAATGGCTATGAGCTTGCGGCAGTGGCGAGGGGGGCTTGGGTAGAGTAGGGGGAGCGGGATAAAGTAGAGAAACGGGCTGGTTGGGTGATTGGGTGACCTCGATAGCAGTAAAGAGAGTTTTTTTATTTATTTTTTGTTTATTCAAATTGGCGGTTGAGAAGATATTGGCTGTATTGGGTAGGGGGTAGCAGAATTGTTAGAGATTTGAGTGGATTTTGGCAGGTGATAAGGTTGGGAGGTGGCCAAGGAGGTTTAAATAATGATTATATTTAATTTTTTTGTTATATATTTATAAATATTTAATATTGTTATTAAATTTAAATATAATATGTATTTATTACATCATCCGGTTTGACCCCGGTCGAACCGTGAACCTCTCCTTCTTCCGGTTCGTTGCCCGGTCCGGTTTTCACAATCTTGTGAAGGACATGCATGTTCCTGGGTTGACCTATTTGCTTTGAATGGCTTTTCTTATGACAAAAAAGTAGGAAAAAGTGTACAAAGGACAATCTTGAAGCTTTATGGACTATTGATTAAATTTAGTTTAATGACTACTAGAAAAGTACACAAATGAAAAACATTTTAGTTATATCAAGCATATTCACAGTTGAGGATGAAGCCCTGTAAATCATATTATGAACTTTTGAGGGAACACAATTAATTCGGTGTGTTTGAAGAGTAGTATTACAGTCAATTTGGGATGGTTGTAGATATCAATAAAGTTGTAAAATTATGTAAGAAAAATTGTTGTCTAAAGTTATTGTTGCTAAAGCAGTATTTGTTATTTGAAAAATTCAATTATTAGGCTATTATGATGTTATTGTATAAAGCCAAATTAACTTGCTGCCCTCATATATTATGCCAGATAAAAATTAAATGTTGCATATAATTTCTTAAAGAGGAACATAATTATGATTTGATCAATTGAATTCAAACAAAAAATGGTAAAATAAGAAAATAACTTAACAGATTTTTAAATAAAATTTCATTATTCTTGAAGCATCCAAAACATGAACAATTTACTATAGTCAGCTTCATTTGGAAATGCATTTATTTTTCAAAACTATTAGAGCAAATATCTAAGACTAGCATTCTCTAGAAAACTCGTCTTTTCCATACCATTGAATCAACCACATATGCTATAGGATACGTTGTTAGGGGGAAATGAGCGCCACTTAAATTTTCCAGAACATCATTGGTAATCAAAACTCAAGCAGATAAACAAAGTATTAATGTGTTAATAAAGAAAAATAAATCAGTAGACTTATAAAATCTCTACCAATTTCTATTCCCGATTCATCATATTGTATATGTCGTTTGAGTACTTCTTAACAAGTTTAGAAGTATAATTTTCCTATTGAAGGAAATAGGCTCCAGAATTGGAATCTTCTATGTATCCTAAAGCTTTGGAATGATCTGCAGATCCTTCATTATAATCTTAATTTCTGCTTGTATTGCTGCTATTTTAATTGTTACCGTGCCCTCTTGGAATTTAAATATGGTAGCTATTGTTTTCCCTATATGATTATTATACTTTTTAGATTGATCTTTTGCAGGTATACAAGGGAAAATGAGGGATTATCAACTAGCTGGACTGAATTGGCTCATCAGATTGTATGAAAATGGGATCAATGGAATTTTAGCTGATGAGATGGTAAACATAGCAAGTGTCTCAAGTTCTGGTATTTTCAATATGAGTAATGTTAAACTCGTCAAATTAATGCACACTTACTGGGAGGTTTTGTTGTTTATAGTGTCCATAACTTTTGTGGCCCAATCATAGAGAGTGAGCTTTATGGTTCACAGCAGTTTTGGACACGAAAATCAGTAGAGACTCATTTTAAACGTGTGTTTATTTGGGGAGTAAAGCGTTGTTCTTTTAATATATGTAATTGGTATCTGTTGCACAAATGACTAGGGATTTGTACTAGATAGTGTTTCTTTTCTTGATTGATGTTTACAGCTACTCATGCTTTACTGTTCTTATCTTATCTGGCTTTCCAGGGTCTTGGGAAAACACTACAAACCATTTCTCTGTTGGGTTATTTGTATGAATTTAGAGGGATAACAGGCCCACACATGGTGGTTGCTCCAAAGTCTACTCTTGGCAATTGGATGAGGGAGATCAGACGCTTCTGTCCTATTCTACGTGCTGTGAAGTTTCTTGGAAATCCTGAAGAAAGGGTTAGACCTCAGCAGTTGCTCTCTCTCTCATCTGCTTGTGCCTATCTTTTTTCTTCATTTTTTCTGTTTGTTTCTTTGGAGGCATGTAATGGACAGAAAATAAACTTGTGTTTATTATTCCTTTTGCTCGTCAATGTTGTAGGCACATATAAGGGAGAACCTATTAGTGGCTGGAAAATTTGATGTATGTGTTACTAGTTTTGAAATGGCCATCAAAGAGAAAAGTGCCCTGAGACGCTTTAGTTGGCGTTACATTATCATTGATGAGGCCCATCGCATAAAGAATGAGAATTCTCTTCTTTCCAAAACAATGAGGCTCTACAGTGCAAACTATCGGCTTCTCATTACAGGTACTCCTCTCCAGGTAAGTTACCTCCTTTTTCTCTTCTGGAAATTGCCATGTTCTTGAAAGTCTCACCCTCATGTATGTAGCATTGGTCATTCAAAAATAATATTCCAGCTCACAGTATAAAACATCCACGGTCTTTTATGCATTTTCCTTTATTTCATATTTATTGCATCGTTCTGGATTCTGCTTAAAAAGTTCATGAAAAGCTCGTTGCCATGCATGATATGTCCAGAACAATCTTCATGAACTGTGGGCTCTTCTAAACTTCCTACTTCCTGAGATATTCAGTTCAGCTGAAACTTTTGATCAATGGTTTCAAATATCTGGAGAAAATGATCAGCAAGAGGTTGTTCAACAGCTTCATAAGGTAAAGATGGAAGCCATTTATTTTCTGATAACTCTTATACCATTCACATTAGCTATGCCATTGATAAGAAATTAAATTTGTCAATATTTTGAAGGTTTTGAGGCCATTCTTGCTTAGAAGGCTTAAGTCTTATGTGGAAAAAGGTCTTCCACCTAAGAAGGAAACTATTCTTAAAGTAGGGATGTCCCAGATGCAAAAGCAATATTATCGTGCTCTGCTTCAGAAAGATTTGGAGATCATTAATGCTGGTGGAGAGCGCAAACGTCTTTTAAACATTGCCATGCAGCTACGTAAATGCTGTAATCATCCATATTTATTCCAAGGTGCAGAACCTGGCCCTCCTTATACAACTGGAGAGCATCTTATTACTAATGCAGGTTGTAATCGCTTCCATTATTTTCTATCTGTTTTTCTACTTCTTTATATGCATGATAACGTGAATATGTTATGCAGGAAAAATGGTGCTCCTTGATAAATTATTACCCAAGTTAAAGGAGCGGGACTCTAGAGTTCTGATATTTTCACAGGTTTACGTCTTCTATAATATATATTTTTTTTTCTAATTGATGGACATTGTAATGATGAATCGTGGAGGATGCCTGAAATATCTTTTCTTTTAGCAACTTTTTTTCATTTTTCATTGTTCTAAACTGACATGATTTTACCAGATGATGGGAAAGAGATTGGTACTGCCTATTATTCCTTGGCATTTCAATTGTTATTTCATCCCTTTTTATGTTTATTTCTTAACATGTGATTTAATATTATCTTCAGTGAATATGCTATTTATTACATGTTATTTCTTGCAAATTCAGATGACCAGGCTTCTGGATATTTTGGAGGACTATTTACTTTTCCAGGGTTATAAATATTGTCGGATTGATGGAAATACTGGTGGCGAGGAACGGGATGCTTCAATTGAGGCATTCAATCGTCCAGGAAGTGAAAAATTCATTTTCTTGCTTTCAACAAGAGCTGGTGGCCTCGGAATTAACCTTGCTACTGCTGATGTTGTCATCCTTTATGATAGTGATTGGTAATTTTTGGTGGTCATTGCTTTTCTAGATTATTCTGAGCTCCGTACCTATGCTAGATTACCTATTATCTTATATAGGAATCCACAAGTTGATTTACAAGCCCAAGATCGTGCCCATAGGATTGGCCAAAAGAAAGAAGTCCAAGTGTTCCGCTTCTGCACAGAGGTTTAGCCTTTCTCCCAAATCACTATCTCCTTTATCAATTCTAACACCCTTATCCGCATCACCTACTGATGTAATTTAATGGAAAATATCATAATGATGTAATCAATTGATCATATGCATTCTGCAGTATACTATTGAGGAAAAAGTTATTGAGAGGGCGTACAAGAAACTTGCATTAGATGCTTTAGTGATTCAACAAGGTCGTTTAGCAGAGCAGAAGGGTAAATAAAGATATGCTGATTATTTTGTAATCTTCTCTTATTTTTTCCACCTTTCTGCATTTAAAATGCCTTGGGTCGTGATTGTCTTGGATACAGCTGTTAATAAAGATGAATTACTCCAAATGGTGCGCTTTGGTGCTGAGATGGTATTTAGTTCCAAGGACAGCACGATAACAGATGAAGATATTGATCGTATTATAGCTAAAGGAGAGGAGGCAACTGCTGAACTTGATGTGAAGATGAAAAAGTTTACTGAGGACGCAATCAAGTTTAAAATGGATGATAGTATGCATAATACTTATGCTGATTTTCATTTTTTTTATTGATTTATCTTTCTGACATCTTTGTCATCCCAACAGATGCTGAGTTGTTTGTCTTTGATGATGAGAAGGTACTGTCATGATATTTTCTTCTAAGCTTAAACATTTCTCTTTATCTTAGACTTTCTGATGCTATGTGTCTATGACAAATGCTTCTGTTCTTTAGATTTTATAGTTATGCTACTTCCAAACTAACCACCCTTGATATGTACCATGTAGGAGGACAACAAAATTGACTTCAAAAAGCTGGCTACTGAGAACTGGATTGAACCTCCGAAGAGAGAACGGAAGCGCAAGTAAGATTACATTCATTTATGTATATTCATGTGTTCTTTCTTCTTGACTCATGACAACTGGCATATTGTTCTTTTTCTTTCATATATTAAGCCAAAATCAACACATGTTTTATCTTTGTTTCTTCTTTTCTTTTCCAGTTACTCGGACACGGACTACTTCAAGCAAGCAATGCGACAAGGAGCTCCAACAAAACCCAGAGAACCACGAATTCCCCGCATGCCTCAATTGTAAGTTTCATTCTTTGCTTATAGTTTTTCCATCTACCTGCATGCCCAGAAGACGTGCACTTCATGTTAATTTTGGTGTAATTTTCAGGCATGACTTTCAGTTCTTTAATACGCAGAGGTTAAATGAGCTATATGAAAAGGAAGTTCGGTACCTCATGGTGAGTACAATTGTTGCCCTTTTGTCTACTGTCAACTATTCAATTCGATCAATTTATACAATTAATTGGTATTTGTTTCAAATTTTACACACTGGAATTTAATTTTAGGACTACATTTGGGAAGCAGTCCAAGCTAGTTCTTTTTTGCAGAATGAGCTTCAAATTCTGCATTTCAGACTAAATTATGTATTAATTAACTGTCTGGCATCTGTGAATACTAGAGCTGGCCTTGTATTTTCCCATCCTGGATTTTAGTTTCTTGCAAGTCTATGCACTCTGATATTTCCCCCCTCCCAACCTACCCTAACTCTTACCAGTATGATAAAAACCTATAAGATTCAGTTTTTCTGTTTATAAATTTCCTTGCGTGCTTCAGAAAATCCATTTCTTTTCATGTGAGTGTCTTTCTTTAGAAAGAGCCCACATGGAAAATGGCTTCAAAAGAACGGTCTCTTAAGCATGCTACACTTATCTGTCTCATAATTCGAGCCATTATAATAATTTTTTTGTTTTCAGTCTAATATGGCATGCATAGTATGTTTTAATTGTTCCTGCAATCCTGATTTTATTTGTTTTTAATAAATTGGCAGACACAACAAAAGAATCAGTCAAAAGACATGATGACTGATGGTGATGAGCCGGATGGTATGAAAATTTTTTAAGAGGTGGAATGTCTTTCCTCTATTAACAATATAGGCTTTTAATTTAATTTTGTGCATTGTTTTAGATGTTGGTGAGCCATTGACTGCAGAGGAACAGGAAGAAAAAGTGCAATTGTTAGAGGAGGTGAATTTTGTCCCATAAAAGCTAAAACCCAATTGTTGCAAACATTTGATTGATATATTACCGTGATTTTAAGGGCTTCACAACATGGACAAGGAGAGATTTTAATGCATTCACTCGAGCATGTGAAAAATATGGTCGTAATGACATCAAAGGTATAGCTTTGGAAATGGAGGGTAAAACAGAAGAGGAGGTTGAGCGATATTCCAAAGTCTTCAAAGAAAGATATAAGGAATTGAATGGTAAAGATATTGAGTCTTTATTTCTTCATCTTATGTTTTAAATGAACTCTATTTCAATTTAGGAAGCTTCCTTTCTTTACTTATTTTTATTATAATTTTTTTAGATTACGACCGAATAATTAAGAATATTGAAAGAGGTGAAGCAAGAATTTCACGAAAGGATGAAATAATGAGAGCTATAGGAAAGAAGTTGGACCGCTATAAGAACCCATGGTTGGAACTAAAGATTCAATATGGACAGAACAAAGGAAAATTGTACAATGAAGAATGTGATCGTTTCATGGTACTGTAATATACTCAATTCACAAGATCCTTATCTTCTCTTCAGCTAGTGAGGACTATAAGATAACTTGTTTGTTTCAGTTATGCATAGTGCACAAACTTGGTTATGGAAACTGGGATGAATTGAAATCAGCTTTTCGCACTTCACCCTTGTTCCGATTTGACTGGTTTGTGAAGTCCCGTACAACTCAAGAACTTGCTAGGCGATGTGATACCCTAATCCGTTTGGTGGAGAAAGAAAATCAAGAACTTGATGAGAGGGAGCGGCAAGCTCGGAAAGATAAAAAACTTGCTAAGGTTTCCTTTCTTAACTTAAAAATTTTCCCCTATTTGTCATTATTATTGAGGAATTATCCTAATGACTGGATATTAGGCTCTGATTTTGCATTGACATGAGACTTCTAATTGCATTGATTATTCTACTGTTTCCTAATTATGCGCTCACTTGGCTTTGGCATGGCAACATGCTGCCATACTGGGAAAATCTCATATCAATACTTCGATCACAAGACTTGTTCAATCTGTGCTATCTAACAGACTGGCACAATTATTTGGTGATAGTTAACGTGGTTCTCCAAATTTTTACTGGGCACAGGTTCTTGAGATCATGGTTTTCATTCTTCTTTGTACTTAATGACTAGCACGTGGAGTAATTTATTTATTATTTAAACATTGTTTTTATCTTTGATTTCATATTAAATTTCATGTTAAAGTCATCCCTTTGAACTGAAGAACATATACCATTATCACATTGCTTTTTTTCTAAGATGTCTTTTTTTTTTTCATGCTTTCAGAAGTCAACACCAACAAAGAGGTCCATGATGAAGCCACCAACTGCAGAGAACCCTGCTTTGGCCTCCTTTAAGAGGCGAAAGCAATCAGTTATGGATGATTATCTTGGTTCTGTAAGTCAGCATCTTCCTTAGTTTATTTGAGAGATTGCTCTTTGCCAGACATGCCGTATAATCAAGTTT
This sequence comes from Dendrobium chrysotoxum, assembly GCA_019925795.1. Classification (NCBI taxonomy): domain Eukaryota; kingdom Viridiplantae; phylum Streptophyta; class Magnoliopsida; order Asparagales; family Orchidaceae; genus Dendrobium; species Dendrobium chrysotoxum. The sequence continues at coordinate 53,494,161 of CM034298.1, read as the reverse complement.
GACAAATTAAGATACTTATGTTAGAATCATTTTACAAGAAATGAAAACTTTGAAAGCAAAAGTTTTTCTTTTGAAGATAAGACACTTTAGAATAGAACTTTTGTTTTGATATTTTTAATGATAGAAAATATGTTCTTTTAGATGGGTGGATATAAGTATGGTCGAAGGATTAGGATAGAAAAGTATTAGACATTTGATAGCTAGTTCAATAACTTTTATGCGAAAATAGGCTTAATATGTCATATATCATTGAATGAATAGAAAATGAAGATTCATAAACCATCCTCAAATAGTGAAGATAAAGCTAAATGATGATGATTTTTGTATTTATTGAGAGATTTTGCGCATATAAAGGATGCCAGCATTTTTTTTTGTGTTTTTATTTTGTTCGGGCTATTATGCTCCTTGTTAGGATGCTTCCTCTCTATTGTTTTTCTATGTTGTTATGAGTGGATAGTACCTCCTTCTAGTGATACTTTGGTATTTCATAATTTATGCTCATATTTTTAGTTGAATTTATAATTTATTTTCTTTTCATACTAATTTAAGAATTACTTCCCATAGATATTGCTAAATTTATGAGCATTTTCTATTTTATGCTTGTATAATGAAGCTACTTACCTCATTACGCTGAACAAAAAATACAGTTTCCAATTTGTTTGTTCGTTGGATATTAGATTTAGATTTATTTTAATTTATCAAATTGGTTGAATGAACGCACTAGTTATATGTATTTGTATGATTTTCGAGGCTTTCAAAATTCTATTTCTTAAATAAGACCGAGTAAATAAAATAGAGATTAGGCTTGTCAAATCAAGTCCAGCTGGCTCCATATAAGTTTAAATAAGCAAGAGGATTTGTTTTAGACGTGGGTTAATCTTCTTGGGTGGTGGTCTTTACCATGTGTGGAATTATTGGATTTTTAAAGATGTTGAAATTATTCATTAAAAAAAGAGAAAAGAAGATTGATATGTGGGACGTGTGGTGTTATCGAGTAACTTGCAGCTCTTTTCTTCCTCTGATGTGCATCAAAGGCTTTTTCTCCTATTTGACCTTTGATAAGAGGTGTTTTTTTGGCTATGATACAACATCACTTCTTCTCAAAGAGGTATGCAGCGTCTGATACATATCAGATGCGACATGTGTCTGTCATGTGTCGGACATATTGAAGACCTATTTGATTAAAAAATATTAAAAATAAATTGGACATGTGTGTCTTAAATAATTTATTAATTTTTTAAATATAATTTTTATACTTCAAGTTTTTATTTATTAAAAAATAAAAATTATATTTCTTATTTTCTCTCCAAAGCTTCAAATTAATTGTTCGTGCTCAATATCTCATTCCAAAAACATTTCCATTTGCCTTTCTCTAGCGGGTTACGATCAGGGTTTCATTATCACGCCTCAGAATTTAATTTAAAAGAATTCTTTCTTTTATCTTTTATAATAATAGTAATCACATTAAATAAGTGAGGAGTTTTGGCTTACATGATATTTTTTTAGTAGTTAGTCAATAAGCATTAGCTTAGTAAATAGAGTCGTTATTTTTTGCTCATCAGTACTGTAATAAGTCCTTTAACTTCGAATCAGTGAATTATATGAATCAATAGAAGATAACATCAAATCATAGTATTTAAAGGAAAGCCTTCGGCCTATTATCTTGTACAGGTCAGTCAGTCTCTAGCTAATGTTAGTAAGTCACTAGCCTTAGTTTATTTTCACACATTATTATTATAATATTGTAAAAGTAATATCTACTAAAAAAACTGGCCGAAATATTATCTCATACATCAGGATATTGCTGGTACATGCATTGGAATTTTATCTAACAAAATTCTGATTACTACAATAAGTTATAACTTTTGTTTTTGTTGGAATAGTGAGCACTGTAAGTTCAAATGTCAGTAAAGTTAGTGTAAATTGATGCACTCAGATTGCTGGCGACACAAAAAAAAAAGTCTAACCGTAGTTTGGGATGGCTTTGAGGTTTTGTTTGGGACGGCTTTCTTACTGTTTTCTTACTATTTTTTTTCTGCTTTAAGAAGTAGGAAGAAAGTCATCTCAAATGAAGTCTGAATCATCTATTTGTATTGACTTTGTGCTTAGCAGGGATATGGCAAAAACACTTTTCTTATCTATATTGGAATTTAGTCTCTAGCAAGTTGAGCTGCCTTAGCAGACTACAAAACTTCTGCAAAGCTCACCGAATCAATTTTTTATGCTGAATGTGTGATGGATTATCTTACTCAGGGTACGAAAAAAGGAAACCAGTGAGGTCTCCAATGTGCTCCTTGTGAAGATTCTCAGGGCATTATACTAATTCTTCCGGTGGGCTCAGTCTGCCAAAGATGCAAATGACGGTTTAGCTAGACTATTTTCTGACAACACCGTCTCTATGATTCATTTTTTGCTGGCTCAAGCTTTGGAGCTTATGGTCTTTCGTCAGCCTAAATTTGTTTGTCTCGGCCAATATGTTACCTGATTGCTAACATAGTTGGGGACTTTTGTATCTGTGAACTTTTTTTTTATAAATCATAGAGTTTAAGTTATAGCCGAAGCATCTTTTGGCATTGATTTAGACTTCGTTTGTGATAGCTTTCTTAATATTTTTTAAACATCTAATCAATTGATGATGGCTAAGATCTCTTTGGGATAGTTTTCTTGTTATTTTATTTTTTATTTTTCAACTTGCTGTTTGACAATTAATTTTTTGTTATTTTTAAAAAATTTGTGAAGTTGCATCCAAATCTACTGATGTGATAGTTGAAGAGAGCAAGGTCTTATTTTTAATAGTGCTCATTCTTAAAAATTGCTTTTATTATAACAACTTCACGAGCACTTTTATGACATTCGGCGTCCGCACAGAATAATTTTTCTCAGTTATGGAAGTCGTTAGGAGAAGAAATTTAAGACTAGGTATCATCCCAAATGCAAGAGATTGGGAACTTCTTCTCCCTTCGTCTGTAAGCTCAAGAGAGATTCCTAGAGACCTGGTTGTGCTTAGATGCCACCGACAAGCTCAGCCCATGGCTAATACAATTTTCATTTTAGGTCTTAGTCAACCCAACAATCAAGCATGCTTCAACATAATTTGAGATAGGGTTAATTCACGTCACTTTGGTGATGGTGAGGCATCCATTTCATTGAACCCCACATAGCTAACGCGTAGGTGAAAATTCTAAGCCCTGATGCCCTCTTTAGTAGTGTGGTCTATGCGAGTGTTTAGCTCAGCCCATGGCTATTGTATTGATTAGAGTGAAGCTAGCAAATCACAAAAATTATATAGACTTTGCATTGAAAGTAAATAAACAAGTATTTCATATATCAGAGCTGAAAGTAAAATAATTCTCTTAGACCTTTATACCTCCCATCAAAAATAGATATAAAAAATCAAACATTTATGATGTCATATGCTTGTATATAAAATAAAAAGCTCTTATAACTCTCAAATGTTTAGCACATCAAAAATTTAGGCTCTTATGACTTCCTGTGCATTTAGTACAATAGATTTTTCTCTACCATCAGAGCTTCTCAGAATGACATATTTCAAGTAAATAAATAAATATATAATTACATTTTAATAAGAGAAATAAAAATAACCAAAATATAGGAATTCACATAATGTTATATCGGTGACCCACAATTTCAATAGTCAAGAAAAATTTTTAAATTTCACCACATTATTAGAAATTATTCTGAATACTATTTAAAAGCTTTAAACGTATTACAATATTATTTTTAGTCATTTATTATGATATACCTCATAGAAACTCTCAAAGAAAATATTAAAATATCCTGAATACTAAAATATTATGAATACTCATATTTATAACATATATAAACTTACACTGTGAAAATTTAGTGGATATGAAGTTATACCAATTTTTGCGCTATAAAATTATAATTTTTAATTAGAAAAATCTCAAATTTTCATAATATTAAAAACTAAGATAAATTGAATATAACTTATCTCAATTCGGATGGCCTTCCAAATTGGGCTAGCAATAAAAAATGGACCAAAGTCACTCGAACTAGGTTTCCCTCATTAGAATATCTCCCCCTCTTTTTAGGCCACAACTCTTAAAGGGGAGAATTAAATGAGTTCTAAAATTTTTAGTGTAAATGGATATTTTTATATATAAAAAAAATATGGTATCGTGATGCTCAATATAGCGATGCTGCAGCGCCCAACCTAGCGTCACAGCGTTCCCCAATTTTTTCAAAAATATAGAAAGCTCAATGTCGCAGCGCCGCCAACCCCGACGCGCGGCAGTCCTAAGAAAAAAATATAAGTTTTGTTTTCATGCATATAGACCTCGGGACTTGCTTCAGAATAGAATTTATGCATTCACATGTATATAAAACACTCACAAACACATGCAAGAAATAGAGATGAAGAAAATTCATTATATCACTCTTACCGAACCGAGTAAAAACATATGTACAATGTTCAATGTATACATATATATATATACCAGGTTTTAAAAATCGGATCAGACCGGCCGGTTCGACTGGTTCAACCGTGAACCGGCCACAAGACCGGTCCGGTCTACTTTTAAAACCGCTTCTGCATCAAATTGGACTGAACCGATCAGAACGGCATATATTTATATATGTACACTAAATATCTTGTGGTTAGAATTTATTTAATTTTGCGACATCACATTCTTTTATAATTATAGACTACAATTATCTACCCATGATATTATTTTTTAAATTATTAATAATATTCGTATAGTCTTAGAATACATCATATATCTTGATTCAAATTTTACACCAAAATTTTTTATCCGATTTTTTTTTAAAGTTTCCAATAATAGCATATCCTCAATTTGGACTTGATGAGCTTTAATAATTGGCGCATGTTACATTGAATTCGGAAAAAAATATGTTAATTCTCTTCTTTCCAATAATACCATATCCTCAATTTGGAAAGTTGTTTAATTGATTAGTTCGTCTAAAAAAATTCTTATAAAATTATCTTCAAAATTTTAGGAAAGAAGAGAGGTAGACCATAGGTACGTAACTAAGCAATATTGAAAATTATCTTATAAAATTATCATTAAAATATTAAAGTAAATTATTAACTAAGCTATATTGATATTTCTATAACTTTCCAAATCTTAAATAGTATTGAGAGTTTATTTATGAGTTTTTTATTTGTTGTATGATTTTCTGAGATAATTTTGGATCAAATCGCAGCTTTCCTTTTATAAATACTGAATCAAATCATAATAAATCTTTGATTTTTATTCTTACCGCTTCTATAAATATTGGCTCCTCCTTCCTCTTTTGACTCTCAAGATTTAAGCCAACAATGGCGAGAAAGAAGACCAAACTGGCCTACATAACAAACGATGCAGCTCGTCGTATTACACTGAGAAAACGGCGCCACGGGCTTTTAAAGAAGGTTTATGAGCTTTCCGTTCTCTGCAATGTTCCAGCTTGCGCTATAATCTATTCTCCGCAAGAAGTAGAGCCGGAGGTATGGCCTTCGACAGGGGAGGCGGGAGAACTTCTGAACCGGTTCAATGCCACAGAAAGTTTGAGCAAGGAGAACAATATGATGAACCAGGAGAAATTTCTGTTGAAGCAAATTGTGAAGTTGAGAGGCCAGCTCAGCCGAATCATGGCGGAGAATGACGATCTTGCAGGGGAAGTTCTGCTTCTTGAGTGCATGGCTGGGCGTTCAGTGTGTGGTTTGGGAGCTTATGAGCTTGGATTGGTTGGAAGGGCGGTAGGGAGAAGGATCGAGGCTGTGGAAGCTCGGATTTTGATGCTTAGGAGCAGTGAGGTGGAGACTCAGGCTTTGCCTCTGTTGCTTCCAGCGCCGGCAATGGATGAGGTTGCGGAAGCTCAGATTTTGATGCTTAGGAGCAGTGAGATGGAGACTCAAGTTTTGCCTCCATTGCTTCCGGCGCCGGCAATGGAAGAGTCTGTGGAAGCTCGGGTTTTGATGCTTAGGAGCAGTCAGGTGGAGACTCAGGCTTTGCCTCTGTTGCTTCCGGCGCCGGCAATGGAGGACACGGTGGTCGGCGGCATGGATGGTTGGGCGGACAACTTGTTGGGGTGGGAAGAAGGGTTATTTTCTGATTGTGCGAATTTATTTCAGCCGGATTTAGGAGTTTGAGAGGTTGTGTATGAGTTGTTTGATTTGTTGATTTCTTTCATCTTTTCAGTGCTATTATAAGGATTTTTTTAAAAAAAAATTTGGTGATGTCTTCTATGTAATATCAGTTGTTTAATTGATTAATTTGTCTAAAAAATACCATTAAAACATCTAACACGAGGTTAAGATTCCCTTATAAATTTCTTTTAGTGAAAAATTATAGAAGATTTCCCAATTGATTAGAGAAGGCATTGACGTGCTGTATGCCAGAATTGTATGTCATAGTTAAATTATTTTTTATAAATTATAGGTCCCACAATTATGTTAATTATGACGAGGAAAAGAGAACTTTATCAATGTATTCATGACTTTTTAGTTTGTCAATGTAATATCATTTTGTTAAACCATATCAATTATTTAATTGATTGATTTCCTAAATTAAACTATTAAAAAAATATTTTAAATCAACCACAACAAGGAAAAGATGATAATAAAATATACAAATTAAAATAAATAATGCAAACTGATTGATCAATATTTTTTTTTATATATATTTAGTCCAATTAAGACAAATTCACACACACATCACATACACAAGACTTGAATCTAAGATCTCTTAGTTGGTAGCCAGAGGTCCCAACCAACAGATCAAGATGAGCTACTTAATCGATCTATATTGATTCAACTACTTTAAGGTATGCATTGACTATCTCGGGGAAAATTATTACGTGCGGTGTCCGGATTCATCCGGAGGCGAATCCAGACGAGCCACGTCACCGGGGGCCCGGTGCATTCGGGTGACATGGCACATCTGGATTCACCTCCGGACGGTTCAGACGCCGCACGTAATAATCTCTCCTATCTTTGACATCCCTTGAGATTTTTACTAGTTCTTTGCAATTATAAACTAATTCCTTCGACTAACTTGACTTAGCTTGATGAAGAAATAATCTTGGATCTATTAGGTATATATAATACTTAGGCTTTGTTTAGGATAGCTTTCTTATTGTTTTTAAAGTTGCTTTTTTAGTATAAAATTTTCTTTTTAAATGAATTTTTTGCACTAAAAAGCTGCTTTATAAAGTAATACAAAAGTTGTCCCAAATAGTGATTTTGGATGACACATAAGCTTAATATATATGCTAAGACCAACTAAGCTAGAAGGAAGGTGACTCATTTGTTCCAAATCTATATGTAATAGACTTATTAAGTCCATGCCTTGATATTACTTATTTTTCTTTGATATTACACTCCTAAGCTCACCATGAAGCTTTGTGACACTTTTTTTAAAGCTTTGCATGCAAATGATATTGCTTATAGATAATCGATTTTGAGAGTGTTTACTTTGATTTTCTTGGCTTTGATGTACTACCTCCTCTTTTGGGATTGTATGTGTTGGTGAAGAAGCTATACTTCATCACCATTTATTTGAGTGGTGTAGTTCTCTCACTTCTATAGCAGTGGTTTCATATGTCTTCTCTCAACGGTTTTAATCGCCACTAATAGTAGCGGATTAAACCTCTATAAATAGCAGCGGTTTATAGAGGTTTAATCCGCCGCTACGAAAGTTGTCAAATACAATTTTTGGAGCCCTAATATCTCATTACGCCGCGAGCCTTCGAACATTTTCCTCTTCTCTCCATACATATCCTCTCTATATTCTCGCACCCTAGCTCAATCTCTTATTTTCTCCATTGTTCAAATTGTTGCATTGCATCTTAAATTTAAAGTATTATTAAATTAATTTTAATTATTACTTAATTTTTTATCATCTCATTAATCATTTAAATATTATAATACTAATTCATTATTTAATTATTATTTATACTGTTATATAATAATTATTTCTATTTGAAATTATATTTAAGCCTACGAATTATTTTGAACTAACTATATATTTAACTAATAATTCTGCTAATAATTTCATTAATTATTTAAGTATTATTTTGTTAGTTTTAATTATAAATTATATTATTAATTATCTCATGAATCACTTAAGTATTCTACTACTCATTAATAATTTAATTAGTATTTACGCTATTAATTATATATTTAATAATTTCTTTTTAAAATTATATTAATTAAATGAATTATATTAATAATCTTACTCCCTTATGACCAATCTTGTCTCATTTTTTGTCTTCAACATAGAGTTTTAATAGGACATGGTTGAGATTTTATATACAGATCCAGAGTCTGGATAGTCCCTGCAATAATTGATAGCATAAGTATGTTAGGTAATCTATTTTTTTTTTAATTCTGAAAACTTAGCAGATACTGCCGCTAATCTGGAAAGAAAGTAGCGGTTAAAACAGCTGCAAGACTGGAACAATAGTAGAATAGTAGCGGTGTGAACCGCAGCTGATCTATATAGTGCGGCGTTTAAAACGTTGGTAATTAAAGCGTTTCAAAAATTTTCCCAAGCGGTCATAAAACTGCCGCGAAAAAGCTTTGCAGCGGAACAACTATGGCGATCATGCAGCGGTTTTAAAACCGCCATGCTTAAAAGATGCGGATGCCTCTTTTTCCTTGTAGTCGGAATGTTATGTACAAAAGTCGTTTTGGTTGCTGGGTTCGGAGTGTGAATGTGGGAGACGAGCAGGAGAGGTGCTGCGATGGTTCAGGTGGCTGAAGGGAGATGGTGGAGCTGCTGGGGGTCGTCGGCCTATTGTTGGGTACAGTGGAGAGCTGGTGGGGTGTCCGGCTGGGCTTGTGCAGGTCCTAGATGGTGGCTGCTATGGCCTGGAGGTGCAGCGGCCGGTTGGGAAGTCGGGAGAGCTGGAGTCAGCACAAGAAGGCCATTGGTACTTGCTTTGTGTAAGAAGAATCGAAAGACAGGGACAGCCAGCGAGCATCTCTCTCTCTCTCTCTCTCTCTCTCTCTCTCTCTCTCTCTCTCTATGTTTATCTCACAACAGGAAAATTATCAAATGCCGGTGGCATTTCTGGCGATCATTTGACCAGCGGCTAAACCGGCGATTCGACCGCCGATAAAAAGCGGCGGTTATACCGACGGATTGACCGCCGAAAATTCTGGTGGCCGATAATGCTGTCGGAACAATATATGTACGACAGTTATCAGCGGATTTACCGCCGATTTTAAGTGACTAATTTCCAGCGGCATAAGCGGCCAGAATTTTCGCCGGTAGTCGCCCTAATACCCTAACTTGCACGCTCCTTCCTCATTTCAACGCCTCTACCTCATTCTATTCCGTCCAGATAATGCCCGCTGTAGCTCTTGTTTATATTACTTAGTTGCTACAGGTACATGTGGAAATGTGGTCAGATAAAGGGGAGACTGCCGATTTTTTTTTTCTTCAAATGCTACTGGTTTCTGGAAGCTAATCGACGGCTTAGTTGTCAAAAACATCAATACCAGACCGATTTTTTTAGCCACCGGATTTTACAATGAGCTGCTGGAAAAAGCAATGGTTTGACCGTCGGTAATTGCCGGCCGGTTCCCTACGGTCGACACGCCGGTAAATTCTGGCGGTTTCCATGTGGCATACGTGCCGGTAATTTTCGGCGATTATAGCCGCTGTAATACCGTCGCCGGAAAAAGGCCATCAGTCTCAGTTTCCTATGCGGTTTATTCCGACAGGGTTTTAATCGCTGGAAATTACCAAAATCGCTAGAAAATCGCCAGTTTCGCCAGAAAAAACCGTCGGCACTGGCCGATTTTCATGTAGTGTCTTTTGACAATATTATTTAGTCTCTCTTAAATCATTATTAATGACAATAACTCATATTTAAAAAAAAATAAGTATGAGTCGAGATCAACTTATTCGAATTATAATTAAATCTAAACTACCTAAGCTGATTTTTCTCAAGCCACATATACCATTTAGTTCGAAATGATTGAAATGTTATACTCTTCAATTTTAGATTTCGTTTGGGATAACTATCTTATTATTTTGTAAAGCAATTTTCTAGTATAAAAATTTCTAATTCAAAAATTTTTTTATTAAAAAATTATTTTAGAAAACAGTAAAAAAGCTGTCCCAAATAAAATCTTAATTTGCCTCATAAAATATTCTATCGTTTTTTTTAATTAAATATACTATGCGAGTCAATTTACTATATATATATATATATATATATATATATATATATATATATATATAGCAAGCCCATACACCATGCCATGATCAACTCATTCAGAATTCAATGAAAGCAAAAAAAACATATGAGATTTTACTATGCTCTTCAAGCAGTTGAATGATAATTCTATAAATAGATAAGATTCATCTCTTTCACACATAACAATCCCTAAAAGCTATAAAACCAACAATAAAAATCCAACTCATAATCAATAACAAACATCAATCACACAAACATTTCAACTATTTAATCCATCATCCTCACAAAAAGCTGAATACAAGCTTCTAACACGACATATCCTCCCTGCTCCTCAACTGAACAGATTAAACTAGAAGGTATCCGGCAGCCCCTACAATGGCCGCCATGCCCACAAAACTCGCTCCAACAAATGAAGCCGCGCTCTTCAACTTAGATGACTCACTGTCAATGGGCAGATATTCGCTCGCCGGAGCGCCTATAGAAGCCGCATCGCTATCGTCAACTATATCAGCAGCAGAAGGGCTTTCGCTGGAGGGAACAGCGGCGTATGGTGTAAGGAAGGAATTGGATGGGCTTGGGGAAGCCAACGGAGCATCAGAAGCTATGGTTATTGTGATTGGAAGGGCCAGGAGGACAAAGAGTATGGCGAGTTTTGCCATTTTGGTTGATGGAGTTGGGGCCACGAGGTGTTTTTGTAAAGAAGATGAGGGTTTATAGGGTGAAGGGGTTGGCTTTTGAATATATAACAGTTTTATTGTTTATTTTAAATGGGAGATGAGAGGTGGAGAGATTTTTGGGGGGCGGAAAAGAAGGGGGGGTTGTTAGGGGCAAATTATTCTCTGCGGATATCGGATGTTTTCGAAGATCAATAAAAATGAGCCACGTCATCCCGAACTGGGTACCTAAGCGGTACCGGACGGGAAGAACCGTCCGCACAGAGTAATATCTCGTTGTTAAGAGATTAGTGGATGGAGTTTTTTTTTTTTTGGAAGGGATTTAGTTAAATGGTAGAAAGTGAGAAATGTAATTCAATGATTTATTTGCTCAAGGTTTTGAGATATTTACATGCATATTATAAAATTCTTATATATTTATATATCTAATAATTAAATTTAAATATTATTTATATAATATATAAAAATTTAAACCACATAAAAATATTATTGATATTAAAATTTTTAAAATAAAATATACATTTTCATGCATATATTTTGATGTGATTAAATCACAAAAGTATTATATAAGTATCATCCAAAATTAGCAGTTGTATATATAAATATATAAAAATTGTGTGACATTTATCTAAATTCTCCTTAATTTTAATATTTAAGTTAGTAAGTTTGAACAAATATTGAAGAAACATTTTTTGTTGGATGAAATTTAATTTCTTATTTTATTAAAGTTCTTACCAATATTTAATATTTATATATTTATTTATATAACACTAAGATTTAAATCACATTAAATTTTATATTTGATAAAACATTATAATTTAAATATAAAGATTAGTTGAGAATTTTTTGATTTAATTTAAAGCTTTTAATATTATACAAATAAATATAAAAATTAAATATATAAATATATTAAAATATATAAATATATTAAAATATATAAATCATTACATAGAAAAATTTCCCTTCTTTTTCTTTGAAAATGACGCAGAGTCTATACTATTTACAGTCGGAGAAAAGAGTGATGCATTGCGTTGCGTTGGGCTTACGCTTCCGCTTTCCGCTGTGGAATCCAGTGCGAAAGAAGGCCTTCGCCGTAGCTAAGTTGTTCCATTCCTCCTCCAGCTGCCACTGTGCCCCCTCATCTGTCAAGCTCCTCAGCCTCCTCTCCGACGTCCGTCCCCTCACCACAATGGAGGTATTCCGCTTGTTAAGTTTCTCTTCATTCCCGCGCCGTTTTAGTTACTGTGATTATGTTTTAGGGTTCAGTCTACTTCGTATTTTCTTTGATCATCGCGCTTATGATCCATTCTGGTGGTTGCGAACCGGAGGTTTAAGTGTTTGCTAGGAGTGTGGAAGATTGGTATGAGGCTTTGTTATATAGTTGTTGGATTTTTTTTTTCCTTTTGGATAGGCTTGCATAGTCTCGATGTCATCCGCTTCTGGTAGGAAAAAAAGGGGGTTTTAAGGACTTTTTTGGACGGGAGTGGAGGAGATGATTTATGTTCTGCATACTGATTTTGTTCTTTGGTGATCAAATGATTTTTTTGAAGATTCTATATGTTGTGTTGAATCCGAAAGCATGTTCGAAAATTGTTGCAAAATAGGCATGGGCTGTTCTTTTTTAAATTTATAATGAAGTGTTTGGTTGAATTAAAGAAGCATTGTTCCCTTTTGATAACTCAGGCAACACTTGCAGGAACGATTGAAAACGAGGATTAATAAATCTGACTCCAAATAGTTAGGATGGCTAATGATGATGATGATCTTCCCCTATTGAATAGATTTGTGCGATGTTCTTGAGTTGTGGGTATTGTGCCGATATATGATGATTGTTTGTTTGTTTAGCTGAAGAGTGCCTATCTACTTTGTAGTCGGTCTTATTTTTTTGATGTATCAGACCACTAATTATTAGTACTTCTTGTACAAGGATGGTTGGTGTTATTTTTTATTTTTGTTCTCTTTTGACATGGCAATCTTAAATTCAAATTTAGAGGATTTATGATAGGAAACACTTGAAGATCTCAAGTGAAACCTAACGATCTTGACAAAAACAGCGAGAAAGCTCCACAAATCCAATGGAAAATCAGATAAAAACAAGAATTTTATTGCAAGAACACAAACTAACGGAAGAAAATAGCAAGATACAATTGATCCTCTATTCGAGAGGAGGATCTTTCTCTCCCAAATCTCTAGACGCCGCTAGAGCCCAAAGAAACTAAGAGATCTCAAATTTCAGCCAAATTCAAGATGCCCTAACCCTAGGAAAACAGACTGTTTAATGCATACAATCCAAAAAGAAATCTCTAAACAGTACCTACATTCAAATTTCCCTCCTAACTCTCTCAAAAAACCTTCCAAAATTATTTTGCGTTGCTTGGGCGTCGAATTGGGCGTACAGGAGGCGGAGGGTTTGGCCTCTCTTAGCGCTTGGGCCGGTCCAATGGACCGGTCCAATGGACCGGTCTAACAATACTCCCCTCCCAAAGTGCCACCTGGTCCTTAAGGTGGAATGAAGGAAACTGCTGCTAAAGCACTTGATAAATAACACTGGACTGAAAAATAGATTGATATTGGGTTGAATGATCCCTGCTTCAAGCATCTCCCTAATTAATCTTTCGATCTCATCCTTCTGGATTTGGGGATGACAATACAAATGAACACTGAGAGGTTAAACTACTTCCTTCAAGATGATAGCATGCTCGTGTTCCCGCGGTGGAGGCAACCTCTGAGGCGGTTGAAAAACCTCACTGAATTGCTGAATCAATGGCTATACTGAAAGAGGAATGTCCCTCCCTCCTCCAATCTGATCCCCTCCAGCCTATATAGTTCTATTAGATAACCTTCCCTCACCTCCTCTATGCTCCTCACATTAGTTTTAAGTGATATCATGGCTTTGGTTAGCCCTGCATCTCCTCTGATCACTGCCCTTCTCCCTTCCACCATCATCTCCATCATCAATGCTCCCCAGTTGACCTTGGTGTTCCCCAAGATCTACAACCACTTCATGCCCAGGATGACATCAGTGCTCCTGAACTCCAATAGGAGAAAATCCCCCCTCACCTGAACCCTCTGTATGATCAACACTACTCCCCTCAATATCCCCTGACCCGTCTCCACCTTCCCTGTACCCATCATCACTCCATAACACTCTGTATCCACCAATATCACCCCCAATTGGTCCACGACTTGGTTGGAGATGAAATTATGGGTAGCCCCACTATTAATCAACACCACCACCTCCCTGTCTGCTATTTCCCCTTCACCTTCATGGTCTGATTCGGAGTGAATCCAACAACTGAATTCAAGGAGACCTCCATCAGGTCCAGATGCAGCTTCTCCTCAATCTCTCTCTCTCTCCCATATTCTCACCTCCCTCCTCAGTTTTCTCGTCATCATAGATAGTGAGAACCTGAAGAGTTCGATCACTATACTTGTGCTCTGGCGTATACTTCTCATCACATCTGAAGCAGTCCCTTCGCCCTCTTCTCCTCCATCTCCCTCTTTGTCAGTCTTTGAAGTTCCCTCCACTTCCTCCTCCTGCTGGATTCTCCCTAGGAGTCTCATTAATGTTGGCTGATGCAGGTCCCTTGGGTGCTAGAAGGGTGGTTGTTATCCTGTAAGAGCCGCTTGAACTGTTGCTCCTGGCTCCCCTCTCATGATACCTCTGATTTTCCACTAGCAGTGCCAACTCCATGACCTCTCCCAAGTCACTAGGCCCTCATGACCTTCATTGCAGCTCTGATATCTGATTGGAGCCCCCTCAGAAAATTCCCCTCCAATGCCGTCTCTAAAAATTGCTCCACTCGACTGGACAAATGCTCAAACCTCTCTTGGTAGTCTACCACTGATCTGTCTTGTACTAATGCAAAGAATTGCTCATAGAAGTCTCCTCCCCTGTCGGTTTGGAAATGTTCTATTAAACAATCCTTGAACTCTCTCCAACTCCGTAGGGGCCTCCTGTGGTCCCTCCATTGGTACCATGACAGTGTCTTCCCCTCCACACATAAGCCTGTTGCTGTCAACTTCTCCTCCTCCGTCAACCCATTGACGGAGAAGTACCTCTCCACCTTATAGATCCACCAATGTGCGTCCTCCCCTTCGAAAATGGGCATCTTCAGCTTCCTCACTTTTTGATCTCCCCTATTTCCCCTTATTCCTGCATAGTTTCATCTTTCCCAAGTGTTTGGCCCTGCCCAAGTCTCCTGATCTTCCCTTCCCCTTTCATACCCATAACCTCCTTTGAATTTCCCTCTCCTTCCTTCACAATCAGCTACTCGACGGCCATAATTTCCTTCCCTATGTTCCCAATCAGCACCCCTTGAGTCTTGCTCCCCATACCATTCCTTCCTCTATACCTTCCACATTGTTCCTCCATAATTTCCACTTCATCGTCCCTCATACGACAATCGGAATTTATCGTTTTCCCCACCGATTCTTTTGCCTCCGATGCCATCGTTTGAATTTGATTCTCCAATAACTTCTTCATCATCGCATGAAGATCAGAAACTTTGTCTTCCACGGATGAGATTCAATCTTCCATCGTGGCTTTTATTTGGCTCATCTCTCCTTCCAAGCGTTCCTCCAACGCGTCTACCTTCTTGACCGCCTTAAAAAATTCAGGGCTTCGCTCCAAAAATCAGCAAAAGTTCCTTCCTCCGGATGCAATTTATTGTCGAAATTTCAAAAAATCAGCCATCGATGGTCCTAAGACTTACTCTGATACCAATTTGATAGGAAACACTTGAAGATCTCAAGTGAAACCTAACGATCTTGAAAAAAACAGTGAGAAACCTCCACAAGTCCGACGAAAAATCAGATAAAAATAAGAATTTTATTGCAAGAACACAAACTAACGGAAGAAAATAGCAAGATACACTTGATCCTCTATTCGAGAGGAGGATCTTTCTCTCCCAATTCTCTAGACGCCGCTAGAGCCCAACGAAACTAAGAGATCTAAAATTTCAGCCAAACTCAAGATGCTAAAACCCTAG